>JAJJWW010013064.1:0-248229 GCA_023531295.1 Papaver armeniacum | reverse complement strand
TGTTTATGGGTGAAAACTATTCCTGCGAATTTGGTAATTTGGGTGTGGATGAGAATGAATCTAAACCTTAAACAAATGCGGCACACGGTGAGTGCTTAGATTCGAGAGATCAATGCAAGTGCAAGTCCGGCCCTAAACAAAGAAATGGCCGTTCGGACTTGTTTCGATCCACAAAGTGAAGGAGATGGGGTTGATCTTAGGGAGGGAAGCGAAGAAGGTGTTGAGATTGTGAAGGTGTTGGCTTGCTTATGACTTGTAACGAGAAAGGTGAGCAAAGTGATTGATGCAAGCAAGCCTCGGGTGTTTGAATACGTTTTGTATTAACACTTGGTTTTAAATAAAATGCGGACTTGTGTTGTTGTTTGAAATAGGGCGGAGAACCTATTTATACAAGTCATTGAGCCTTATTCACGTCTCTCGTGGGAAGTGGAGGAAGTGGAGTGATGGAGTTGTGGAGTTGTGCGTCGGTGCCACACGACCGATCTTGCCAGACTTCTCCTGTTCATCTCTAACCGTCCATGACTTCCCGACACGTTCTTGTGATGGCGCGTTGCACGCTGACGCTCTTGAAACCGCCGAGACCAATACCCCGGTATGTATCCCCCGAGGTTGTGACATGATTGATGTCCTGAATGTGTGGTAAGTGGATCCACGAAAGATAGCATGTAATGCTAAATTGAATAACTGCGTTATTCAAGAAGTCGATACTTGTGAAGTACGTCAATGTGTATTTTATGCAGTGCGCATCATGGTGTGGTAAAGTGATGGGTAATGACGCCTCACTAACTAAATAACTCTCGACGGGGTTATATAACCAAGTGGTGAAGTTGGACGGATGAGATGATCTTTGAGACACTCATCCCGGCCAGATTAATGAATATTAGGTTTTTTGAAGAGGCGTGCAAGCATTACTCTTGACTTGGTGGCTTACCGAGCATGGAAAGGATTTGAGAGGACCGTCCGGCATGTGTGTAGACAGCATGCCGGTGTGCACGTCCATACCTTTTATCAGTCCCATGAAGGCGCGATCTAGGCCACTCAATTTGACCGGTAAAGTTGAGTGGTTGAGATCGGTTTCACGGAAATCCATTGCGCAAAGGAGTTGAAACCGCGTGACATCCCTAGTTTGGGCACGCGTTTCAAGACGACCCATCTTGGTCGGTCTTGGTTGATCATGCAAGCGTGTAGGTGGTAGTGGGTGTTCACACCTATACGACTATCCCATGAAAACGTGATCTAAGCCACCAACGTCCTGAAGTTGAGTGGTGAGATTAGTTTGCAATTGGGAAGTGTAACCACGCAAGTTTGGGTGGACGGTTTGGGATAGCCGGGCATGGTATGCCTTGGCCGAACACATGAGGAGGTAGATGGGCCCACGATGGTCATCTTTGGATGACCTGGACCCGCTTAATCTAATCATGACCCTCCATTCGTGCACTAAAGAAGATGGACGCGCGTGATGGCTTGAAACCCCCAATTTTGGCTTTCAAAGCGTGCGTCACTCCTTGTTTGGGCGTCCCAATTTGTTACAACCATGCGTGGTTGGTCTTGGCCGATTGGTCAAGTGTGTAGGCGGCCCACGGTCGTGTTGACATGCTTTGGGCCTTTGAATCTACATCTACCCTCCATCTATACCTGCCAAGATGGATGGTTGAGACTTTTTGTGACACATGTAATGCCGCAAACCCTAATTAGGGTTTTCCATCCATAATGCTTGGTATGAACGGTTTCTTGGCAAGCTAGGCAATGACCTACCATGCGGGGTCGGCCGTGGGTATTCCATACCGCTAAAGTGATGGAATTGATCCGGGGTCATCCAATCATGCTATGGAGTTGGATGACTAACGATCGGATCATATCCGGACCGATACTATTGGTCAGGATGCTCTGACCTGCTGGTATAACACAATCGACAGGCTCAATTTCCAAAGATAACACACCGAGTCACCGTAGGGGTATTTCGTATGGTTTCATTATAGTGCTTGAGGTTCGTGTTACTGCAAAAGTAACACTGGGCGCCATGCCACACCGATAATGAGTACTGGAAATACAAGGCGATATGAAATTCACAGAAGGGATTGCTGCCACATGCTCCAACTCGGGAGGAATTTTCATGTATTCACTGTAATGGGATTATTCTTCATGCTCCATTCTTGGTGAATCAAGTGAGGGAGTATCCAACACTTATAAATGGCTTTATCTTTTACAAGATGTCGACATGATTTTTCCGGTTTTTTTACAAATTTAACCTCAAATGAAAACCCACCATCAACATTAAGTCCCCTCCTAGCATAATGGTTACACTATTGTGTGGTAGGCATGAGATGGTGACATACATATATACCCAAATGACCTAAAGCTAAAGTAGATACATATTTACTGGAGAAGTCAAAGCGTTGCCTCGGAACCCGCTGGTTCTCGATTAAGGATGCGAAGGAAACGAACTTGATCCGGTGAGTCGCTTTGGTTCCTCTTTGTACATATTTGAGCTGCCGCTTCTTCGGGTGTACTTCCTTCATCATACACGGCTTTCCTCAGATATATCTCATAAGCCTCGTCGATTGTTATCCCGAATTAGCAGCCTTCATAGGTGGCAAGTAAAGACTTCTTTTCCTTCTGGGATTTCGACTTGTGAGGTTATAAAGAATCGTCTCACGTGGTCGTTTATTCCATATCTCAGGTACTGCTCTGACTTTTCTGATTAACTGATCGATTGATTTGATTTTTGATGATTTCTTCTTCTTTTTTTATGTGCGCTCATAACCTCCTCTCCTTTGCAGTTTATCATGGAAGCGGCTGACGATCATTCTGTTGCTTCCCCAGAAAGAATCGAAGTTGACAAGCCCGAAAACCATGCGCACGAAGAAGTAATGGCTAAGATCGATCTTCCACTTCGCGAAGTCGGCCGTGCTATACGAGGATGTCTATTTCACACTTCGTATTGCAAGAGGACGTATTCTCGTGCACTTTCGATTCACGATTGACATGGAGGAGCGGTGGAGGCGCGAGGAAACGCTTTGCGAACACTAGTAAGCGCAAGAGACGGGAGAGATTTGCAACGAGGTTGAAGAGGCGAGAGTTGAGCATGAACGACCTCCGAATGAAGGCAAGTGTACTTACCGGTCCAGACGGCGTGATAATTCTTGACTCGACACGAGGAACCCGAACACCAAAGCAATTGGTACGACTCCTAATGTTGATGCGCTCTTTAATGCTCCGTGATGATGTTGGGATGGAGCGCACGCGAGAGATGTCCGATGCGGTGGTTGAGGTAGATTCGAAGGAGGAGCATCAACGGTGACGGCGGGGCCGATGTGGTGCGGCGATGTCGATCCTCTTGACGGTGCTAAAACCTCTTTTCTTCTTTCTTCTTTCAAGTATATTTTGTACGCTCGAACATCTTCCTTGTACTCGGTGGCTGAGGGTTCAAGGTTTTTCTTCCATTTGATTGTTTGAATAAAGTTTTCTTTTATAACCCTTTGTCAAGATCAAGAATCGGAACCTTCTCAGCGCAAGGGTGCGCCTTCACACATAATTCTTAGTGATAAAAGAAATAATATTATAATGGAATATCCACGGACACATGCTCCCGATGCAAGATCTTCCCGGCTTTGTTGGGCGGATGTCTCAAATCATTTTCCTTTTGTGCACATGTTCTATTTCCTTCTTCCCCATGAGATGTTTGCTTAGGGTTTCCTTTCTTGCTCCAAAGGATTGATTTAGGCCGACTCGGGACTTTGTGTTTTTAGGAGTAAAGAGGTTCTCGGATGAAAATAATGCTTCAATTGAAAATTGAAAATTGAGACCCTAACTATGAATGCAAGTATTGCAATCATTTTCTGGAGGAATTACAAATATGATATGAAATTGTAAAAGGAAATACGCTGGAAATAATAGCACGAAATAGTTTTAAGGTGTACGGGATCGTGGAAGTGGCGACAAAGATCTTAAGTTGATAGGGTTTGAGCTATCGTGAGTGAATTGTTATGCCTTCTAGCTTATCGGATGAGCTTGCGAGCTGCCTAGGATAACATCTGCTACCAAGTATGGTTCATCTTCTCTTTCGGTGGGTGAGTCAGGTGGAGTGGTCATTTTCATCGTCATGCTCCCCACTTTGAATGTAGTCGCATTCTTTTTCACCAGGTCTCCAATTCCAAACGGGTTTGGGCGTGCAAATACTTGGACCTTCGTCTCATCGTCTTTCACCAAAACAGCCTCTACACTCTTGATAAAAAGTTTGAAAGGGCCGGCTTCATTCACATCTCTTAGTCGGGGTTGGTTCGTTGGTTTGAGTCGGTCCCAGGACTTGTCAGAATGAGGGGCGGTAAGTTGTAAGGAAGGTTGCGTGACGAGACTTACTTGAGATCGGAACTTTTCAATGTTTGCTCTTTGTGCTCTCTCCGGAAATTGTGTCACATTGGTAAGTTTCAGTGCGGCAAATGACATCCATCGAGGTCCATAAGGCGTGTTGGAGATTCTTTCGTATCGAAACCGGTAGAGAGACAGACTCCTAGTATTGCTTTGTTGTCATGCATCCAAGAGCGTCCTAGGATCATGTCGTAGTTGGGATGATCTTTGACTATGTAGAACTTTGCTTGCGTCGAGGCATCACCCAATTTGACTTCAAGATCAATGTATCCATATGCATCTCTAAGCTCTCCCGCCAATCTTTAACCACAATCGGGACGAGTAGCTTCCCCGCTTTCGAAATCTTTGCCGCTCTCCAAGGTCTTGACAAGAACTTGATGTTAAATTCGAATCCGTATCAATCAACACGCTATAGAATTCAACGTTTCTCAAACAAGTGACTGTTAGAGTCCCTGGTTCCATTGCTCATGTCTTTCAGGAAAGACTTTTCCTGGACTCACACTGGATGCAAACGCCTTCCCGACACAACGTGGTTGAGGGTCAGAAATATGTCTTGACGCTGTCCTTTTTGGAGAAGTATAAGATTTCACATATGTGCTCCATCATAGATTATACGATCTTGCGAATGAATCCCCGAAATCATGCAAAGTTCCCGATAGCAGAGGGTCTCATGAACACCTTCGTTTCCAAGATGGAGTTCCCCTGTCTCTACATTTTCCCGAATATTTGTTTCGACTGTTGCAATCTTTGGTTGGATGATGACGAACTCGTGGTAGCAACAATATCCGGGATCCGCCATTTCTTCTCGGTTGGAGGACGCTCGATAGGTGGCGGCTTTACGGCGTCGTCTTGGATCCACGCCCAAGAGCTCTATCACTTCATTCATGGAAAAGGAAAACCCGTGTCTTTAGTGTTTTGTGCAGGAGTTTTAATCTCGCTCCTTTTCGAGACGAAGTCTTGTGTGCCGGGGATGTCCGCTGGTTTGTTGTTCCGTCACTGGAGCTTTCCTTTTCTCCCCTCCGCCCACTACACTCACAGAAGGACCGGTGTTGTATTGCTTGTTCATGAGGTGCCTGCTCCCTCGACTTTCACGTGAATCTTCACTTCGAACAACTCTGGTTCTTTCTAGTAATGCCGGTGCAGTTGTTGCTGAACGTTTTGCAGCCTCATGGAGTTCAGAGAATGTTTGAAAGCCCAGATTCTCTAACAGAGCGCGGTATATGGGTATCATACCGTTGATGCAAAACTCCACCAATTGTCGTTCGGTGACGTTCGGGTCATGACAATCCAGTGCTTGAGTTCTGAATCTTTTGACGAAGTCGTTAGGATGCTCGTTGTTCCGCTGAAGAATTCTTCCTAGATCTGAAAAGGTGATTTGTTCAGACACGAAGAAATACTTTCGCAGAAAGCACCACCATCTCGCTCTCAGCTTGGATATCTTTGTTAGGCGCGATGTTGTTGTACCATCTGTGTACGCCCTCCCGTAGTGATTTCGAGAATTCTTTCAGCAGAACATGATTGTATTCATGTTCCCCAAGGATTCCAAGAACCGAGAGACATATTCACGAGCATTACCATGCCGTCATAGAGGGAGAACTCGGGAGAGGTGTAACCTCTTGGAAGAGGGATTCGTTGCATATCTTGAGGGTATGGAGGTTGGTGTTGGTGTGCATCCGTCATATTTCCTTTGCCTCGGGCTTTGAAGGAGTCGTTCTAGATCCTCACGTTTGATGAAGTTGGGTGTCTGGTCCCTTTCTTTGAACATTCGGGAGCAACGAGCTTCTTCACTCATGTGGGTCCGAGTGGAAACGCCTTTGCTCAGGTGAATTGAAGGCATTTCTTGGGCTCCAAAGATTGACGTGAATCTGCGGCAATCGTTCTCCAAGGTCTTGAGGAAAGTGAGTACCTCCTTCTGAGTTGCGGCCATATCTGTTTGAGTCTTAGCAAGAACTTCCTGTTTCTCCATCAAGTCGGCAACGGCAATAGACGATGGTCATCCTCTTGTGCCTCCGGCTCCTCGTCCTGATGGGGGAGTGAAAGTTGTTGCTGGGTGACCACCGGAGGTGTTACACTTGAGGAAATGCTTGGGATTTGCGCTGCTCTGCTCTCGGTGATGGGAGGCGTTACACCTACCGGAATGTCTCTGCTCCGCTAGTGTTGGTGATAGAGGTAACGGATCCTCGAGATGTGTTGGCTACTGGTAGCTCCACCGACGGTACTTGACACCGGGATTGTTATCCACACTAGCCCCATCGGGGTGATTGCCGATCCGGACCTTAATTCCACCATCTTGAAATGAATTGTTGATTGAATTGATTCTAAGATCTACCCTCTTTGAAATTGATGAAATTGAATCTGATTTGGAAGAAATTGACTTTACAACCGAGAGATTAACCTCCCACTATGGTCGCCAATTGTTTATGGGTGTTGATGGTGGATTTTCATTCAAGGTTAAATTTGTAAAAAACCGAAAAAATCATGCGCTGACATCTTGTAAAAGATAAAGCCATTTATAAGTGTTGGATACTCCCTCACTTAATTCACCAAGAATGGAGCATGTAGCAACAATCCCATTCTGTGAATACATGAAATTCCTCCAGGTTGGAGCATGTGGCAACAATCCCATTTCTTGCAACAAGCTGCATCTACTCTATTATGTAAAGGAATTTGTTGTATGCAAGAAAAGCAATCATTTCTTATACTTCCACAGCATATCCTCAGAAGATTCACTGACGTACGACTTGTATGCTGGTCTAGTACTCCATATTTTTTTCCCTTCACTAAAGTCATTGATCACAGCAGATTGCATTTTCTCACCTAATAGATTAGCAAACTCACCATAATATCTTTGTTCGTTCAGGGTCTCTAATACTTTCACGACTTGTATGGTGGTCGCCAATTGTTTATGGGTGAAAACTATTCCTGCAGAATTTGGTAATTTGGGGTGTGGATGAGGAATGAATCTAAACCTTAAACAAATACACTGCGCGGTGAGTGCTTGTAGATTCGAGAGATTCAATCTGCAAGTCCGCCTAAACCAAGAAATTGCCGTTCAGAGACTTGTTTCGGTCACAAAGTGAAGGAGATGGGGTTGATCTTAGGGAGGGAAGCGAAGAAGGTGTTGAGATTGTGAAGGTGTTGGCTTGCTTATGACTTAATGTGAAAGGTGAGCAGTTTGTGATTGATGCAAGCAAGCTCGGGTGTTTGAATACGTTTTGTATTAACACTTGGTTTTCTGTCTTGTCTGACTTGTGTTGTTGTTTGAAATAGGGCGGAGAACCTATTTATACAAGTCATTGAGCCTTATTCACGTCTCTCGGGAAGTGGAGGAAGTAGAGTGATGGAGTTGTGAAGTTGTGCGTCGGTGCCACACGACCACGCTTGCCCACTTCTCCCCGTTCATCTCTAACCGTCCATGACTTCCTCGACACTTTCTTGTGATGGCGCGTTGCACGCTGCACGCCGCACGCTGTAAACCGCCTGGACCAATACCCCAGATGTATCCACCCAGTTGTGACATGATTGATGTATGGAATGTGTGGATCGTGGATCCACGAAAGATAGCATGTAATGTCAATTGAATAATCACGTTATTCAAAGAAGTCGATACTTGTGAAGTACCGTGTGTATTTTATGCGATGCGCATCATGGTGTGGTAAAGTGATGGGTAATGACGCCTCACTAACCAAATAACTCTTGACCAGGTTATATAACCAAGTCTGGTGAAGTTGGGACGGATGAGATGATCTTTGAGACACTCATCCGTGACCGTTAATGAATATTAGGTTTTTTGAAGAGGTGCGCAAGCATTACTCTTCGACCTTGGTCGAAACCGAGCATGGAAAGGGATTTGGAGAGGACGTCCGGGCATGTATGTAGACAGCATGCCGGTGTGCACGTCCATACCTTACTGTCCCATGAAGGCGCGATCTAGGCCACTCAATTTGACCGGTAAAGTTGAGTGGATGAGATCGGTTTGCGGCAGAAATCCATTGCCGCAAAGGAGTTGGAAACCGCGTGACATCCCTAGTTTGGGCACGCTTTTCAAGACGACCCATCTTGGTCGGTCTTGGTCGATCATACCAAATAGTTGGTGGTAGGCGGTGTTCACACCTATACCTGACTATCCCATGAAAACGTGATCTAAGCCACTCAAATCGTCCTATGAAGTTGAGTGGTCTAGATCGATTTGCAATTTGGGAAGTGTAACCACGCAAGTTTGGGTGGACGGTTTGGGATAGCCAGGCATGGTATGCCTTGGACGAACACATGAGGAGGTAGATGGGCCCACGGTGGTCATGCTGGTATGACTGGACCTGCTTAATCTAATATGTGACCCTCCTTTCGTGCCGGAGAAGATGGACGCGCGTGATGGCTTGAAATCCTAATTTTGGCTTTTCAAAGCCGCAAGGTCACTCCTTGTTTGGGCGTACGAATTTGTTACAACCATGCGTGGTTGGTCTTGGCCGATAGGTCAAGTGTGTAGGCGGGCCCTTTGTGTCGTGTTGACATGCTCTGGGACCTTTGAGTCTACATCTACACCCTCCATCTATACCGCGAAGATGGATGGTTGAGACTGCCATGCGACACATGTAATATGCCGCAAACCCTAATTTAGGTTTTCCGTCCATAATGCTTGGTATGAACGGTTTCTTGGCAAGTTAGGCGAATGACCCAGCCATGCGGGGTCGGCCGTGGGTATTCCATACCGCTTGGGGGTGATGGAATTGATCCGGGGTCATCCAATCATGCTTATGGAGTTGGATGACCGCGATCGAATCATATCCGGCCCGATCTGGTCGATCGGATGCTCAATCGGGCTAGTATAACACACCGAGAGGGCTCAATCGGGCTAGTATAACACACCGAGAGTCGACTGTAGGGTATTTCGTACATGGTTTCATTATAGTGCTTGGAGGTTCGTGTTACTCTGTAAGAGTAACACTCGACCGTCATGCCACACCGATAATGAGTCTTGAAATACAAAGTGATATGAAATTCACAGGGAAGGGATTGTTGCCACATGCTCCAACCTGGAGGAATTTCATGTATTCACGAAAGGGATTGTTGCTACATGCTCCATTCTTGGTGAATCAAGTGAGGAGTATCCAACACTTATAAATGGCTTTATCTTTTACGAGATGTCGAGCGCATGATTTTTCCGGTTTTTACAAATTTAACCTCAAATGAAAACCCACCATCAACATTAAGTCCCACGCCTAGCACATAATGGTTACACTATTGTGTGGTAGGCATGAGATGGTGACATACATATATCTTTGAAATGACCGAGGCTAAAGTAGATACATATTTAGGATAGTCGGGCGTTGCCACAGAACCGGGTTGGTTCTGATTAAGGATGCGAAGGGAAACAGACTTGATCTCGTGAGTCTCTTTGGTTCCTCTTGTACATATTTGAGCTCATTTTTCTTCGGTGTACTTCCTTTATCATACACGGCTTTCCTCAGATATATCTGATAAGCCTCGTCGATTGTTATCCCGAATTAGCAGCCTTCATAGGTGGCAAGTAAAGACTTCTTTTCCTTCTGGGATTTCGACTTGTGAGGTTATAAAGAATCGTCTCACGTGGTCGTTTATTCCATATCTCGAGTGCTTGCTCTGACTTTTCTGATTAACTGATCGATTGATTTGATTTTTGATGATTTCTTCTTTTTTTTTGTGCGCTCATAACCTCCTCTCCTTTGCAGTTTATCATGGAAGCGGCTGACGATCATTCTGTTGCTTCCCCAGAAAGAAGTTTCGAAGTTGACAAGCCCGAAAACCATGCGCACGAAGAAGTAATGGCTAAGATCGATCTTCCACTTCGCGAAGTCGGCCGTGCTATACAGGGGATGTCTATTTCACACCTTCGTATTGCAAGAGGACGTATCTGTGCACTTTCGGCTGCGATTGACATGGAGGAGCGGTGGAGGCGCGAGGAAACGCTGCAGACACTAGTAAGCGCAAGGGCAGAGAGATTTGCAGCGAGGTTGAAGAGGCGGAGAGTTGAGCATGAACGACCTGCGAATGAAGGCAAAGTGTAATTACCCGGTCCAGACGGCGTGATAATTCTTGACTCGACACGGAAGGAACCCGAACACCCGAAAGCAATTGGTATGACTCCTAATGTTGATGCGCTCTTTAATGCTCCCATGATGATGTTGGGATGGAGCGGCTGTGCGAGAGATGTCCGATGCGAGAAGTTGAGGTAGATTCGAAGGAGGAGCATCAACAGTGACGCACTGGCGAAACGGCCATGGTGGTGCAAGCGATGTCGATCCTCTTGACGGCTAAAACCTCTTTTTTCTTTTTTTCTTTCCAAGTATATTTTGTACGCTCGAACATCTTCCTTGTACTCGGTGGCGGCCCGGGTTCAAGGTTTTTCTTCCATTTGATTGTTTGAATAAAGTTTTCTTTTATAACCCTTTGTCAAGACTCGCAACTGGTCCTTCTCGGGCGCAGTGCGCCTTCACACATAATTCTTAGTGATAAAAGAAACAATATTATAATGGAATATCCACGGACCTGTGCTCCTGATGCAAGATCTTCCTGGCTTTGCTGGGGCGGATGTCTCAAATCATTTTCCTTTTGTGCACATGTTCTATTTCCTTCTTCCCATGAGATGTTTGCTTAGGGTTTCCTTTCTTGCTCCAGTGGATTGATTTAGGCTGTCTCAGGACTTTGTGTTTTTAGGAGTAAAGAGGTTCTCAGATGAAAATACGACAATACCTCGACAATACCTTGACTCAGGACTTTGTGTTTTGATGCCCTGTATATAATGTTGTTACAGATTTAGCGGCATATGTCTCCAACATTCAACAATACCTCGATGTTTTTCGCAGCACTTCGATGACACCGAACAGCGAACGCGAATAGATGTAGCACAAACTCTTCTTTAACTCTTGAAGACACATGCAAACTCTTAAATTTCTAGTACTAGTTTTTATGACTCTAAAAACACTTTTGAAATGGAAAATACGTGGGGTTTATATAGGTTTATATGTGAGTTTTGTAGAAGTCCTTTCATGAAAAGTCACACCCCTTAGTGAAAAGACACATCCCTTGAAAGGGTTTATATGAATAGACACAACCCTTCACAAAGTTCCAAATTTCCAACAATCTATGCATCTTAAAAATAATCATAACGTATCTTTTCGGAAATATAAATGATCTACAAGCTAGGTTTCTCCACAGTCACGGTCACGATCTCCTGAAAAAAAAAATGTACGTTGGGTCAAACCCCAACTAAAAGTAGTCTTTCACACACTTATAGCCAATAGAGTCAATTCAACGTGTCCTAAATAATTCGTAGGCACTATCTAGAAGTAAAAATAATTTTATGAAACGAAAGGCTTTTAACAGTAGCTTAAAGAGTAAAGTGAACTAACTGGAAAAGTCCAACAGGGACGAAACATGTTGTCAAGAAATGAAAACAATTCAGTTTGTAGAAATATACTTATAAAACTTTCCGTACACTGACCCTATGATACTTACCAACCGTCCCCTCTCAAATTTCTTGGCCTAATCGCTTGTCGACAAAAACAAGGTAAATCACCCCTTGTGTAGTCCACCTAGTCCTCCTACCGTACACCGGAGAATAAGGTGTTGTCAGACCCATCCAAAGATAATAAATCCATATCTTTTAGGCGATTCCTCGGTCATCACCTTAATAACTTATGGGTATCGAGCCAACTACGGGCGACATAAACAACAAAGAAACCACACCATTTATTCCCACTAAAAATGGTGATAATACAACTGGCCACACGACAACTAGCAGTCACAAACTAACACAACTGACATCCTCCTGGCCATCAAAACACTATGACAGCTAAACATCTCATGACCATGAAATGAGCACAGAACAATTCGTACTCAACACCTAGGTACAAGAAATCAAATCTACTGACACGTCAAACTAATTAACAACAATCAGCATACGAGTAGTATTTCAAGACTTCTAAACTTCTAGTAATACTTTAGATGCATCCCTATATAACAGACAGATCAAAAACTAGGTCTCCCCATTTTGGATGGGTAGTCATCTAGGGTGTTAAATCTTTTGTTTGGTCAAATTAACCCATTGCAAGAATGGGATGACAACATATCATGTACCATAAGTATTAATAAGGATCTCAAAATCTCATTCCAAAACAGTCAACAATGCTTAACATAAGGATACAACTTATCTTGAGGATTATAGGTATTACCATGGTTTTGTACATACATGGGTAGTCATAGAAATATGGGGTAGTCACTACACGGATTATCTACTGGTTAAATCAAATCAAAACTTCATGCACAACCCTTTGCAACACGTTGTAGGCGCACAGTCCATGCTAAATCTCTTATACAATCATTCTCATAAAAAGATCCTAAGGCTTAAACCGATAGGAACTACAGCTATAGATTATTTTTCTTCCCTTAGAAATTTTCTAAACTCATTAGACCGAACACACAAAGTATATAAGAGATAGAAAACCTACCGGATTGCTTGAGAGCCTTGCTTCTTTTTCCCGCAACACCGGCCTTTAGCTCTAATCATCTTCCTTTTTTTTAGTCGTTTCCCATGGTAGTTGAGATCTCCAGTAGAAGAAGACTCGTCGGTGGTTGTTTATCTCCCTTTCTAAATTCATCTGTGTTAGGTTTTTGTTTTGTAAAATACAAAACCCTAACCTTGTGCCTGTCTATCTATGTATATTTGGTAACTAAATTAATATATTTAGGATCCCTAAATATCCATCTAAATGTAATGAATGGATTCACCATCCAAGCCCATTAAAAAACGCTATGCAACTTATAAAAGTAAAAACAATTTTAATTTAAAATTTTAAAAGTGTAAAAATAAAATGGGGATATTACAACACTATCGGTCACGCACAAAACGGAGTCTGTTAACAATGGATTATCACAATATGTCTTTAGATCTAACAATAGTTCTAAAGATCCCGTCGATACTTCGATCTAGTTTGAATGAATATTATATCAGAAGAGAAGATTCTCAAGCATAAACAAACTAGGTGCAATCAAAGTTTCAACAACCGTTAGTCAATCAAATCAAATCGAAAACTAATAACACTGCAATTATATAGTTTCCCACCAAGGGTGCTCGTAGAGCTTCTTGATCCCACCAAAGTCTTTAAATGAGCAGTCGTAAGAGATTTCACCTAATTAGGATACTTCTCCCTCCGAATAGATGGCTCCACCAGAAACAACAATAAATGAAGTTTGCCCGGCTTTTAGGATAGTTTGCTAGAAATGCAAACTTAGGTATTTATAGACCAAGGATGTTTGGACACCAAGGAATTTCCAGAACCGAAAATATTCTCAAGATATGCGGTGAATGGCGAAATTCGGTTTTCCTAATTCCAATAAATGCTTGTCCAATATTTCCTAAATCTCTTAATAGAAAATCTCCAATTAGTAAATGCACATTACTAATTTTTATTTTCAAGAGATATGCATATAAAATCAAAGCATATTAAATCAAAAACATAAAATCAAAAACCTTAATAAAAAGATTCTTAATTTATTTCGACACAGGATCACCTTGAGTACCAAGGAATATCCTTGAACAATAAATGATAAGAGTTACTGCTCGTGCTCAAAGTATGTTGACATCTTTTCACTGCAAACCCTTATTTCATATTTACATGGATTTTCTTTCTTGCTAGTATTCCAAGACTACTATGTGATTGGTTATACCAAATCACAATGGTTAGTTGTGATCGGTCCTTCCAAGTCACATACATGGGTTTGGGTCGGTTATACCTAAATATGGTACCTACATGTGATCGGTCATACAAGTTACTAGGATTGGTTACACCAATTAAAAGGATTGGTTCCATCTACACATGGTATCTACTAGTGACCGGTCACACCAGTTACCAGGACCGGTAACACCAATTGCTAAGATCAGTCACACCATCACATGGTGATTACTTAGGATCGGTTACACCAATTACCAGGACTGGTCATACCATATCATAAGTCTAGGCATTGTGATCGGTTATACCAAGATACATAACCTGAGTTAAGATCGGTTCTACCAACTCACACATACTGGTCATCCAAATATATGCAATGAATAGTAAGACCAATAATCCTATTGATTTCCCATTCAATTCACAAAATAAGTTTAAGAATGTACTTACTTTAAACAAATGTAAAACATTATTTCCTATGATGAAATCTTCACCATAACCCATAAACATAATCATAACAATATATACAAGATTATGTCGATGTCATATCTACGAAGTTCAAAAGATAAGCGTTATACTTCGTAGTCTAATTCCTTAATACTATGATCATGTCACATTACTAGAGTATAATATACAATATATATAATATATACAACTTCACAGTTATGTTTTAAATATGTACGACTTGAAAGATACGTTAGGAATAAAACAAGTTCAAGTCAGTATTACTAACCTCAAGTGGAAGGATGATGTCGTCGTTGTACTTCGTTACTTCTTCGCATTCTTCAGGTCTTCGGAGTAATACTTGTATGACTCAACATTCCTAGGCTTTCTAGTCTAACCTAAACGAAGTTGACTCTAGTATTTAATCAAACGACTCTATATGAGTTTTGATACTAAAATATGACAACCAAACTTGACATACCAACACTTGGTGAGTTCAACTGAGCTATGCTATGACAATCTCCCCCTTTGTCAATTTTAGTGACAAAACTCTTATTACATATGGAGCTAATTCATACGCTTTGAATAACAAAAGATTTTACTCCTCCTAAAGGCAAGCTAGGTAAATATTCAATCATAACATCTTTGTTATTCCCCTTTTGTAGTAAGTATTACTACACAGCTATATGATATGTTTCTCCCCCTAGTCAATGCTTTACTCTTTCGTTAGATATAACGTTTAAGCATAATTATCCTTTCTTAGTGATTAAAAATCACTTGTTTACTCCATATATTTCTCCCCTTTTGGTCACAAAATAACAAAGGTTCAGGCAAAAAAAGGACAAACCGAAAGGATCTTACAAATCTGAAAGACTTGTATACAACCTATGTAGGATCATAATATCGCAACGTGCAGGGCTCGCGGGATTAATAAACAGCGACGTCGCGAGGCAGTCGCAGACAGCTAAAATAAATGACGCGATGAATAACGACACACAAAAAATGAAAAAGACATGGAACCTGGCGAGGTTAAGAAGTGTCGCGAGAATAAATGTTTGTACATCTGCGACACTTCGCGGAACAAACCGAAATAAAAGGATAGATTAGCTATGTCATCCACTATGTATCGCCCTATATAAAGGGTTAAGTGAGTCTTTGTGAGGAGAGATCTTTTTGGAATTGTTGGGCAAGTCATTAGGAGAGAGAAAGTTTAAGAGTGTTTTACTTGCTAAGTGTAATTCTACTTTTCTGTGTAGACAACTCATGAAATTAATCAATAAACATTCTCAATTATACAACTTTCAATGGACTAATTAACCAAAATATAGTGAGGGGTGTAGTGTGGGAAAACCCGCTACTACATATGCGCTAGAAACGAGGGACGAGCGGTGATTGACGAAGAAATTGGAAAGAATTTAGATTAACGAGAGAAGAGATTTGGAAAAGATACTCAAGAATTCATTGAAAAAAAAGATGGCTAGAAGAAGAAATGTACAAGGGCAACCAACGATTGTAAGAAGAAGTGGGAGACTTGGCTTGGAGAAAGGAGGAATGAAACAGAGAATCATCAAGGATGAATATGAGAAATGATGGTCAAAACCAGCCACCAATCTCCCCAGTAGCAAACGCGGCTGTGGATTATGATAGAGTAAGTGTGCATACTTGGAGATCTGATTCTGAAGACGAGAGAGAAGAGGAGCAGCAGCCGGTGAACAATGGACAAGGAGAGCAAGGGATGAATGGAGAAATGAATCCAGGAAACGAAGAAATGGCAGCGTTAGAAAGATTGAGACAAACAATACACGAAGAGAGACGATTAGAAGCGAGAGGAGCGAGCAAACTTGACAAGACAAAATCATGAACCGAGGATGGAAAATATGAGGTTGCAAAGAAGGAGATCTAGAAGTAGCGTGAGATCAAGTTCTAGATCGAACAGAGAAGAAAGAAGGAGAGTTTTACCAACGAGAAAATACCGAGGAAGAAACACAAGATCCAAACACGAGCATGGCGAGAGAAGAGGGGAAATGGAAGATCGTTATATTCCTCGGCCCGAAAATCTTCAAAATGAGCGAAATAGGGAAAATCAAGAAAACATGCAACTCCAAGGCCGAATGACCCAGTGCTTGAAGGAAGAATAATCCTACGGAGAGAGGAGAATTGAGAAGAAACCGAGAGATCGAGGATGACATTGAGAGACACTACATTGAACAAGCGCGACTAGCTCGCGAAAGAGAAAGAATAAGAGCGAAATGGAAAATCAAGAGATGGAAGAAGCAATCCGGCGAGAATAACCATGACAACCGCGAGAGAAGGAGGGAACAAAATCGTACCAATAGAAATATTAACGAAGAGTATGAGAGGGTGCAGATGATGAGAGCTGAGAGGCAACCAAGAAGAGAGAATAACCGATATAATGGCGTGCGAATTAACGAAAGAGACGAAGAAGAGCGTCGCGAGGAGAGAAAGAGGAGAAAATAATGAGCGGGAAGGTCAAAATAGGCATGAGCGAAGAAGGAGAGAAAGCGAGCTAAAAAGACCCGGTAGAAACAAATTAAGGCAAATGAACAAATCTTAAGAGAACTAGGCATGAAATGAGAGGATTATCTTGAACAATAGAAGGGAAGGAGGAAGGAGACAACTGGACGAAGCCATCGCGAAGCCGCGAAGAATCCCTTCACGCTAGAAGTACGAGATGGGAGGAATACCTCCTAAGTGCAATCTACTCGCATTAACCAACATCTTTGATGGAACAACTTTGTGCGATACAACATATTAAGGCTTATATGAGATGTATGTTACAATGGGAGAATCATGATGCCATATTATGCAAATATTTCGCGTCAAGCTTAATAGGAGAAGCACTAAAATGGTTTGAAGGTCTGCCAAGGAACACAATCACATCATTTAACCATTTACAAGCCACATTCCTGGGAGCATACATAAGTAATAACACTTCGCGACCCGGTATTGAAGATGTATTCGGGTTGAAACAAAGGATTGGCGAGAGCTTAAGAGTTGTGATAAGATGGAGGACCATGTGTAGCGAAATGGCGGGACGGGTTGAGGAGAGATATCTCATACTCTCATTTGTGAATGCTCTCTTCGCGACTAACTTGTTATACATTCAAATTTTAGAATCAAAAATACAATCACGATGGCGGAGAATGCGAGAATTACAGGAAGAATACATCGCCTTAGAAGAGAGACAAAATGAATTGAATTCTTACCCGATCGCGAACACAAACTCGAATGCTTTGCGAACGCAAGCTTGTTACCTCAATTCATAAATACGGTGGCGAGCACTTCGCAAGGACAGCAAGCAAGGAAAGGCGATGAGGGACAACGAGAAGATAGTAGCTATGGGAAGCCATGATCAAGAAGAGTTTGAACGTGAAAGGAACTATTACAAACCGTAATGACAATAATAAGATTCGGAGGCTAGATCATGTGCGGGAAACTTATGGTGGACGAAGGCAAAATAACCGTGGAGGGCGAGAGAAGTCATAGAAACGTATGGGAACAGTTAAGATGCCTCCACCGAATGCTAGCGTTGAAAAGATCCGGGAAGCTATACTTGTGATGGAAAATGTACCAAAGCACCTTGGAACGTTGGAATGGAACCACCGCCGGAGATAGAAGCCATGAGTTTTGTTCTTACCATCGCTTCCATGGGCATCAAACAAACGATTGTAGAAACATAAAGAGAATTATTCTCAGGATGATTGATCAGGGGAAGTTGAATCACTTTCTAAAGGGAGAAGAAACAGGTCGAGACATTACCACCACCACCGAGAGATGCACGGAACGAGTGTCGGCGAAAGGAAAGGAAACATTTGTGATAGAAGTAGGAACAAAAGCCAAGAATTTGAACTGCAACTCTATTGTCCACTCCTATCGCACCATCGAAGATTTCCATGACAACGTACTCGGTAGAGTCTTTGCGAGAGATGCTAATGATAAAGAAATAATGAGCACAGCGAGAACGACGCGATTAGAAAAATGGCAGTTGAAGACTATTTCTTTCTCTGAGATGAAGTACCAAAAGGAAGAGAAACACATGATAGCCCGTTGGTCGTAAAACTAGAGATTAACCCGAAACCAGTCGATGGAGAAGATGATGAGGCGAAGCTTGTTGGGCGATCAACCGAATTCTAATCGACACCTAAGTTCGGTGAATATTCTCTTCTACCATACTTATAAGACGATGGGAGGAAAAGATGAGGATTTGATCCCCTCGACATACAAGATATATGGCTTTAATGGCACTGCAAACAAACCGAAGGGAGAGGTTCACATGAGAATACCTCTACAAGGATTATCAACTGATATTTTATTCTGTGTAGTTGATGTGGAATCCCCATATAATGCACTAATTGGGAGGCCATGGCTTCATGAAATCTTGGGGGTCGCCTCAACATACCATCAATGCATAAAATTTCCACACCCAAGTGGCATTGGTATCATACGGGGAGATTGGAAGGAGTCGCAACGGTGCCCATGAGGTCGATATAGAAAGCTGCGAAGAAAGAAATGCCAAAAGAAAGGGTTGGAAGCAACATGTGAGAAATGAACAGAAAAGGAAAAATCGTGGTAGATGCTATAGAAGTGAGGGCTGAACATACCCCTGCGAGGTGAATGCTTAGAGACAGAGACCAATATTATAACAATGAAGAAGCAAAAGATATGAGGAACAAAAGGCATAAGAAGTGAATAATCAATAACGACGGGATGCAAAGTAAATGCCTTGAAGTAATGATGTGCGAGAATCTCGCACCAAGAGTAAAATGAGAATACGACTAAGAAAGAAAAGTGAAATACAACAAGTGAAAGCAGATCGTGCGAATACTTCGCAAACAAATATCGACAAATAATGAAACATGAATGATTGAATGATTTAACAAATATAAATGCGCAAATGAATGGGACGAACCTTTATGGCGTACACCCTAGTTCGCGAATAACATTTCGTAAGAGGCAAATGTAAGACCTAAAGTGCGTCATATAAGGGGTATCTCTCGCCGTGGTTCGGGGGAAGGTTACACCGCTCCCGAAGCTTTGAACCATGAAAATTTGGGGCCCATGAAAGCCTATCCTAAGAGGTACCTTGGATTCCCAACTATATATGTAGGTTATACCCTGGTTGGGCGACCGAGGTCTCTTCCTAGGAGTCGATGTATGCTCAAGGCGCCGAGGTACACGGTTGAGCGAGTGCCCGGATGGATGAACCTACCCCGGCCATTCTTGGCAAGTCTTGGCATGCGTTGCACTCGCCCGAAGAAAACTCCACTTAGGGTGCAGGTCTCGTAACCATAAACCCTATAGGTATAAGGGATAAGAGAGGCTGCGAAAACAAATCAAGTTGTTGTTAAGACCGGATGGGAGGAGCTAGTCTTGTATGGCCGATGTTTCGCCTCCTTGAAGGGGCAACCGGGAGATGATAAGGGCGGTGCTCTCCATTAGGGGAGTGCCAAAAACAGACGCAAATGTCATGAGGCTTTGTTTTCGCAAGGAGACTTAGGCTTGTCATATTTGTGCAATGATCCTGCGAGAGGCAATAATACTAACGCGAGGGTAAGGCGAGATCAATGGGTCTTTGCACGAAAGTGTACGGACGTCCTGCGATTTCGTCGCAAGACGGCAATGTCATAGGGCTTTATATTCGCAAGGATATCTAGGCCTGTCATATTGTTGCAACCAAAACATCCTGCAGAGGCAAAAATACTTGAAAAATGATAAGGCAAGATCAATGGGTCTTTACATACAAGTGTAAAGACGTCCTGCGATTTTGTCGCAATGAACGGTGGCAGGGGAGGACCTCTAATTAGGGAGGTCTGACTTGGAAGACCACACAAAATGATAAGGCAAGGTCAATGGGCCTTTGCATGAAAGTGTAGAGGCGGCCTGCGACCTTGTCGCAACAAAAAGAGATAGAATTCTCAATTCATAAAGATATCTGCGACCTCGTCGCGGCTATACATTTCAATAACACTAAAATTATTATCCAACAAAATACATGAGGATAACTAACTTCTTCCATCAAGATAAATACCGAGAGGCAAGTATGGGAATGGAAAAGATGGAATATTGTTATTCATCTTCCGATGAAAGAGTTATACATCAATAAAGATAGCCAATTATATTACAAGGAAGAACTAATAAAAAAGGGAGTGAAGATTGAATTCATGAAAAAAGAGTTCACTATAACAAAGATACAAAGAATGTACAGATATTACACGCAACAAAAGAAAAAAAAAAGAATTACATCTTGGGTGATTCTTCTTCTTCATCGATTCATCGGTTTTATTATTCTCATCGCGAGAATTTTCTTCTTCGCCGGCTTCACTATCGAAACTTCGAGAGACGTGGTAGATTCTCGGGAACCTTTTCAAGAATCCCGAGGATATGTATGCGAGAGGGATGTTCTGGTGTTTACAAACATACTCCATGGCTCCATTATGCGAAACGAACGGCATCATTATTAAAGTTTTTCACCAATCGTTTCAAATTGTT
Organism: Papaver armeniacum; assembly: GCA_023531295.1. NCBI lineage: Eukaryota > Viridiplantae > Streptophyta > Magnoliopsida > Ranunculales > Papaveraceae > Papaver > Papaver armeniacum. Next base: position 227,203 of record JAJJWW010013064.1, on the reverse strand, counting down.
CCTTCAACTTGGAATACTTGTTATTACGGAGGAGAGACTCTTCGCGAGCTGTTGTTTTCGATTCAAGTTCTTCAATTCTCGTTTGGAAAATTCCGTGAGTTGTTCTTTCTCGAGATTCAAGCTCTCTAATTCTAACCTGAAGCCTCTTCTCGGATTACGCAAATAAGTAACAACAAGTTAATAATTTACAAGCAATACTACGAAGTAAAAAGTAGTAAGGTGTAATAAATAACCTTCTCTATCGGATATCATATCTTTAATCAAGGAAGTATGCTCGGCGTGAAGACTAACATCAACACCTAGGTTATTCTGGCATTATCTAAAACTTTCGCAGCCCAGGCGAATTCATCGTCACTATTTATAACAAGGAGGGAAACGAATTTGATCTTCTCGCTCACTAAGCAAGGAATTACAGCGAAGCAATTCATCCTGTTCAATTTGTAGTTCAAGGAGAGATTTTTGAAATGTTGCTAATGCACATGCACCATTGTTAGCAATGCGATCTTTATCATCTATAAGGTCACTAATTTTCTTCCTCAAAATTTTGATTTCTTTATTGGACTCGAGAAACATTCGTTTAAATTGGTTGGCAGCACTTAAACCAGATCTATGTTCAATTTCTAAAAGACGATATTTGGTCTAAGTTCATTTAATGAAAGGGAGTTAATTTTGTTTGATGAAATACTTAAAGAGTTGTTGAGGTGAGCGAGAAGAAGGTTATTATCCATAGGATCAGGAAATGTATGGAGAAGAATAGCCTCATCGGAGAGATTATATACATCTGCGAAAGTAATAAGTTAGGTAGCAATAGGCGACCGATTAAATAAAAAATAGTAAAAGGAAGTAAAATTTTATACCATAAAGTTCTTTGATTAGCGTTTTGAAGAGTGGACACCTTATCCCTTTGAGAGTCAAGTTCGGTGTTTAACTTTTGAATTCTCTCATCTTTATCGCGAGAGGACGCAGCTTCAATCTCTAATTCTCGAATCTTCTTGCTCAATTGCGAATTCTTCTTCTCAAGATTGTTGCGTCTTCTCTCAAGATCTGAGGCAACTACAAAAGAAGATCTTCCAACCTACGAAAGAAGATAGAAAAGCTGTTAATACATATACAACAATATAAAGTCAATGGGGAGATATGATACATACCAAGGATCCAAGCGCATTCAAGAAGTCAGGAGACATAGTTCTAGAGACTCCATTGAAAGAATTATTGCCCTCCGGTAGAGTGGCATTGCACACGTTTGCGAGAGTCCCGAGAGAGAGAGGCTAGGGGAGCATCTCCCATTCCTTGGAAAGAGTCGAGAAGATACTAGACAACCCGACCCATAGAAGAATCGATTAATGGGGTCCTGTAGCGAGAGAGCGATTTGAATCATGGTCATCCTCATCGAAGACTCGAGTTTGAGTTAAGGCGAGAAGAAGATTGAATCTTTCGCTTTTTAGTTAGTGGAGCGGAAGATTTATTTTTGCGAGCGGCGCTTTGCCCTTACTTTTACCCTTCGCGGCTCTGACTTCTTCAACTCCAACCTTCGCATACGGTTAAAGATAAGAAACAGAGGCAACAATATTGTTTTAAATAATAAGAAAGGAAGTGATTCTTACTTCACTCGTAAGCGATCGGAGCAATGTTAGAGTATCCTCACGACGGATCCTTTTTGTACCTTCTTTTCACCTCGGCTATCCGAGAGATTTCACAAACTCAAAGAATTATAAAAAGAAAGTTACGAAAGCCAAATTTGAAGTCGGAAACATACCTCTTTCTTCTTCTCGGGCCATTTGAATTCCCAAGGATGATACCTGCGAGATTCGCGGGAAGAACGTGCGGGCCCGCGATATAAGGACCATTTAAAATCAAGGGTACAACCCACCATTTCTCATCTTTGGAGTGGCGAGGAGTAGTATTATTACCGGGTGCCAATCAATATCCCGCATGAGCAATTTATCCTCGGAGACATTATCCTTTTTCTTCGGGCGAACGCCTGTGAGATTTCACATTCACCATAGTTATCACTGAGTAATTTTCAAAAAAGTTTTCCACGGTGTATTTCTCAATGACTATTTCCAAGTCTGCGAATTTGGGATTTCGACGAGTTAGAGTATAAAGATCCTTTGCACTGCACGCACGTTCGCGAACTCAAGCATTAGGCGAATGCAATCGCCACTCAATTGATAAATAGCCCTCGAGAAATTTTTCATGGGCTAAGATTTCATAAAATAGAGGCAATTCGGATCGTATAAGGGAATGGGAATTCCGCGAGAAGCTGACCTAAGCGAGACTATAATCCTTTGATCATCACATTGATGATCGAAAAATAACTGCTTGAAAAGAATGGATGAAGGTTTTGATCGGGAATGGTCGATAGAGTGAAACCCTTCTCGAGCAATTTCGTTGAACTTCATCAAAAGAAGCTTTGTATGCACGACTAATGGCAGCCATTATCAGTATGGGAATGGATGAGAAGTTAAAGGTTAAGATCGATGCTAGAAAAGACGAAGAGAAGATTTGCAGTAGCAGAAGCGCAAATTGCGGAAGGAGAAAATCAAAGAAGTTGCAGAGAGAAACTAAAGAATGAAAAGGAGGGGAAAAGAAAACTATATATAGGAAAAAAGATCCTCGAGAAAAACGAGGTCATTTAATGCGAGAAGAGACATGGACGGTCAAGAATAAACGGTTGGAAGAGACGTGTCGAAAAAGCGGCTTTAATGGTTAAAAGCGTATACGGAGTTGAAACAGAGATAAAGATAAGCAGTCGCGGCGAATAAAAAGCATCGCTCTCATGATATTCTTCCCTTCGCAAGAAAAGTATGAGGAGAGACAGGAGACGCAAAACTTCGGAACATCGCAAAAGAATAGAGGCAAGTACGTACTTTTTAAGTACAGTATTCTTCTGCTCGTTCCTTCATCAACAAAGATCAAAAATTACTACAACAACAGATTTTTCCTTAAAAATCGCTCTTCAAGCAATATTTAAGGAAAAAGAGGCAAGATGTAGGATCATAATATCGCAACGTGCGGGGCTCGCGGGATTAATAAACAAATGACGTCGCGAGGCGATCGCGAGCATGCTAAAATAAATGACGCGATGAATAACGACACACAAAACAGCAGAAAGACATGGAACCTGGCGAGGTTAAGAAGTGTCGCGAGAATAAATGTTTGTACATCTGCGACACTTCGCGGGACAAAACCGAAATAAAAGGATAGATTAGTTTGTCATCCACTATGTATCGCCCCTATATAAAGGGTTAAGTGAGTCATTGTGAGGACAGATCTTTTTGGAATTGTTGGGCAAGTCATTAGGAGAGAGAAAGTTTAAGAGTGTTTTACTTGCTAAGTGTAATTCTACTTTTCCTGTGTAGACAACTCATGAAATTAATCAATAAACATTCTCAATTATACAACTTTCAATGGACTAATTAACCAAAATATAGTGAGGGGTGTAGTGTGGGAAAACCTGCTACTACAACCTATAAGAGTTAAGCACGAAGGTTTCACATACCATTTTAGATAACCAATGTTAAAACCGAAACTACAAAGTAATTTAGTTTCAATATGTTATCAAGGAAACAATTGCCCGAAGCAATTTTTCCTAATAATTCAATAATTTGACTAAGATACTCAATTCCCTTATTGAACCGATTGCGTATGTACAATCTCTTGTTTCAATAAGACCAAAATAAAGATCAAAATTAACTTTATTTTTCTCATCAAGCTCTAATTATTCAGACAATAACTTAGACCTTTCCCTTTAGACAAGACAAACACTAGGTTAGTTAACTAGTTTTTCTTGTCAAGGCATTCGATTAGACTTGAATAACTGAATCCTCCAATTGATAAGTCTAACTAGGATAAGAATTAACTTAGTTTCTCTTATCCGGAATCAATTGGACTAAACAAATGATCCCGTATTTTTGTTAAGCCACAAGTAATAGATACAAACCAAAATAAATTGACTTACACAATTATTTTCGTAACCGGAAGCAATTGAACAAATATAAACATTACAGCGCCGCAATTGCACCAATTTTTTGTTAAGCAAAAACACTTGATATCCAACAATAAAGAAGATACCAAACATTAAGCTAAACAAATTGACACAGTTTTTCTTAACCGAAAATTGTTAAAGCAACTTGCTCGTAGAACTTCATAGCGTTGATATCTCAAGCTTTTTTGTCAAGTTTAGTTGATCAAAACTATATACTTGATTTCTAGTCTACTTATAGCTATGTCTCGGATTAGGATAGAATGTGTAGTTGAGCTTTAGACTTCACGGCGTTCACTAATTGAAGACGAAGATATACTATGGAGCTTACAGGAACTTCATCAACAAAAGGTATATGGAGACTAAAACTTATCTATCACTCAGAAGTCTATTATATTCTATCTTCTAATGAGACTAAGTCGTATACCTATATAGACTTTTACATTATACACATTTAACATTTTGAGCCGAGTTTATCTCGCTTATCTATTTCTCGAAATATGTGTTGGAAGCTTTTTGCTTTAACTATGTTCATCATATTCTTGACGAGTTTATTTGGAGACAATTTATTTGTTGGAAATTAAATATTAAGTCAAAAAATGATCATGTGAAAATTACCTTGAACATCTTATATGATTTGTGTGAGACAGTCATTTGATGTTAACTTGGGAAGTTTCTTATTGATCATTGGATCACTTGAAAATTACTTGAAACTAATGGTATGTGTGAGATTACCATTATCGTCTTCTAAGGATTTCTCAATGATTGAAATGAGAGTTTAAAACAATTACCCATTTCTGGATGCAACACGGTATGCATACCTAGTATGCGAACTTTTTTGTAATGATTCAGGCCCGGAACTCTTGTTTGTGTACCTAGTATGCGAACAAATTTACCTGAGAAGGTCCAGAACTCTTGTTTGCGTACCTATTATGCGAATGGGTTTACCTGAGTTTGGTCCGGGATGTTTTTTTGCGAACCGGGTTAGCGAACGGCTTGAATAGGCCAAGGTCCGGAGTTGCTGTTCGCGTACCTAGTTTGCGAACACAATGGTTAAGTTCTAAAATCTGTAATGTATGATTCTCATACTCATGAACTAAAACATTTATGAATCAAGGAATGCAATATTTGCAAACCGTGGCTTAATGTTCATGAATTGATTCTTGTATAAGTAGTTTGTACGATTACGAATCAATCCGATTTTGTTTCAGTTTTTTCATATATTTCTATGAGATAGTGAACAATTGAACAACTATATTTGAAACACAATTAGATTCATTTGATTATATTTCAAGTTTGATTGATCATCATATTTAATCTAGAAGTGTTAGATGAATATGGTTAAGATAAAGGCTAACTTCGGTTAACTGTTATTGAGCCAACTCAATATACACGTTTAGGTACGGTTACCCATATCTAAATATAAGTATATTTCATTTGTGTGTAACAAGCTAATACAATCTAACGGTGGAGATTGATTTCTTTATTTTTAAGTAGACTTAGCTTGAATCTTAAATCAGGATTTCATCTAACGGTGAATATTGAATGCTTTGTTACTAAGCTATCTTAGCTTCGATTGTAAGCAACCATGATTTGAAAGATTATATAAGGGAGAACTCTATCAACCGGAAAACCTAATATCGACACTTTCTCGTGTCTTAGTTGCAAACTAGAGTTGATTCTCCTTTAAACTAGGTGTTTGTAGGTGAAAATGGTTTCTACTGATTTCGGTAATTTCTGGTGTACGGGTGAGAAACAATTTAAACCCTAAACAATGTACTGCAAGGGAGCGTACTTTAGATTCGAGAGATCAATCTGTACAAATCCAGCCTAAACCAAGAAATGGCCGTTCCGGACTTGCTTCGGTCACAAAGTGGAGGAGAATGGGTTGGTTTTGGGGAGGGAAGCAAGGAAAGTGATAAGACCATAATAGTTGATTCTGGAAGAGTAGTTGTGTTACTATGACTTGTATCAGAAAAGTGGGAAGGCTAACAAATGGTAAGCTGGCAAGTATTTTCTGAGTGTTGTATATTCCCCCATGAACTCGTTGTTCTGTGGAAATAGGTAAGATCTATTTATACAAGTCGAAGTGAAACGTACCCTGGTCTCATTAAGGAATGGAAAAATGGGTAAGTAAATAGGAGGAGGTGGTAACCGTATGCATGGTATTGATGTTCCATAAAATCGTTAACGTATGGAATTGATGTTCCATAAAACCATTAACGTATGGAATTGATGTCCCATGAACGTTTCACCTTTAACTCCCTGTATTTACTAACCGCCTCACCCTTATGACACTTCCTTATGACGGGCTCAGTGTACGCCGCACGTTGTAAACCGCCAAACCAATACCCAAAGAGGATCTCCCAATATGTGTTGATGTCTCGAATGTTTTTGTGGAAAATATGTAGCATATGGTTGTTGCCTGGCAAGTCGAGCTTGGGAGACTTGGTAGCTTGGTGACCTTCGACGGTCGAGATTTTGCATCTTAAGAGGAAAGGTAGCCGTTGATCGTTGCACGCTTTCGTTCGTTGGTGGCCGCATAGGGAAGGCCAGCATGGTGGCGCGGCTAGGTTGGTATGACATTGGCATGGCATGGTGGCACGGCTAGGTTGGCACGCCATTGGCAAAGCATGATGGCGCGGCTAGGTTGGCACGTTATTGGCGTGGCATGTCTCGGCGCGGTTTGGTGTGACCAAACTAGGGTTTTGGGTCAAAGGTTACCATGTGTGGTCTGGTAACCTTGGATGGCTAGGATTTTCTCCTGGGATTGAAGGGCAACCGTTGATTGTTTCACACCTTCGCTTGGGTAGCCGTGTAGGGAAGGCCAGCATGGTGGCGCGGTTATGTTGGCATACCGTTGGCATGGAATGGTTTGGCGTGGCCAAACTTAGGGTTTCGGGCCAAAGGTTACCATGCGTTGTCTAGTAACCTTGGATGGCTAGGATTTTCTCCTTGGATTGAAGGGCAACCGTTGATTGTTTCACGCCTTCGCTTGGGTAGCCATGTAGGGAAGGTCATCATGGTGGCGCGGCTATGTTGGCTAGGGCCAAGGCAGGGCCAAGGGTTTTCCATGGGCACATGGTGCGGCTATTTTAGCTAGGGCCAAGGTAAGGCGTGTTTGGCTTGGCATGTGGGTCCAAGGGTTTGCCATGGGCACATGGTGCGGCTAGATTGGCTAGGGCCAAGGCAAGGCGTATTTGGCTTGGCATGTGGGGCCAAGGGTTTGCCATGGGCGCATGGCGCGGCTAGCTTGGCTAGGGCCAAGGTAAGGCGTGTTTGGCTTGGCATGTGGGGCCAAGGGTTTTCCATGGGCGCATGGCGCGGCTAGCTTGGCTAGGTGCGGTTTGGCTTGGCATGTGGGGCCAAGGGTTTGTCATGGACGCATGGCGCGGCTAGCTTGGCTAGGTGCGGTTTATCTTGGCATGTGGGGCCAAGGGTTTGCCATGGGCGCATGGTGTGGCTAGCTTGGCTAGGGCCAAGGTAAGGCGTGTTTGGCTTGGCATGTGGGGCCAAGGGTTTGCCATGGGCGCATGGCGCGGCTAGCTTGGCTAGGTCCGGTCCTAGTTAGTAATTCTCCGAATCATTCCCGAATGATTCGCGAACGTATCCGAACTGACCGAATCCGAATGATACTTCCGAACTATTTGAACTCCGAACCTAGTTCCCGAATTATATGGACTTCACGAATGATTCGCGAACGTATCCGAACTAACCGAATCCGAACGATATTTCCGAACTAGAACTTTGAACCTAGTTCGCGCTCAACCTCGCTCTCCCATAGGTAATTCTATGACCAGAGTTCTGTTGATTGGTTTTTGTTTAATTTTGTATATACTTTATATTTAAATACAATTATTCAGTTAAAATGTTCTATTGGTAGTTGTTTAACCAGTGTTTTATGTGTTAATTTTTGTTTAAAAGTCTATAAACTCGTTTTATAATACATTTATGCGATTAAATTGTTTACTTTTTGTTAAATAATCACGCTAAAATGTTTTTTCCATCTTATAAATCATATACAAATAAAATTAGTCTCGTAATAAGGTCATAATACATATCAATTTATCATATATGTAAGCCGAATTTTAAGTGCGGAACTTACATTTATAAAACGAATATGCACGTACGTATGCCGTTCCAGAACTATCATTGTCAAACAACGAACCGTTGACCGGATTTTTGACCGAATCCGACCTATCCAGAATCCGTATAACTCTCGTACGTATCCGTCCCGAACTACAACTCGTACCCGAATTGCTAACTAGGGGTCCGGTTTGGCTTGGCATGTGGGGCCAAGGGTTTGCCATGGGCGCATGGCGCAGCTAGCTTGGCTAGGTGCGGTTTGGCTTGGCATGTGGGGCCAAGGGTTTGTCATGGGCACATGGCGCGGGTAGCTTGGCTAGGTGCGGTTTAGCTTGGCATGTGGGGCCAAGGGTTTTCCATGGGCGCATGGTGTGGCTAGCTTGGCTAGGGCCAAGGTAAGGCGTGTTTGGCTTGGCATGTGGGGCAAAGGGTTTGCCATGGGCGCATGGCGCGGCTAGCTTGGCTAGGTGCGGTTTGGCTTGGCATGTGGGGCCAAGGGTTTGCCATGGGCGCATGGCGCGGCTAGCTTGGCTAGGTGCGGTTTGGCTTGGCATGTGGGGCCAAGGGTTTTCCATGGGTGCATGGTGTGGCTAGCTTGGCTAGGTTCGTGACCAAGCTAGGGTTTTGGTCCAAAGGTCGTTTGGTAACCTCGGACGGCTGTGATTTGCTCCTGGGATTGAAGGGGGAACGTTGATTGTCGCACGCCTTCGTTTTGGTAGCCGCGTAGCGAAGGCCAACAAGGTGGCACGACTAGGTTGGCATGGGGCCATGGCAATGTGCGTTTGGCATGGGGCCATGGCAAGTTGCGTCTGGCATGGCGCGGTAGGTGTGGCTGGCATGCCTTGACATGGTAGGTGTGGCTGGCATGGTTTGCCATTGGCACTGGGGTGCGGCTAGCATAGTTGGCATGCCTTGGTAGGTGTGGCTGGCATGGTTTGCCATTGGCACTGGGGTGCGGCTATCATGGTTGGCATGCCTTGGCGCGGTAGGTGTGGCTGGCATGGTTTGCCATTGGCACATGCGGTGTGAGAATTAGGGATTTGGCCTATCGAAACCCTAATCAGCATTAAAAAAAGGTACCCTGGTAATTTTCTCGCAGACAAATTAAAGGGTTCAATAAATGTGCTTGGTTCGGACATTATTACTCAAGTTCTATGATGTCACTGTCTGACTAGGAATATGAGCCTTGTTGCGAGGTTAGCATATGATGGTAACAGACAAGGACGGAATCAAGACGTAAATCATTCCAAAGATGGTCAGGAAAATCCAACTAACCTTTTTAGAGGGGTGAAGAGAGTTTTTTTGCTTCCGTGTTGGCGGCCTGCGAAGTTGTGCTGGGGATGCGGGCCGTGTGGAGTGGTGAGACGAAAGTTGTTGGCTTGGTCTGGCCGTACATCACCGAGGCAAAACGGGCACGGTCTTGTAAGGCAAAGCATAGTGTACGGCTTGGCACGTGGGGCCAAGAGGTGGCGTGGTCTCAGGAAAATTTGTTGGTATTGGCAGGTTCACGGCTCGGACAGCTTTGAGAGGCAAAGCACGCGTGGATGACTTGGCATGATAGGGCCGTGATAATGAAGCGGGCGGCTTGGCATGGTGCGGCCATGGCAAGGCTAGGTGTACACGGACGGCTAGGCGTGGTGGGGCTGCGGCAAATGGAGCGGATGGCTTAGCGTGTGGGGCCAAGGCATGGCGTGAGCGGTCTTGGGCGTGGAAATTGGTCTTTGTGGGACCGGTTTCCTCTTTTCCTTTCTTGGCTCAAAATAGGAAATCCTTTCCTTGTTCAAACTCCCACGTACCATGTATATATAAAAGGAGGGCCGGCTTCTCTTTCGTTTCACGCCTATTTTTTTATCCCGGTAGTGTGGTAGCGAAAGCAAAGCGGACAAGCAAATCCCGGTATGCCTTCCAATACTTCTTCTTTAACTTGTTTTATATTTTCTTTTGTGTTGGTGTAAACCTTAGTTGTAGGCGTACCTTTTCATGACCTTGTAGAAAATGTTGGTGTGAATCCTAGCCGTAGGTATGTTTTGCACGAGCTTGTAGTAGTACTTAGGCATGAATACCATAGTAATGTTGACCGCCTCAACTCACTGTGCAAAGTAAGCACGCGATAGTAATTGCCATCCCTTCCCCACGAAAACCTAGTTTTTAGGGTTTACTCCTTGTTTTGGTGTGGTCGTGTGCATGGTTCCCATGGTGGGGCGCACCTCCTCGGTCGGACAAGAATTTTATCTTTGTAGCGTGTCGGCTTTGAAACAAACTGGCTTGCGTCTTGGGTGGAAAAATAATTTCCGTGCACTTTCCGTAATAATTTCTCTTCGTATTGTTCCATTGTAGTTGTTTGGAAGGTGAAAGTAGCGTGGGAGAGTCTTCATTATGATGTCACTTGAGAAAAGTTCTTCCGTACCGAAAGATGTTGGCACTTCCAAGCTAAACGTAGATGATGAGTTCTTCACGACATCGGCCACGGTTAAGAGAAATCACCCCAAGTATGTGTCGATTCTTCTGACTGATTCAGAAAGTGAGGGAGAAGACCGATCGGTTCGACCAGGAGGCGTAATAAGGTTTTGCCTTCAGAGGAAAGAATATCATGCCTCTCCTTATGACTTTAAAATCTCTGTGAGTCCGTTGCGTCCCTTCGAGAAATGGATGCGGTTTATGATGAGCCAGGAGCATGTAAAAACCAATTTGACCAAGGCGCAGATCGTTGGTGTTGTTGCGGCTTCATGCGGTGCTCAGTTAGGAAAGATATTCCAGGCCTAGTTTCTTTTGTTTCCGAGATGGTGTCCGGACACCCACACGGCCGTATGCAGGTGGGGTGAAATGACAATCTTCTTGGAGAGCGTGGTTATGTTGCTAAATCTTCCCGTAATTGGAAACCTCGACGTTAGGTTGTCTGTAAATGAAGAAGAAATGCGTGCCGCCATGGTTGCGAAGTCAAATGGATTCGTTCGGTGGGTGGTGGGTATCTCAGTGGTTTCTTGACGAGTTGGAGTCGAACCAGAAGAATAACATACTTCATGTCGCGGCGTTCTTGGCTCTTTGGCTATCCAGAGATATTTTTGACGACGGCTCGGGCAAGAAAGAGATAATACAGGAACTTATCAAGTTTGCCATAAAATTGGCAAAAGGCGTCGTTCTCCCTATTGGTGGTTTTTTTCTTGGTTCTATGTATGCACACTTGGATCAACTAGTTTCGGACATGCGCGCCTCAAACGGCTACATGAAAGTGGATTCGTATGTTCATGCCGCCTTTCTCCAGGCATGGTTGTGGGAGCATTTCGAGAAGTATGCCCCGAAACTGTTGGCCACACTTCCCGAGTCTTGGGGTGGCTCTAGAATACTGCGCTGGTCGAACAGGCGCACAAAGACTGGTTCGAACCTGGTTAGATTTCTTGACAACTCGTATGCAGTTAATTTTCGTCCATGGGCTCCGGTGCACGCGTCTATAACTCAGATTAGTACCTTTGCTCCTGCTTCGAATGTGTCTTTGTCTTCTGATAAAGAGGGACTGAGCGTTGGAGAAATGGTGTTCATGCGTAGCTGCACGCCCGGTCATGTGCCGTCTTTCTTTCGAGGATCTTGCAAAGAAATCTCTTACAATATCGATAGAGCGGCTCGACATATGGGTTTTGAACAAGGGGTCCCACTCTTTCGTCAGCCGGTTGTTCCAGAAATACCGTTGTCGACTGTTCTCGATGCTAGTGTTCTTGTGTCGGGTAAAAGTCTTCCTTTTATGCTCGTGGAACAAAATCCATCAACAACCTCCAAATACAACATATTTTGGCAGGATGAGTTTCTCGTTATCCATGGATTCGTGAATGATGTGGTAGAAAAACATCGCGATAAGCCTTCTCCTGCGGTTTTAGCGGAACATCCACTGCTGAGGGATCCCAAGCGAAAATATGTCAGTCCAAATGCAGATAGTCCCAAGTGAAGGAGCGAAGATCTAAAGATTGCGCGGGTGGTTTCCAGTCAGATTCCACAGTTCTACCGACTTTTAGTTCATCCAACATGCGGGTACGTATGACTTTCCTCTTGACTTTAGATGGATCGTTTATATCCTTGTTTCTTTTCTGAGAATGCGTCCTTGTATCTCGTCCAGGGTTTCAGCAGCACGAACGCCTTTGCCAAACTTGCAAGTAGTCAGAAAACGTCGTTTTTCGAGACGGAGGGTGGCGGTGCCGAGCCTATCCATGGTGATGGGGAATCCGAAAAGGATGAAAGTTCAGAGTCCGGCGATGGCGAAAGTAGTTCTTCCGATAACAGTACTGAATCTTCCTCTAGTCAGTCTGAAACCGAATCAGTGAGTCTTCTCCATGGTTTTCTTCTTCCTTCTTTCTTCTTTCTCTTTTTTTTTTTTTAAGTAAAACCAAATCTTGATATTCTAGGAGGAAACCGTTCTTGGGAATGGTCTTGAAGTGGAACCCCGCCAGAGTGAAGACGTAGCCGTACTTCCAATTGCAGAAACCGTGCCAACTAGTGACTTGGACATTAAAATTCATCATCCCGAAGGTGCTGCCATGACTCAGATGGTGGAGAGCACTCCGGGGCCTGCTGGTGAAACTGTAGTTAGGGATATCTTGCTGATTGTTGATTCAGTTGCAGGTGCCATCTTCAACCCTCCGTATCTGGTCCCTTTCCCGGGTCACGTGTTGATCGGGGGATTTAGCGTGCCAGCTAAACATGCGACGTTATATACCAAGATATGGGAAAGATACGGTCATATTGCCACGACTAAGAAGATTACTAGTCGACATGCGTTGGTCAAGCGGGTGGAGGAAGCTTTGTTTTCTATTGACGACATGTGCAGCGTGACTGGTCATACGGTTTCTGAGGATGTAATTTCGAGCTGGAGGTTCCATCGTGACGTGTGTGTGGGCTTCGAATTCAATGTTCCTTGGTTTGTTAAAGGATTATCTGAGGTTGAAAAGTCGCTGGTCGAAGCAGTCGAAGGTCCTTCCGCAGACATAGTGAAGAAGTAGAAAGCGGAATTTAAGAAGTTGTGCAGGCAGCTGAAGTTGAAGAGGGCAGCTCTCCAGAGTACAAAGGAGGCATTTTCTAAGAGGAGCAAGCCGCTGCTGAAAAACTTTCCTTGAATACATTTCTGTCTTTTGAACCTCTTATCTTAGGTTTTTTTTTTTTGAAAGACAAATGAGACGCCTAGTTTATGGTTTTTGATTTTCTGGTTTTCTTGGGTTGATAGATAAATGTTACCTTGACGGTTTTGGATTATTCTTTTTGGAACGAAATGTTTAAGAATGGATTGTTTTGATTATGATTTCATGTGATGTAAACATTCCAGGAATACCTTAAAACCGTGTGTTGGTAGATGACATGGGGTAAAGTGTAACATGGATAGCGATTTTATCATTCCCGTGAAAACTTGAAATAGCAAACCATGTATCTTGTCTAGGTAAGACTTACTCGGTTTTAGGTTTTCTGATGAAAAGTGAACCTTCCGGGTGTAAGACCGAGTTTATGGGAAACACCGCTGTGGAAAGTCCCCAGTCGTTACTGAACTGTCTGATAACCGAGCCGTTGATCCTTGGGCGGATTGTCTGCTTCTATCCTATGGGAAGTCCCCAGTCATCCCTTGTCGTGTCATGGCTGATAATCGAGTCGTCGGGTAACCGAGTCGGAGTGGATCGTCTTCCTCTACCATATTGACGTCTGGGTCGAAGCACGAGATCGACGGTCGAAAATTGACATTGTAACCGACAGATCAATCTCCCACTGTGGTCGCCAATTGTTTGTAGGTGAAAATGGTTTCTCCTGATTTCGGTAATTTCGGGTGTACGGGTGAGAAACAATTTAAACCCTAAACAATGTATTGCAAGGGAGTACTTAGATTCGAGAGATCAATCTGTACAAATCCAGCTTAAACCAAGAAATGGCCGTTCCGGACTTGCTTCGGTCACAAGGTGGAGGAGAATGGGTTGGTATTGGGGAGGGAAGCAAGGAAAGTGATGAGACCAGAATAGTTGATTCTGGAAGAGTAGTTGTGTTACTACGACTTGTATCAGAAAATGGGAAGGCTAACAAATGGAAAGCTAGCAAGTATTTTCTGATTGTTGTATATTCCCCCATGAACTCGTTGTTCTGCGGAAATAGGTAAGATCTATTTATACAAGTCGAAGTGAAACGTACCCTGGTCTCATTAAGGAATGGAAAAATGGGTAAGTAAATGGGAGAAGGTGGTAACCGTATGCATGGTATTGATGTTCCATAAAATCGTTAATGTATGGAATTGATGTTCCATAAAACCATTAACGTATGGAATTGATGTCCCATGAACGTTTCACCTTTAACTCCCTATATTTACTAACTGACTCACCCTTATGACACTTCCTTATGACGGGCGTAGTGTACGCCGCACGCTATAAACCGCCAAACCAATACCCAAAGAGGATCCCCCAATATGTGTTGATGTCTCGAATATTTTTGTGGAAAACATGTAGCATATGGTTGTTGCCTAGCAAGTCGAGCTTGGGAGACTTGGTAGCTTGGTGACCTTCGACGGTCGAGATTTTGCATCTTAAGAGGAAAGGTATGCCGTTGATCGTTGCACGCTTTCGTTCGTTGGTGGCCGCATAGGGAAGGCCAACGTGGTGGCGCGACTAGGTTGGCATGCCATTGGCATGGCATGGTGGCGCGGCTAGGTTGGCACGCCATTGGCATGGCATGATGGCGCGGCTAGGTTGGCACGTTATTGGCGTGGCATGTCCTGGCGCGGTTTGGTGTGACGAAACTAGGGTTTTGGGTCAAAGGTTACCATGTGTGGTCTGGTAACCTTGGATGGCTAGAATTTGCTCCTGGGATTGAAGGGCAACCGTTGATTGTTGCACGCCTTCGCTTGGGTAGCCGTGTAGGAAAGGCCAGCATGGTGGCGCGGTTAAGTTGGCATGCCGTTGGCATGGCATGGTTTGGCGTGGCCAAACTTAGGATTTCGGGCCAAAGGTTACCATGCGTTGTCTGGTAACCTTGGATGGCTAGGATTTGCTCCTGGGATTGAAGGGAAACCGTTGATTGTTGCACGCCTTCGCTTGGGTAGCCGTGTAGGGAAGGCCAGTATGGTGGCGCGAATATGTTGGCTAGGGCCAAGGCAGGGTGTGGTTTGGCTTGGCATGGCGGGGCCAAGGGTTTTCCATGGGCAAATGGTGCGGCTAGCTTGGCTAGGGCCAAGGTAAGGCGTGTTTGGCTTGGCATGTGGGGCTAAGGGTTTGACATGGGCTAAGGGTTTGCCATGGGCACATGGTGCGGCTAGCTTGGCTAGGGCCAAGGCAAGACGTGTTTGGCTTGGCATGTGGGGCCAATGGTTTTCCATGGGCGCATGGCGCGGCTAGCTTGGCTAGGGACAAGGTAAGGAGTGTTTGGCTTGGCATGTGGGGCCAAGGGTTTTCCATGGGCGCCTGGCGCGGATAGCTTGGCTAGGGACAAGGTAAGGAGTGTTTGGCTTGGCATGTGGGGCCAAGGGTTTTCCATGGGCGCATGGCGCGCAAGCAGCTTGGCTAGGTGCGGTTTGGCTTGGCATGTGGGGCCAAGGGTTTGTCATGGGCGCATGGCGCGGCTAGCTTGGCTAGGTGCGGTTTAGCTTGGCATGTGGGGCCAAGGGTTTGCCATGGGCGCATGGTGTGTCTAGCTTGGCTAGGGCCAAGGTAAGGCGTGTTTGGCTTGGCATTTGGGGCCAAGGGTTTGCCATGGGCGCATGGCGCGGCTAGCTTGGCTAGGTGCTATTTGGCTTGGCATGTGGGGACAAGGGTTTTCCATGGGCGCATGGTGCAGCTAGCTTGGCTAGGGCCAAGGTAAGGCGTGTTTGGCTTGGCATGTGGGGCCAATGGTTTTCCATGGGCGCATGGCGCGGCTAGCTTGGCGAGGTGCGGTTTGGCTTGGCATGTGCGGCCAAGGGTTTGTCATGGGCGCATGGCGCGGCTAGCTTGGCTAGGTGCGGTTTAGCTTGGCATGTGGGCAAGGGGTTGCCATGGGCGCATGGTGTGGCTAGCTTGGCTAGGGCCAAGGTAAGGCGTGTTTGGCTTGGCATGTGGGTCCAAGGGTTTGCCATAGGCGCATAACGCGGCTAGCTTGGCTAGGTGCGGTTTGGCTTGGCATGTGGGGCCAAGGGTTTGCCATGGGCGAATGGCGCGGCTAGCTTGGCTAGGTGCGGTTTGGCTTGGCATGTGGGGCCAAGGGTTTGCCATGGGCGCATGGTGTGGCTAGCTTGGCTAGGTTCGTGACCAGGCTAGGGTTTTGGTCCAAAGGTCATTTGGTAACCTCAGACGGATGGGATTTGCTCCTGGGATTGAAGGGGGACCGTTGATTGTCGCACGCCATCGTTTTGGTAGCCGCGTAGGGAAGGCAAACAAGGTGGAACGGCTAGGTTGCATGGGGCTATGGCAAGGTGCGTTTGGCATGGGGCCATGGCAAGGTGCGTTTGGCATGGCGCGGTAGGTGTGGCTTGCACGGTTTGCCATTGGCACAGGGGTGCGGCTAGCATGGTTGGCATGCCTTGGAGCAGTAGGTGTGGCTGGCATGGTTTGTCATTGGCACTGGGGTGCGGCTAGCATGGTTGGCATGCCTTGGTAGGTGTGGCTGGCATGGTTTGCCATTGGCACTGGGGTGCGGCTAGCATGGTTGGCATGCCTTGGCGCGGTAGGTTTGGCTGGCATGGTTTGCCATTGGCACAGGGGTGCGGCTTGCATGGTTGGCATGCCTAGGCGCGGTAGGTGTGGATGGCATGGTTTTCCATTGGCACATGCGGTGTGAGAATTAGGGTTTTGGCATGTCGAAACCCTAATCAGCATTAAAAAAAGGTACCCTGGTAATTTTCTCGCAGACAAATTAAAGGGTTCAATAAATGTGCTTGGTTCGGACATTATTACTCAAGTTCTATGACGTCACTGTTTGACTAGGGTTTTACGATTTTACCCCTAAGCTAAAAACCACCATCAACATTAAGTCCCCTTCTTAGCTCCTGAACAGTGCCTTGTTGCGAGGTAAGCATATGATGGTAACAGACAAGGACGAAATCAAGACGTAAATCATTCCAAAGATGGTCAGGAAAATCCAACTAACCTTTTTCGAGGGGTGAAGAGAGTTTTTTTTTGCTTCCCGTGTTGGCGGCCCTGCAGAAGTTGTACTGGGGATGCAGACCATGGAGTGGTGAGACGAAAGTTGTTGGCTTGGTCTGGCCGTACATCACCGAGTCAAAACAGGCGCGGTCTTGGAAGTCAAAGCATTGTGGACGGCTTGGCACGTGGGCCCAAGAGGTGGCGTGGTCTCAGGAAATTTTGTTGGTTTTGGCAGGTTCACGGCTCGGACAGCTTCGAGAGGCAAAGCACGCGTGGATGACTTGGCATGATAGGGCCGTGATAATGGAGCGGGCGGCTTGGCATGGTGCGGCCATGACAAGGCTAGGTGTACACGGACGGCTAGGCGTGGTGGGGCTGCGGCAAATGGAGCGGATGGCTTAGCGTGTGGGGCCAAGGCATGGCGTGAGCGGTCTTGGGCGTGGAAATTGGTCTTTGCGGGACAGGTTTCCTCTTTTCCTTTCTTGGATCAAAATAGGAAATCATTTCCTTGTTCAAACTCTCACGTACCATGTATATATAAAAGGAGGGCCGGCTTCCCTTTCGTTTCACGCCTTTTTTTTTATCCCAGCCGTGTGGTAGCAGTAAAGCAAAGCGGACAAGCAAATCCCAGGTATGCCTTCCAATACTTCTTCTTTAACTTGTTTTCTCTTTTCTTTTGTGTTGGTGTAAACCTTAGTTGTAGGCGTACCTTTTCATGACCTTGTAGAAAATGTTGGTGTGAATCCTAGCCGTAGGTATGTTTTGCACGAGCTTGTAGTAGTACTTAGGCATGAATACCATAGTAATGTTGACCGCCTCAACTCACTGTGCAAAGTAAGCACGCGATAGTAATTGCCATCCATTCCCCCACGAAAACCTAATTTTTTAGGGTTTACTCCTTGTTTTGGTGTGGCCGTGTGCATGGTTCCCATGGTGGGGCGCACCTCCTCGGTCGGACAAGAATTTTATGCTGCAGGGTACGGCTTTGAAACAAACTGGCTTGCGTCTTGGGTGGAAAAATAATTTCCGTGCACTTTCCGTAATAATTTCTCTTCGTATTGTTCCATTGTAGTTGTTTGGAAGGTGAAAGTAGCGTGGGAGAGTCTTCATTATGATGTCACTTGAGAAAAGTTCTGCCGTACCGAAAGATGTTGGCAATTCCAAGCCAAACGTAGATGATGAGTTCTTCACGACATCGGCCGCGGTTAAGAGAAATCACCCCAAGTATGTGTCGATTCTTCTGACTGATTCGGAAAGTGAGGGAGAAGACCGATCGGTTCGACCAGGGCGTAATAAGGTTTTGCCTTCAGAGGAAAGAATATCATGCCTCTCCTAATGACTTTAAAATCTCTGTGAGTCCGTTGCGTCCCTTCGAGAAGTGGATGCGGTTTATGATGAGCCAGGAGCATGTAAAAACCAATTTGACAAAGGCGCAGATCGTTGGTGCTGTTGCGGCTTCCGCAGTGCTCCAGATTAGGAAAGATATTCCAAGCCTAGTTGCTTTTGTTTCCAGATGGTGTCCGGACACCCACACGGCCGTATGCAGGTGGGGTGAAATGAACATCTCCTTGGAGAGCGTGGTTATGTTGCTAAATCTTCCCGTAATTGGAAACCTCGACGTTAGGTTGTCTGCAGATGAAGAAGAAATGCGCGCCGCCCTGGTTGCGAAGTCAAATGGATTCGTTCGGAAAGAAAACAAGACGAAGTGCTTCTATGACTGGTGGGTGTCTCAGTGGTTTCTTGACGAGTTGGTGTCGAACCAGAAGAATAACATACTTCATGTCGCGGCGTTCTTGGCTCTTTGGCTATCCAGAGATATTTTGACGACGGCTCGGGCAAGAAAGAGATAAGACAGGAACTTATCAAGTTTGCCATAAAATTGGCAAAAGGCGTCATTCTCCCTATTGGTGGTTTTTTTCTTGGTTCTATGTATGCACACTTGGATCAGCTGGTTTCGGACATGCGCGCCTCAAACAGCTACATGAAAGTGGATTCGTATGTTCATGCCGCCTTTCTCCAGGCATGGTTGTGGGAGCATTTCGAGAAGTATGCCCCTGAACCGTTGGCCACACTTCCCGAGTCTTGGGGTGGCTCTAGAATCACCGTCTGTTCGAACAGCGCACAAAGACCGGTTCGAACCTCTGGTTAGATTTCTTGACAACTCGGATGCGCTAATTTTCGTCCATGGGCTCCGGTGCACGCGTCTATAACTAAGATTAGTACCTTTGCTCCCGCTCGAATGTGTCTTTGTCTTCTGATAAAGAGGGTCTAAGCGTTGGAGATATGGTGTTCATGCGTAGCTGCACGCCCGGTCATGTGTCGTCTTTCTTTCGAGGATCTTGCAAAGCAATCTCTTACAATATCGATAGAGCGGCTCGACATATGGGTTTTGAACAAGGGGTCCCACTCTTTCGTCACCTATTGTTCCGAAAATCTCGTTGTCGACCGTTCTCGATGCTAGTGTTCTTGTGTCGGGTAAAAGTTTTCCTTTTCTGCTCGCGGAACGAAATCCATCAACAACCTCCAAATACAACATATTTTGGCAGGATGAGTTTCTCGTTATCCATGGATTCGTGAATGACGTGGTAGAAAAACGTCGCGATAAGCCTTCTCATGCGGTTTTAGCGGAACATCCACTGCTGAGGGATCCCAAGCGAAAATCCGTCATTCCAAATGCAGATAGTCCCAAGTAAAGGAGTGAAGATCTAAAGATTGCGCGGGTGGTTTCCAGTCAGATTCCATAGTTCTACCTACTTTTAGTTCATCCAACATGCGGGTACGTATGACTTTCCTCTTGACTTTAGCTGGATCGTTTATATCCTTGTTTCTTTTCTGAGAATGCGTCCTTGTATCTCGTCCAGGGTTTCAGCAGCACGAACGCCTTTGCCAAACTTGCAAGTAGTCAGAAAACGTCGTTTTTCGAGACGGAGGGTGGCAGTGCCGAGCCTATCCATGGTGATGGGGAATCCGAAAAGGATGAAAGTTCAGAGTCCGGCAATGGCGAAAGTAGTTCTTCCGATAACAGTACTGAATCTTCCTCTAGTCAGTCTGAAACCGAATCAGTGAGTCTTCTCCATGGTTTTCTTCTTCCTTCTTTCTTCTTTCTCTTTTTTTTTTTTATGTAAAACCAAATCTTGATATTCTAGGAGGAAACCGTTCTTGGGAATGGTCTTGAAGTGGAACCCCGCCAGAGTGAAGACGTAGCCGTACTTCCAATTGCAGAAACCGTGCCAACTAGTGACTTGGACATTAAAATTCATCATCCCGAAGGTGCTGCCACGACTCAGATGGTGGAGAGCACTTCGGGGCCTGCTGGTGAAACTGTAGTTAGGGATCTCTTGTCCGTTGCTGATTCAGTTGCAGGTGCCATCTTCAACCCTCCGTATCTGGGGATTTAGCGTGCCAGCTAAACATGCGACGTTATATACCAAGATATGGGAAAGCTACGGTCATATTGCCACGACTAAGAAGATTACTAGTCGAAATGCGTTGGTCAAGCGGGTGGAGGAAGCTTTGTCTTCTATTGATGACATGTGCAGCGTGACTGGTCATACGGTTTCTGAGGATGTAATCTCGAGCTGGAGGTTCCATCGTAATGTGTGTGTGGGCTTCGAATTCAATGTTCCTTGGTTTGTTAAAGCCATTTCTGAGGTTGAAAAGTCGCTGGTCGAAGCAGTCGATGGTCCTTCCGCAGACATAGTGAAGAAGTAGAAAGCGGAATTTAAGAAGTTGTGCAGGCAGCTGAAGTTGAAGAGGGCAGCTCTCCAGAGTACAAAGGAGGCATTTTCTAAGAGGAGCAAGCCGCTGCTGAAAAACTTTCCTTGAATACATTTCTGTCTTTTGAACCTCTTATCTTAGGTTTTTTTTTTTAAAGGCAAATGAGACGCTTAGTTTATGGTTTTTGATTTTCTGGTTTTCTTGGGTTGATAGATAAATGTTACCTTGACGGTTTTGGATTATTCTTTTTGGAACAAAATGTTTAAGATTGGATTGTTTTGATTATGATTACATGTGATGTAAACATTCCAGGAATACCTTGGAACCGTGTGTTGGTAGATGACATGGGGTAAAGCGTAACATGGCTAGCGATTTTATCATTCTCGTGAAAACTTGAAATAGCAAACCATGTATCTTGTCTAGGTACGACTTACTCGGTTTTAGGTTTCCTGATGAAAAGTGAACCTTCCGGGTTTAAGACCGAGTTTATGGGAAACACCGCCGTGGAAAGTCCCCAGTCGTTACTGAGCTATCTGATAACCGAGCCGTTGATCCTTGGGCGGATCGTCTGCTTCTATCCTCTGGGAAGTCCACAGTCATCCCTTGTCGTGTCATGACTGATAATCGAGTCGTCGGGTAACCGAGTCGGAGTGGATCGTCTTCCTCTACCATGTTGACGTATGGGTCGAAGCACGAGATCAACGGTCAAAAATTGACATTGTAACCGAAAGATCAATCTCCCACTGTGGTCGCCAATTATTTGTAGGTGAAAATGGTTTCTGCTGATTTCGGTAATTTCGGGTGTACGGGTGAGAAATAATTTAAACCCTAAACAATGTATTGCAAGGGAGTACTTAGATTCGAGAGATCAATCTGTACAAATCTTGCTGTTTATAGGTAAAAATCGTTTCTGCCGATTTCGGTAAATTCGGTAGGTGAGTGAGAAACTGGTTCAAACCCTAAACAAATGTGCTGCACGTGAGCACTTTATAGATTCGAGAGATCAATCTGTACAAGTCCGTCCTAAACCAAGAAATGGCCGTTCCTGACTTGCTTCGGTCACAAAGTGGAGGAGAAGGGTTGATTTGGGGAGGGAAGCAAAGAAAGGTGTTGAGACCCGAGAATAGTTACGGGAGAGTAGTATCTCGACTTGTATCGAAAGTAAAAGCTTGGGAAGCTTGCAAGAGATGAAAGCTTTTGGGAGAGCTTGAAAAGTTGCCTTCTCGAGAGTGTAGTATTTTTCTCCCGACCGAGACTTGTTGTCCGGGTGGAAATAGGTAAGACCTATTTATACAAGTCGAGATTGAAACATACCCCGGTCTCATGAAGGAAGAGAGTAAAGGGTGAAATAATGGGAGGAGGTGGTAACCGCATGGTGTTAATGGGTGAAAACGTTTTCACCATTATTTCCTCATTTATTTGACCGCTTTATTCCTTTTCACGCTTTCTTAATGTGAGCGTAGTGTACGTCGCAAGTCATGACCGCCAAACCAAAACCCCGGAAAGCATCCCCGCTTGTGTTGATATCTCGTTGGTTGCACCTTGAGTGCAAGTGGTGCTTGCTAGTGGCGCGTACGGCATGTGCCATTGGCATGTGCGGAATGCCCTTGTTGCGGGTTGTACTTCGAGCGCAAGTGGCAATGCCAGAGCTGCTAGTGGAATGCGTGGCATGTGCCAATGGCATGTGCGGAATGCCTTGGTGGTAGCTTGTATGTTGAGTGTGAGTGGCAATGCCAGAGCTGCTAGTGGCGTGTGTGGCATGTGCCAATGGCATGTGCGGAATGCCTTGGTGGTAGGTTGCACGGTTTGCAAGTTAGGCTACCAGCGTGTGTGTTTGGCATGTGCCAATGGCATGTGCGGAATGCCTTGGTGGTAGGTTGTACGGTTTGCAAGTTAGGCTACCAGCGTGTGTGTTTGGCATGTGCCAATGGCATGTGCGGAATGCCTTGGTGGTAGGTTGCACGGTTTGCAAGTTAGGCTACCAGCGTGTGTGTTTGGCATATGCCAATGGCATGCGTGGCCATTAGGGTCGTGGCCTTGGTAGGAAAAGCTACCAGCGAGAATGTTGGCATGTGCCAATGGCATGCGTGGCCGTTAGGGCCGTGGCCTTGGTAGGAAAAGCTACCAGCGAGCATGTTGGCATGTGCCAATGGCATGCGTGGCCGTTAGGGCCGTGGCCTTGGTAAGAAGAGCTACCAAATGAGCATGTTGGCATGTGCCAATGGCATGCGTGGCCGACTTGGCCTAGGTTGCATGGTTTGTAAGCCTAGGGCGCTATATTCGACATGCGCCAATGGCATAGCGGCTTGGAAATATGGCTTGTGGTACGTGCCGGCATGTGCCAATGGCACATACGGCCATGTTGACCTAGTTGCACGTTTTGCAAGCCTAGGGCGCTATATTTGGCATGCGCCAATGACATAGCGGCTTGGAAATATGGCTTGTGGTACGCGTTGGCATGTGCCAATGGCACGTCTGGCCATGTTGACCTAGTTGCACGTTTTGCAAGCCTAGGGCGCTATATTTGGCATGCGCCAATGGCATAGCGGCTTGGAGATATGGCTTGTGGTACGCGTTGGCATGTGCCAATGGCACGTACGGCCATGTTGACCTAGTTGCACGTTTTGCAAGCCTAGGGCGCTATATTTGGCATGCGCCAATGGCATAGCGGCTTGGAAATATGGCTTGTGGTACGCGTTGGCATGTGCCAATGGCACGTGCGGCCATGTTGACCTAGTTGCACGTTTTGCAAGCCTAGGGCGCTATATTTGGCATGCGCCAATGGCATAGCGGCTTGGAAATATGGCTTGTGGTGCGCGTTGGCATGTGCCAATGGCACGTACGGCCATGTTGACCTAGTTGCACGTTTTGCAAGCCTAGGGCGCTATATTTGGCATGCGCCAATTGCATAGCGGCTTGGAAATATGGCTTGTGGTACGCGTTGGCATGTGCCAATGGCACGTCTGGCCATGTTGACCTAGTTGCACGTTTTGCAAGCCTAGGCGCTATATTTGGCATGCGCCAATGGCATAGCGGCTTGGAGATATGGCTTGTGGTACGCGTTGGCATGTGCCAATGGCACGTACGGCCATGTTGACCTAGTTGCACGTTTTGCAAGCCTAGGGCGCTATATTTGGCATGCGCCAATGGCATAGCGGCTTAGTTTGGCATGGTTGCCAATGAGTGCGATAGGTAGTTTGGTTTTGGCGTCGCTGCCATGGTGCGCAGTGTGCGGCTTGGTTTTGGCGTTGTTGCAGTGGCGCGCAGTGTGCGGCTTGGTTTTGGCGTTGTTGCCATGGTGCGAAGTGTGCGGCTTGGTTTGGCATTGTTTCCATGGTGCGCAGTGTGCGGCTTGGTTTGGCATTGTTGCCATGGTGCGCGATGTGCGGCTTGGTTTGGCATTGTTGCCATGGTGCGCATGTGCGTCTTGGTTTGGCATTGTTGCCATGGTGCGCATGTGCGGCTTGGTTTGGCATTGTTGCCATGGTGCGCGATGTGCGGCTTGGTTTTGGAATTAGGGTTCTGTGTCGAAAACCCTAATCTGGTATTTTGAAAAAATACCCCTATTAATTATTTACACCTGAGTTAAATGCTCTTAGTTAATGTGTTGCGGGTAACACTAGGTCATGGGTTTTTACGATTTTACCCCTTGTTTAAAAACCACCATCAACATTAAGTCCCCTGCTTAGCTCGGAACAGGGGCTTTGTTGCGAGGTAAGCATAAGATGGTGACAAACTATCAACAAGAAACCGTAAAGAGAATTGAGGAGGCTTGTCGACCTTTTATAAATAGGATTTGGAATCCTTGCCTCTAGTAGTTTTGCACAAAACGGAGGCTGGCACAATTGGTGGGGCCGGTACAGCTTGGGCGACGTTGGGAAGTTGGCGTGAGTTGGGAAACTGAGTGTGCTAGCTGGTGGGACCGGCGCAAGGTAGGGGAAGTCAGTGCGTGCTTGCGACATGACTTGATGGGATCGGTGTGAACAAGGAGGGAGTAGGTGTTTCTGCCGATAGCAAAGTTTCCTTATTTTGCGTTTCCTTCACGCGGCTTCGATTAGGGCATCGTTCATGCCAAAAATCAAAGCGTTATGTCCCTCATTGCTTCCTTTCCTTTTAAAGGTTACGTATTCAAACCCAACACAACTGCATCATCTCCCTCGTTTGAGAAAAGGTTCTTCTTGTTGAATTTCTCTCGGTATGTTTTCTTATTCTTTGGCGGACTGTCGTACACTTTACCGCCGCTTGTTGTATAAATGGAAAATTTCCCTTTTGTGCAGAGATATCCTGTTGGAGCATGCGTCACTGTTATCGACGAGGATGACCTAGTCGTTCCCCTTCCTTCGAATCCGTCCTTGTTGACTGCTGCAGACTTGGAGGACGCTGATTTAGGGCTCTATCTTACGAAATGGGATGCAGCGAGAAGTCCCCGGTCATACTTCGGTTTGATATGATGGAATGGATGAATACGTGAATGTAACCTTCCGTACTCTTTTGGATGTGACACTGGGATGCTCAGAAATTACATGATGACATATTCTGGATAGTGCAGGCTCGGGATCCTCCGCGGCCTCGTAAAGTGTTGAAGGCGTCTTCTAGACAGAGAGGTGATGATGTTCTTGCGCTGCACCCTTGAAGAGTAGAGGACCTTGTTGTGGGTACGGATTTTTGGTGGACTGTTCTTCGTAGCTTTGACAGTGAAGGGATCCCGTGTATATCTTCCGTTCTCAAGTATGGTTTATGTGTTTCCATCTTTGTAGTAATTGCTTCTTTGCGGTGAAGCTCCGCTGGTATCAACGAATGAGGGGCAACAATTCTTGGTAGGAGATGTAATTAGGAGAAACTATATTGTCGTGGTAACAAAGTAGGTTGGCTGATATTCTATGGGCTTCCGTGGAAGTAAAAGGATTGGCTGGATGCGTAAGCGAGCAAACTGTCCATGATTACGAGTTTTGGCGAGATGGATTAAAAGGTTTCCATGATTACGAAGATTGGCTGGCTGTGGCTATGTTCCTTGATATGGGGAGTGTGGCGGCACGACCCTTTGCGAAAGGAGTGGCGTTGAAGCGAACGTTGAAGCGAAGCGGCTGGCGGAGAACGTTTATGCGTAGTTACTTATGGAGAGAACGTTGAAACGACATCTTGCAACTCTCGAGCCTTGACGGCTACCATTTTGAAGTCGGAGGCGGTCACGTTCTCAATCAAACTCGACATCCCTCAAGAGAACAGAGGTTAGGAGTCCCCGATTACATCTCGTCGATCGTTCTTTCTAAGAGAGGTTGGGGTTTGGGAACGGCTTCCCCTGGCTGGAAATGCCTGCTTTCCTGATATAGTGCGGTTGAGGGGTGAAAATATGCCTTGACGCTACGCCTCGGAGAAATATAGAATCTCACATAACCTGTTTCATCATAGATCATATTTACTTTGTGGGCGAAGTTCCCATTATGCGGGTCCTAATGGAAGAAGGGTCTCCGTGAACTCGGGAGAGTTGTTGATTTCCCTTGCTTTCGATTTTGGAGAAGTCTTTCCCGATCTTTACGTGTGACGAAATTGGATTGCTTATCCCCTTCTCTTTGGCGTTCAAGAGCAACGCGAGCCTCTTCATCTATAAACGCGCGTCCTGCTGAAGTATCTTTTGTCTTTTCATCAAATCAACAGAGTGCTAAAAGGAGGTCGGCTTCTTCCATCTTCCAGATCTTGCCACTTTTGATGGTGGAGTAGCATCTCCGTGACGGTTGGAGCTTCCATGCTTGAAGAACCGTTGGGGTGGAGGAAGTGGCTGCAGTTACGGTGATCGTAAGTGTATCGTGCGAGAGATGACACGGTTTGATCACGAAGTCTTTGGAGCTATGGCGGCTGTTTCGAAGGGCGAGGATGGTGCTGGAAGGGCGCAAGATGCTAGCGCTGGAAGGATGTAAATTGTTAGCACAAAGTGTGGTACTGCGGCTGGCATGCGCGTGCGGCATGTGTGCCTGGCATGTGCGTCTGGCATGTGCGTCTGTCAAGCGCGTCTGGCAAGCGCTTCTGTCATGCGCGTCTGGCAAGCGCATCAGGTAAACGCATCTGGGAAACGCGTCTGGTAGGCGCTGGATCGTCTTGGAATGGGCGCTGACTTGGTATGGACGCTGGCTTGGATTTCGGTATGGTGTGGATCATTGGCTTGGCACGGTGCTGGCTAAGTATGAGGCGTTGTACACCAGAATCTGGGAGAAGTACGGACATATGGCCACAACCAAGAAGGTCACTAGTCTATTTGCGCTTTGGTTAAGCGTGTGGAAGAGGCTTTATCTTCCATCGAGGACATGCGTGAGGTGACTGGTCACACCATTTCTGAAGACGTTATTGCCGACTGGGAGCACCAACGCGACGTGTGCGTAAAAAAGGAGTTCAACACTTCGTGGTTTGTCGAAGGCCTTGATGAGATCCAAAAGTTGAAAGATGTAGCAATCGAAAGCCTTTCCGCTGAGGAGATTGCACGACAGGAGGTAGAACTCGAAAAGCTTTCCAAGATGTTGACTTATGAAGAGAGCGGCTCTTGAAGATGCAAAGTTGACTTTCTCCAAGAAGAAGACCTCTGTTGGATGATTTTCCTTGAATGTTTCTGTTAAACTTTCATTTAGGTTCTTTTTCTCTTTTTTTTTTGAAAGACATACCGGATGTCTGGTTCAAAGTTTGACCGATTTTGGTAGACAATTTGGTAACTTTTGAGGATATTGGATTATTTAAAGGATGAATGGTTTTGATAATATGACTACGATTATGTTTTGGTAAAGGAATATTGTTTTTATGAAAGTGTGTGCTAGCAATAGGCACAATACTCGGTAGTATGACGGTTTTACTAAGATCCTAAAAACAGATCGTATATCTTGCGCAGTCTAAATTTACTCACTTCATAGGTTTTTGTGAACACGCCCTTCTCCATGTAAAAGGCGGCTTTCTTTGGTAGCATCGTCAAGAGTCCCCAATCGCCGATAGCATCTTCGGCGAGTCTCCGCTTTTCTCGTGTTTTTTTGCAACTGGTAACCGGTCGTCTGGTAGTTTAGTCGGATCGAGTGGTAGCATCTTGACAAGTCCCCGGTTTCTTGTGTAGTTTTTATAACTAATAACCGGTCATCTCGGTAGTTGCGTCGGATTGAGTCGCCTTCCCTACCATCTTGACATCTGGGTCGAAGAACGAGATCGACGAGTCGACATTATAGCCGATAGATCAATCCTCCCATTGTGGTCGCCAATTGTTTATGGGTAAAAATCGTTTCGCCGATTTCGGTAAATTCGGTAGGTGAGTGAGAAACTGGTTCAAACCCTAAACAAATGTGCTTTGCGTGAGCACTTTATAGATTCGAGAGATCAATCTGCATAAAGTCCGGCCTAAACCAAGAAGTGGCCGTTCCAGACTTGCTTCGGTCACAAAGTAGAGGAGAAGGGTTGATTTGGGGAGGGAAGCAAAGAAAGGTGTTGAGACCAGAATAGTTTTGGGAGAGTAGTATCTCGACTTGTATCGAGAAAGTAAAAGCTTGGGAAGCTTGCAAGAGATGAAAGCTTTTTGGGAGAGCTTGCAAAGTTGCCTTTCGAGAGTGTAGTATTTTTCTCTGACCGAGACTTGTTGTCTGGTGGAAATAGGTAAGACCTATTTATACAAGTCGAGATTGAAACGTACCCTGTCTCATGAAGGAAGAGAGTAAAGGGTGAAATAATGGGAGGAGGTGGTAACCGCATGGTGTTAATGGGTGAAAACGTTTTCACCATTATTTCCTCATTTATTTGACCGCTTTATTCCTTTTCACGCTTTCTTAATGTGAGCGTAGTGTACGCCGTAAGCAAGTGTGACCGCCAAACCAAAACCCCGGAAAGCATCCCCGGTTTGTGTTGATATCTCGTTGGTTGCACCTTGAGTGCAAGTGGTGTTGCTAGTGGCGCGTGTGGCATGTGCCATTGGCATGTGCGGAATGCCCTTGTTGCGGGTTGTACTTCGAGCGCAAGTGGCAATGCCCGAGCTGCTAGTGGCGTGCGTGGCATGTTCCAATGGCATGTGCGGAATGCCTTGGTGGTAGGTTGTATGTTGAGGGTGAGTGGCAATGCCGGGAGCTGCTAGTGGCGTGTGTGGCATGTGCCAATGGCATGTGCGGAATGCCTTGGTGGTAGGTTGCACGGTTTGCAAGTTAGGCTACCAGCGTGTGTGTTTGGCATGTGCCAATGGCATGTGTGGAATGCCTTGGTGGTAGGTTGTACGGTTTGCAAGTTAGGCTACCAGCGTGTGTGTTTGGCATGTGCCAATGGCATGTGCGAAATGCCTTGGTGGTAGGTTGCACAGTTTGCAAGTTAGGCTACCAGCGTGTGTGTTTGGCATGTGCCAATGGCATGCGTGGCCATTAGGGCCGTGGCCTTGGTAAGAAAAGCTACCAGCGAGCATGTTGGCATGTGCCAATGGCATGCGTGGCCGTTAGGGCCGTGGCCTTGGTAGGAAAAGCTACCAACGAGCATGTTGGCATGTGCCAATGGCATGCGTGGCCGTTAGGGCCGTGGCCTTGGTAAGAAAAGCTACCAACAGCATGTTGGCATGTGCCAATGGCATGCGTGGCCGACTTGGCCTAGGTTGCATGGTTTGTAAGCCTAGGGCGCTATATTTGGCATGCGCCAATGGCATAGCGGCTTGGAAATATGGCTTGTGGTACGTGTTGGCATGTGCCAATGGCACGTACGGCCATGTTGACCTAGTTGCACGTTTTGCAAGCCTATGGCGCTATATTTGGCATGCGCCAATGGCATAGCGGCTTGGAAATATGGCTTGTGGTATGCGTTGGAATGTGCCAATGGCACGTACGGCCATGTTGACCTAGTTGCACATTTTGCAAGCCTAGGGCGCTATATTTGGCATGCGCCAATGGCATAGCGGCTTGGAGATATGGCTTGTGGTACGCGTTGGCATGTGCCAATGGCACGTACGGCCATGTTGACCTAGTTGCACGTTTTGCAAGCCTAGGGCGTTATATTTGGCATGCGCCAATGGCATAGCGGCTTGGAAATATGGCTTGTGGTACGTGTTGGCATGTGCCAATGGCACGTACGGCCATGTTGACCTAGTTGCACGTTTTGCAAGCCTAGGGCGCTATATTTGGCATGCGCCAATGGCATAGCGGCTTGGAAATATGGCTTGTGGTACGCGTTGGCATGTGCCAATGGCACGTACGGCCATGTTGACCTAGTTGCACGTTTTGCAAGCCTAGGGCGCTATATTTGGTGTAGTAGCAGGTTTTCCCACACTACACCCCTCACTATATTTTGGTTAATTAGTCCATTGAAAGTTGTATAATTGAGAATGTTTATTGATTAATTTCATGAATTGTCTACACAGGAAAAGTAGAATTACACTTAGCAAGTAAAACACTCTTAAACTTTCTCTCCCTTAATGACTTGCCCAACAATCCCCAAAAAGATCTCCCCCTTACAACAGACTCGCTCAACCCTTTATATAGGGCGATACATAGTGGATGACAGCTAATCTATCCTTTTATTTCGGAAATGTTCCGCGAAGTGTCGCAGATGTACAAACATTTATTCTCGCGACACTTCTTAACCCTCGCAGGTTCCATGTCTTTCTCATTTGTTTTGTGTGTCGTTATTCATCGCGTCATTTATTTTAGCTGTTCTGCGATCGCCTCGCGACGTCATTGTTTATTAATCCCGCGAGCCACACGTTGCGGTATTATGATCCTACATCTTGCCTCTTTTTCCTTAAATATTGCTTGAAGAGCGATTTTTTAAGGAAAAATCTGTTGTTGTAGTAATCTTTGATCTTTGTTGATGAAGGAACGAGCAGAAGAATACTGTACTTAAAAAGTACGTACTTGCCTCTATTCTTTTGCGATGTTCCGAAGTTTTGCGTCTCCTGTCTCTCCTCATACTTTTCTTGCGAAGGGAAGAATATCATAAGAGCGATGCTTTTTATTCGCTGCGACTGCTTATCTTTATCTGTTTCGACTCAGGTACACACGCTTTTAACCATTAAAGCCGTTTTTCGACACGTCTCTTCCAACCGTTTATTCTTGACCGTTCATGTCTCTTCTCGCATTAAATGACCTCGTTTTTTCTCGAGGATCTTTTTTTCTATATATAGTTTTCTTTTCCCCTCCTTTTCATTCTTTAGTTTCTCTCTGCAACTTTTTTTATTTTCTCCTTCCGCAATTTGCGCTCCACTCACTTGCAAATCTTCTCTTCGTCTTTTTCTAGCATCGATTTTAACCTTTAACCTCTCATCCATTCCCATACTGATAATGGCTGCTATTAGTCGTGCATACAAAACTTCTTTTGATGAAGTTCAACAGAAATTGCTTGAGAAGGGTTTCACTCTATCGACCATTCCTGATCAAGAACCTTCATCCATTCTTTCTGCAAAGTTATTTTCTGATCACCAATGTGATGATCAAAGGATTATAGTCTCGCTAGGTCGACTTCTCTTGGGACTTCCCATTCCCTTATACGATCCAGAGTTGCCTCTATTTTATGAAATCTTAGCCCATGAAAAATTCTCGAGGGCTATTTATCAATTGAGTGGCGATTGCATTCGCCTAATGCTTGAGTTCGCGAGCCGCGGTGCAGGCAAAGGATCTTTATACTCTAACTCACGAAATCCCAAATTCGCAGACTTGGAAATAGGCATTGAGAAATACACTTTGGAAAACTTTTTTTGAAAATTACTCGGTGATAACTATGGTGAATGCGAAATCTCGTTGGGCGTTCGCTTTGAAGAAAAAGGATAATGTCTCTGAGGATAAACTGCTCATGCAGGATATTGATTGGCACCGGGTAATAATACTACTCCTCGCCACTCCAAAGATGAGAAATGGTGGGTTGTACCCTTGATTTTAAATGGTCCTTATATTGCGGGCCCGCACGTTCTTCCCGCGAATCTCGCGGGTATCATCCTTGGGAATTCAAATGGCCTCGAGAAGAAGAAAGAGGTATGTTTCCGACTTCAAATTTGGCTTTCGTAACTTTCTTTCTATAATTGCTGAGTTTGTGAAATCTCTCAGATAGCCAGGTTGAAAAGAAGGTACAAAAAGGATCCGTCGGAGGATACTCTGACATTGCTCCGATCGCTTACAAGTGAAGTAAGAATCACTTCCTTTCTTCTTATTTAAAACAATATTGTTGCCTCTGTTTCTTATCTTTAACCGTATGCTAAGGTTGGAGTTGAAGAAGTCAGAGCCGCGAAGGGTAAAAGTAAGGGCAAAAGCGTCGCTCGCAAAAATAAATCTTCTCGCTCCACTAACTAAAAAGCGAAAGATTCAATCTTCTTCTCGCCTTAACTCAAACTCGAGTCTTCGATGAGGATGACCATGATTCAAATCGCTCTCTCGCGCTACAGGGACCCCGTTAACTGGTTCTTCTATGGGTCAGTTGTCTAGTATCTTCTCTGACTCTTTCCAAGGAATGGGAGATGCTCCCCTAGCCTCTCTCTGCGGGACTCTCGCAAACGTGTGCAATGCCACTCTCTTTGGAGGGCAATAATTCTTTCAATGGAGTCTCTAGAACTATGTCTCCCGACTTCTTGAATGCGCTTGGATCCTTGGTATGTATACAATCATATCTTCCCCTTGACTTTATATTGTTGTATATGTATTAACAAACTTTTCTATCTTCTTTCATAGGTTGGAAGATCTTCTTTTGTAGTTGCCTCGGACCTTGAGAGAAGACGCAATAATCTTGAGAAGAAGAATTCGCAATTGAGCAAGAAGATTCGAGAATTGGAGGTCGAGGCTGCGTTATCTCGCGATAAAGACGAGACGATTCAAAAGTTAAATACCGAACTTGACTCCCAAAGGGATAAGGTGTCCACTCTTCAAAACGCTAATCAGCAACTTTATGGTATAAAATTTTACCTCCTTTTATTCTCAATTATTTAATCGGTCGCCTATTGCTACCTAACTTATTACTTTCGCAGATGTATATAATCTCTCCGATGAGGCTATTCTTCTCCATACATTTCCTGATCCTATGGATAATAACCTTCTTCTCGCTCACCTCAACAACTCTTTAAGTAGTTCATCAAACAAAATTAACTCCCTTTCATTAAATGAACTTCAGACCAAATATCGTCTTTTAGAAATTGAACATAGATCTGGTTTAAGTGCTGCCAACCAATTTAAACGAATGTTTCTCGAGTCCAATAAAGAAATCAAAATTTTGAGGAAGAAAATTAGTGACCATATAGATGATAAAGATCGCATTGCTAATAATGGTGCACAGGCATTAGCAACATTTCAAAAATCTCTCCTTGAACTACAAATTGAACGGGATGAATTGCTTCGCGAAATTCCTTGCTTAGTGAGCGAGAAGATCAAATTGTTCCCTCCTTGTTATAAATAGTGACGATGAATTCGCACGGGCTGCGAAAGTTTTAGATAATGCCAGGGAATAACCTAGGTGTTGATGTTAGTCTTCACGCCGAGCATACTTCCTTGATTAAAGATATGATATCGATAGAGAAGGTTATTTATTACACCTTACTACTTCTTACTTCGTAGTATTGCTTGTAAATTATTAACTTGTTGTTACTTATTTGCGAGAATCTAGAAGAGGCTTCGGGTTAGAATTAGAGAGCTTGAATCGAGAAAGAACAACTCGTCGGGAATTTTCCAAATGAATTGAAGAACTTGAATCTGAAAAACAACAGCTCGCGAAGAGTCTCTCCCTCCGTAATAACAAGTATTCCAAGTTGAAGGAACAATTTGAAACGACAGTGAAAAACTTTAATAATGATGCCGTTCGTTTTCGCAATGGAGCCATGGAATATGTTTGTAAGCACCAGAACATCCCTCTGCATACATATCCCTGGCTTCTTGAAAAGGTTCCTGAGAATCTACCTGTCTCAAGTTTCGATAGTGAAGGCGGCGAAGAAGAAAATTCAGCGATGAGAATAATAAAACCGATGAATCGGATGAAGAAGAAGAATCACCAAAGGTGTAATTCTTTTTGTTTTCCTTTCTTCGCGTGTAATATCTCAGTACATTCTTTGTATCTTTGTTATAGTGAACTCTTTTTTCATGAATTCAATCTTCACTCCCCTTTTTTGTTAGTTCTTCCTTGTAATATAATTGGCTATCTTTATTGATGTATAACTCTTTCATCGGAAGATGAATAACAATATTCCATCTTTTCCATTCCCATACTTGCCTCTGGTATTTATCTTCTGATGGAAGAAGTTAGCTATCCTCATGTATTTTGTTGGATAACCATTTTAGTGTTATTGAAATGTATAGCATGACGAGGTCGCGAGATATCTTTATGAATTGAGAATTCTATCTCTTTTTCTTTGCGACAAGGTCGCAGCCGCCTCTACACTTTCATGCAAAGGCCCATTGACCTTGCCTTATCATTTTGTGTGGTCTTCCAAGTCAGACCTCCCTAATTAGAGGTCCTCCCCCTCGCCACCGTTCATTGCGACAAAATCGCAGACGTCTTTACACTTGTATGTAAAGACCCATTGATCTTGCCTTATCATTTTTCAAGTATTTTTGCCTCTGCAGGATGTTTTGGTTGCAACAATATGACAGGCCTAGATATCCTTGCGAATATAAAGCCCTATGACATTGCCGTCTTGCGACGAAATCGCAGGACGTCCGTACACTTTCGTGCAAAGACCCATTGATCTCGCCTTACCCTCGCATTAGTATTATTGCCTCTGCAGGATCATTGCACAAATATGACAAGCCTAAGTCTCCTTGCGAAAACAAAGCCTCATGACATTTGCGTCTCTGTTTGGCACCCCCCTAATGGAGAGCACCGCCCTTATCATCTCCCCAGGTTGCCCCTTCAAGGAGGCGAAACATCGGCCATACAAGACTAGCTCCTCCCATCCTGGTCTTAACAACAACCGAGTTGTTTTCGCAGCCTCTTATCCCTTATACCTATAGGGTTTATGGTTACGAGACCGCACCCTAAGTGGAGTTTTCTTCGGGCGAGTGCAACGCATGCCAAGACTTGCCAAGAATGGCCAGGGTAGGTTCATCCATCCCGGGCACTCGCTCAACCGTGTACCTCGGCGCCTTGAGCATACATCGACTCCTAGGAAGAGACCTCGGTCGCCCAACCAGGGTATAACCTACATATATAGTTGGGAATCCAAGGTACCTCTTCCTGGATAGGCTTTCATGGGCCCCAAATTTTCATGGTTCGGGCTTCGGGAGCGGTGTAACCTTCCCCCAACCACGGCGAGAGATACCCCCTTATATGACGCACTTTAGGTCTTACATTTGCCTCTTACGAAATGTTATTCGCGAACTAGGGTGTACGCCATAAAGGTTCGTCCCATTCATTTGCGCATTTATATTTGTTAAATCATTCAATCATTCATGTTTCATTATTTGTTTGATATTTGTTTGCGAAGTATTCGCATGATTACTTTCACTTGTTGTATTTCACTTTTCTTTCTTAGTCGTATTCTCATTTTGCTCTTGGTCATGAGATTCTCGCACATCATTACTTCAATTTTACTTTTTGCATCCTGCTTGTTATTGATTATTTACTTCTTATGCCTTTTGTTCCTCATATCTTTTGCTTCTTCATTGTTATAATATTGGTCTGTCTCTAAGCATTCACCTCGCGAGCATTCAGTCCTTACTTCTATAGCATCCACCATCAATTTTTCCTTTCTCTGTTCATTTTTCACATGTTGCTTCCAACCCTTTCTTTTGGCATTTCTTTCTTCGTCAGCTTTCTATATCGACCTCATGACATTGTTGCGATTCTTTCCAATCTCCTTGTATGATACCAATACCATTTGGGTGTGGAAATTTTATGCATTGATGGTATGTTGAGGCGACCCCAAAATCTCATGAAGCCATGGTCTCCCAATTAGTGCATTATACGGGGACTCCACATCAACCACACGAATAAGACATCGCTTGATAATCCTTGTAGAGGTATGCTCATGTGAACTTCTCCCTTTGGTTTGTTTGCAGGTGCCATTAAAGCCATATATCTTGTATGTCGAGGGAATCAAATCCTCATCTTTTCCGCCCATCGTCTTGTAAGTATGGTAGAAGAGAATATTCACCGAACTTCCTGTCGATTAGAATTCGGTTGATCGCCCAACAAGCTTCTCGCCTCATCATCTTCTCCATCGACTGGTTTCGGGTTAATCTCTAGTTTCACAACCAACGGGCTATCGTGTGTTTCTCTTCCTTTTGGTACTTCATCTCATGGAGAAAGAAATAGTCTTCAATCGCCACTTTTCTAACTGCGTCGTTCTCGCCGCACTCATTATTTCTTTATCATTAGCGTCTCTCGCAAAGACTCTACCGAGTACGTTGTCATGGAAATCTTCGATGGTGCGATAGGAGTGGACAATAGAGTTGCAGTTCAAATTCTTGGCTTTTGTTCCTACTTCTATCACAAATGTTTCCTTTCCTTTCGCCGACACCTCGTTACATTGCATCTCTGGTGGTGGTGGCAATGTCGACATGTTTCTTCTCCCCTTAGAAAGTGATTCACTTCCCCGATCAATCATCCCGAGAATAATTCTCTTTATGTTTCGCAATCGTTTGTTTGATGCCCATGGAAGCGATGGTAAGAACAAAACTCATGACTTCTATCGCCCGGCGGTGGTTCCATTCCAACATTCCAAGGTGCTGGTACATTTTCCATCACAAGTATAGCTTCCCGCATCTTTTCAACGCTAGCATTCGGTGGGAGGCATCTTAATTTGTTCCCATACTTGTTCTATGACTTCTCTGCCCTCCACGGTTATTTTGCCTTCGTCCACCATAAGTTTCTTGCACATGATCTAGCCTCTGAATCTTATTATTGCTGTTACGGTTATAATAATTCCTTTCACGTTCAAACTCTTCTTGATCATGACTTCCCATAGCTACTATCTTCTGTTGTCCCTCATCAGCTTTCCTTGCTTGCTGTCCTTGCGAAGTGCTCGCCACTGTATTTATGAATTGAGGTAACAAACTTGCGTTCGCGGCGTTAGAGCTTGTGTTCGCGACTGGATAAGAGTTCATTTCATTTTGTCTTTCTTCTAAGGCAATATATTCTTCCTGTAATTCTCGCAGTTCAGCCATTGTGATTGTATTTTTGATTCTAAAAATTTGAATGTATAACAAGTTAGTCGCGAAGAGAGCATTCACAAATGAGAGTATGAGATATCTCTCCTCAACCCGTCCTGCCATTTCGCTACACATGGTCCTCCATCTTCTTCATCAACTGCCTTAAGCTCTCGCCAATCCTTTGTTTCAACCCGAATACATCTTGATACACCTGTCGCGAAGAGTTATTACTTATGTATGCTCCCAGGAATGTGGCTTGTAAATGATTGAATGATGTGATTGTGTTCCTTGGCAGACCTTCAAACCATTTTAGTGCTTCTCCTATTAAGCTTGACGCGAAATATTTGCACAATATGGCATCATGATTCTCCCATTGTAACATACATCTCATGTAAGCCTTAATATGTTGTATCGCACAGAGTTGTTCCATCAAAGATATTGGTTAATGCGGGTAGATTGCACTTAGGAGGTATTCCTCCCATCTCGTACTTCTAGCGTGAAGGGATTCTTCGCGGCTTCTGCGATGGCTTCGTCCGAGTTGTCTCCTTCCTCCTTCCCTTCTATTGTTCAAGTAATCCTCTTATTTCAGCTAGTTCTCTTAAGATTTGTTCATTTGCCTCGAAATTTGTTTCTCTGGTCTTTTTAGCTCGCTTCTCTCCTTCTTCGCTCGTGCCTATTTTGACCTTCCATTCGTTATTTTCTCCTCTTCTTTCCTCGCGACGATCTTCTTCGTTTCTTTCATCAATTCGCACGCCATTGTATCGGTTATTCTCTCTTCTTGGTTGCCTCTCCGCTCTCATCATCTCACCCTCTCATACTCTTCGTTGATATTTCTATTGTTACGATTTTGTTCCCTCCTTCTTTCGCGGTTGTCATGGTTATTCTGCGGATTGCTTCTTCCATCTCTTGATTTTCTATTTCCGCTCTTATTCTTTCTCTCTCGCGAGTTAGTCGCGCTTTGTTCAATGTAGTGTCTCTCAATGTCATCCTCGATCTCTCGGTTTCTTCTCAATTCTTCTCTCCCGTGTAGAATTATTCTTCCTTCAAGCCGGTGGATCATTCGGCCCTTGGAGTTGCATGTTTTCTTGATTTTCCCTATTTCGCTCATTTTGAAGATTTTCAGTGAGAATATGACGATCTTCTATTTCCCAGTTCTCTCGCCATGCTCTGTATTCGGATTTTGTGTTTCTTCCCCGCACTTTACTCGTTGGTAAAACTCTCCTTCTTTCTTCTCTGTTCGATCTAGAACTTGATCTCACGCTACTTCTAGATCTCCTTCTTTGTAATCTCATATTTTCCATCCTCGGTTCATGATTTTGTCTTGTCAAGTTTGCTCGCTCTCTCGCTTCTAATCGTCTCTCTTCGTGTATTGTTTGTCTCAATCTTTCTAACGCTGCCATTTCTTCGTTTCTGGATTCATTTCTCCATTCATCCCTTGCTCTCCTTGTCCATTGTTCACCACCTTCTTGCTCCTCTTCTCTCTCGTCTTCGAATCGATCTCCAAGTATGCACACTTACTCTATCATAATCCACACCGCGTTTGCTCTTGGGGGAGATTGGTGGCTGGTTTTGACCTTCTCCATCATTTCTCATATTCATCCTTGATGATTCTCCCCGTTTCATTCCTCCTTTCTCCAAAGAAGTCTCCCACTTCTTCTTACAATCGTTGGTTGCCCTTGTACGTTTCTTCTTCTAGCCATCTTTCCTTTTCAATGAATTCTTGAGTATCTTTTCCAAATCTCTTCTCTGTTAATCTAAATTCTTTTCAATTTCTTCGTCAATCACTGCTCGTCCCCTGTTTCTAGCGCATATGTAGTAGCGGGTTTTCCCACACTACACCCTCACTATATTTTGGTTAATTAGTCCATTGAAAGTTGTATAATTGAGAATGTTTATTGATTAATTTCATGAATTGTCTACACAGGAAAAGTAGAATTACACTTAGCAAGTAAAACACTCTTAAACTTTCTCTCTCCTAATGACTTGCCCAACAATCCCAAAAAGATCTCCCCTTTACAACAGACTCGCTCAACCCTTTATATAGGGCGATACATAGTGGATGACAGCTAATCTATCCTTTTATTTCGGAAATGTTCCGCGAAGTGTCGCAGATGTACAAACATTTATTCTCGCGACACTTCTTAACCCTCGCCGAGTTCCATGTCTTTCTGCTTGTTTTGTGTGTCGTTATTCATCGCGTCATTTATTTTAGGCATGCTGCACTCGCCTCGCGACGTCATTTGTTTATTAATCCCGCGAGCCCTGCACGTTGCGGTATTATGATCCTACATTTGGCATGCGCCAATTGCATAGCGGCTTGGAAATATGGCTTGTGGTACGCGTTGGCATGTGCCAATGGCACGTACGGCCATGTTGACCTAGTTCACGTTTTGCAAGCCTAGGGCGCTATATTTGGCATGCGCCAATGGCATAGCGGCTTGGAGATATGGCTTGTGGTACGCGTTG
This sequence comes from Papaver armeniacum, assembly GCA_023531295.1. Taxonomy (NCBI): domain Eukaryota; kingdom Viridiplantae; phylum Streptophyta; class Magnoliopsida; order Ranunculales; family Papaveraceae; genus Papaver; species Papaver armeniacum. The sequence continues at coordinate 187,832 of JAJJWW010013064.1, read as the reverse complement.
GCATGTGCCAATGGCACGTACGGCCATGTTGACCTAGTTGCACGTTTTGCAAGCCTATGGCGCTATATTTGGCATGCGCCAATGGCATAGCGGCTTAGTTTGGCATGGTTGCCAATGAGTGCGATAGGTAGTTTGGTTTTGGCGTCGCTGTCATGGTGCGCAGTGTGCGGCTTGGTTTTGGCGTTGTTGCAGTGGCGCGCAGTGTGCGGCTTGGTTTTGGCGTTGTTGCCATGGTGCGCAGTGTGCGGCTTGGTTTGCCATTGTTGCCATGGTGCGCAGTGTGCTGCTTGGTTTGGCATTGTTGCCATGGTGCGCAGTGTGCGGCTTGGTTTGGCATTGTTTCCATGGTGCGCAGTGTGCGTCTTGGTTTAGCATTGTTGCCATGGTGCGCAGTGTGCGTCTTGGTTTGGCATTGTTGCCATGGTGCGCAGTGTGCGGCTTGGTTTTGGAATTAGGGTTCTGTGTCGAAAACCCTAATCTGGTATTTGAAAAAATACCCCTATTAATTATTTACACCTGAGTTAAATGCTCTTAGTTAATGTGTTGCGGGTAACACTAGGTCATGGGGTTTTACGATTTTACCCCTTGTTTAAAAACCACCATCAACACCTGCCTAAACCAAGAAATGGCCGTTCTGGACTTGCTTCGGTCACAAAGTGGAGGAGAATGGGTTGGTTTTGGGGAGGGAAGCAAGGAAAGTGATGATACCAGAATAGTTGATTCTGGAAGAGTAGTTGTGTTACTACGACTTGTATCAGAAAAGTGGGAAGGCTAACAAATGGTAAGCTAGCAAGTATTTTCTGAGTGTTGTATATTCCCCCATGAACACGTTGTTTTGCGGAAATAGGTAAGATCTATTTATACAAGTCGAAGTGAAACGTACCCTGGTCTCATTAAGTAATGGAAAATTGGTAAGTAAATGGGAGGAGGTGGTAACCGTATGCATGGTATTGATGTTCCATAAAATCGTTAATGTATGGAATTGATGTTCCATAAAACCATTAACGTATGAAATTGATGTCCCATGAACGTTTCACCTTAAACTCCCTGTATTTACTAACTGCCTCACCCTTATGACACTTCCTTATGATGGGCATAGTGTACGCCGCACGCTGTAAACCGCCAAACCAATACCCAAAGAGGATCCCCCAATATGTGTTGATGTCTCGAATGTTTTTGTGGAAAACATGTAGCATATGGTTGTTGCCTAGCAAGTCGAGCTTGGGAGACTTGGTAGCTTGGTGACCTTCGACGGTCGAGATTTTGCATCTTAAGAGAAAAGGTATGCCGTTGATCGTTGCACGCTTTCGTTCATTGGTGGACGCATAGGGAAGGCCAGCATGGTGGCGCGGCTAGGTTGGCATGCCATTGGCATGGCATGGTGGCGCGGCTAGGTTGGAACGCCATTGGCTTGGCATGATGGCGCGGCTAGGTTGGCACGTTATTGGCGTGGCATGTCCTGGCGCGGTTTGGTGTGACGAAACTAGGGTTTTGGGTCAAAGGTTACCATGTGTGGTCTGGTAACCTTGGATGGCTAGGATTTGCTCCTGATTGAAGGGCAACCGTTGATTGTTGCACGCCTTCGCTTGGGTAGCCGTGTAGGGAAGGCCAGCATGGTGGCGCGGTTATGTTGGCATGCCGTTGGCATGGCATGGTTTGGCGTGGTTAAACTTAGGATTTCGGGCCAAAGGTTACCATGCGTTGTCTGGTAACCTTGGATGGCTAGGATTTGCTCCTGGGATTGAAGGGCAACCGTTGATTGTTGCACGCCTTCGCTTGGGTAGCCGTGTAGGGAAGGCCATCATGGTGGCGCGACTATGTTGGCTAGGGCCAAGGCAGGGTGTGGTTTGGCTTGGCATGGCGGGGCCAAGGGTTTTCCATGGGCACATAGTGCGGCTAGCTTGGCTAGGGCCAAGGTAAGGCGTGTTTGGCTTGGCATGTGGGGCCAAGGGTTTTCCACGGGCGCATGGCGCGGCTAGCTTGGCTAGGTGTGGTTTTCCTTGGCATGTGTGGCCAAGGGTTTGCCATGGGCGCATGGTGTGGCTAGCCTGGCTAGGGCCAAGGTAGGCGTGTTTGGCTTGGCATGCGGGGACAAGGGTTTGCCATGGGCGCATGGCGCGGCTAGCTTGGCTAGATGAGGTTTGGCTTGGCATGTGGGGCCAAGGGTTTGCCATGGACGCATGGCGTGGCTAGCTTGGCTAGGTGCGGTTTGGCTAGGCATGTGGGGCCAAGGGTTTTCCATGGGCGCGTGGTGTGGCTAGCTTGGCTAGGTTCGTGACCAAGCTAGGGTTTTGGGCCAAAGGTCGTTTGGTAACCTTGGACGGTCGGGATTTTCTCCTGGGATTGAAGGGGGACCGTTGATTGTCGCACGCCTTCTTTTTGGTTGCCGCGTAGGGAAGGCCAGCAAGGTGGCGCGGCTAGGTTGGCATGGGGCCATGGCAAGGTGCGTTTGGCATGGCGCGGTAGGTGTGGCTAGCACGATTTTCCATTGGCACAGGGGTGCGGCTAGCATGGTTGGCATGCCTTGGCGCGGTAGGTGTGGCTGGCATGGTTTTCCATTGGCACTGGGGTGCGACTAGCATGGTTGGCATGCCTTGGCGCGGTAGGTGTGGCTGGCATGGTTTGCACTACACCATTTTGAGCGTTTTGCCACTGCATAGCGCTGTTGCAAATTTGGGTCATAACAATGACCATGTTGCGAACGAGGCGACGCGATTTTCATAACGGAAATGTAACCATTGCGAATCTAATTTCATAACAGTTGTCGCAATGACTCCTACTGCTATTGCGAGGAAAAAGTCCATGACGGCTTGAAAACAGTTGCTAATTTTTTACTTTTAGTTGCTAAATATTGACTAAGTCAACGGATACTGACCCAAAAAAGTCGCGGTAAAAAATGGCAACATAACTCAGCAGTTGCGAATTTTCAGTGCAATTGCGAAAATTTTTGACTAGGTCAGCCATGACCGACTTGGTACAAAATTAGCAACAGTTCCTAGTTGTTGCTAAATTTTTGCAACATCAAAAAAAATAAAGTAAGTCTTTGTTGACCTGGTCATCAAAATTTCCCCCATTCTATTTTATCCTGCAATTACCCATTACCCAGAGATTCAATCCATCAATCAATTCTGCAAATAACTCTTCAAGAAAAACTAGAAGAGCAAACCATATTCTGTAATTACTCATACGCACTATTGCTTATGAAATATTTTCAATCATACATACGAACAACATTTAAGAGAATCACAGCTAGAAGAAGAGAAGTAAACAACTATTTGAGCATCTGCACAAGGTATACATATGAGGTTCTCTTGATTTCAATAAGGCTAACTTAGTTTAGTGTCGAACTCTAACAACTACAACAATAAAAAGAATTTTGGACGCAAAAGTGTTGCAGCACTTACCATCTTCCATTCATTAGCTCTGTACACTTGTGAGCATCATATGTATCTTTCAATATCACCAGAACAACTCCTTGAGGATGATTCTCGCATACATGTAAGCAAAAAAGTAACATGTCAATTTTTATCTCAACAATCAACAACTGGGAGGCATTGTCTTCAAGCAAGAGAAATAATCTCAATCAAGACTCAAACAGTAGTTTTGGGTTTTTAGTCATAACCACCAGTACTCAATCCACACATGGACAGCAAATGAATCATATTTGGAACCAAGAAAAGTAAAAAAATCATTATTCTCATGAAGAGAATGAAGGGAAAATGAAAGATGGTTAATTAGACAACATCAACTGCAAAACCAATAGAATTATAGTGAGGATGCCATCTGCAATATTGTTTCGAAAAAAAGGAACATTCAGGACTAGTAAATGTAATGAAAGAAAAATATTCGGCAAATCTAAGAGAAGCATCTTACCTTGTTTTGGTTTTGTAAACTGGTTCTTCGATGGGCCATTAACAATCGAAGCTTACGGTAGTAGTTTAGCATCCTTGAAGAGTTGGTAAGGATTCAACACTATAATCTCAAGTCCCAACCTCCCACCATTAAATCCCAACCTGACAGATTTCAAATTTTATCCCATGCCATACTGAAATCACTATTTACGTATACCAGCAAGTTCAGTTATAATGCAGTGTGATCACAACAGAGACTTACCAGAGAAAGATCATCAACGGCATAATCCAGCAGAAAAAGGATCATTAAGTGTAATACCTCGCAAGAAAGTGAAATCCAAAGGTTAATATCAACAAATTTCAGCAAAAATGGGACAATGCGTAATCAAATGAACTTACCAGAGATTGATATTCCCCTTTATACTCCTGCAAACTACAAACATATACATATACAGGAACCAAACAAATGCAAGAAGTAAAATTCATTCACATAGATATATATTACATACCAAGTTTTTTTTCAGTTAAAATTAAACTACTTCCCTTATGCATAGTTGCATAAGAATCTTCACAGAGATATATATTACATACCAAGTTTTTTTTTCAGTTAAAAGTAAAATACTTCCTTGCATAGTTGCATAAGAATCTGCCGCATCATAATCTTCTTATGCACAAATGCAGAAGTGTGAAAATTAGCACAAGTGTGAAAATTAGCAAAAATAAAGTAAAACGCCGTCCGAGCATTAGCATAAAAAAGTAAAAGCCATATATCTTTATCGTTGATACGCAAAACATAATGGCTGAGATATCTTCATATCATCTCCAAAAAAAACAGTTCAACCCTCCTAATTATATAAGATGCACATCTTTGGATGCACCACAAGTCCTCCAATTCCAACTTCTTGAAAGGTGCGTGCAAACTTGTTAAATTTTGAAGTTGGTTCATCTGGCATGAGAATGTGATCAAGCACTACCTTCTCATGATTAGACGCTACAGGTGAGCCGTGAGCCATTTTTGCAAATTCACTGTACAAACTCTACCAACGACAACGAGTCTCATCATTGATATTCAACAATGAACATTTTATATCGAACCTACACTGATCGAGTCAGCTGGTGATATGGTGTCAGCAGCTACAGATTTTCCAGCTGAAGGAGTATGAGCAGGGGAACTTGTATTGCCAGCTGAAGGAGCCTGAGAAGGTGAACTGGTATTGCCTGCTGCAGGAGTATGAGTAGGTGAACTTGTATGAACTTGTGAACTATCCAACTGGTTCGAGGCAATAAATGAGGATTGTCCAGTTGGATATTATTGACAACGTTACATAAGGTTCCAAAGCCTTCGAGTAGAAACCCCATCTTGGTACCCAAATCTTTCACCGATGCTTGAGCTCTCCATCCTTAGACTTCATTTCAAAGAACTTTTGCACGTGCGGGAGCTGAATAGTCATATTGTGTACGAGAACTGCACCAACAGCACGAACCCGTCCCCTTGTATCCTTCCCAAAAGCTACAGTCAATGGATCAGCTTCATCTACAGAAGAACCCGAATCTTGTTTTTCCTTAATATCTAGTTGCGCCTTCTTCAGATCATCCTGTAATGTCGAGCAAGTTTATTCAGTTGAATGTCAAATTACCAAACTAGTGTATGGTTTAGGAAAATAGTTTAAAAACATTCTCACATAGTATTTCTGCGCACTGGGTAGTATTTTCCCACCCTCTTGTGTATGGTCTTTAATCCACACATCAGAGGTAGTGATTTCTACTCCAGGATTCTCCAGCTCCTAAAATCGATGAGTTGATTAATAAATTTATTATCAATTATCTACATGTACCCTAAAATCGAGAAGTTGAAATTCATAAATCATAGAACATTGTCGATAGAGTATACATACCAATTCAGCTCTCACCAAACTATGAGGTTTGCGACCGGAGGTATGACTGTAATCATACTTCTCCATTTTCCTCTTATTATCCAATCTATTTTTCTGAACCTTTTCATCCTCCTCGTTGCGACAGAATGCTTTCCAGTCTTCATCAGTTACATTTGGAGGAGTACGTGCAATCCTTTTTTCATAAGTGGGATATGGATCATAATATGCTTTTCGTAACTCCCACTTACGTCGCCTCCATGGATCAGACATCCCCCTTACCACAGTTGCTTTACAAGCATCAGGCAATAGATACGATTTCTGAAAAACACGGCATCTCGCTTACATTCAAATAAAGTTAACATAAGCATGAACATAAATCAAATTGAGGTAAGTCTGTACTTGTAGTTCCTCCCAGACATTGTCTTTGTAATATTCAGGCACCATCTTCCAGTTTTCGTAGGAGATAGGAATATGATAACGAACCAACGAGCCCTTCAGGCTGCCAAGTTTTGTTGAATTCCTCGACATCGGAAGTCCATTTTCATCTACCTCCACTGCTGCCATGGTAACCTGTAAATAACAGTTAACGAGCATCTAAAAATCATTTTCCCATGAACCTTGTAACTATCACATATGCATAAAGAACACAATCAAATTTCTCAAACAAAACAGAACCTATTATATTTGCACAAGTGATAAAACAAATTTCAACGAGATCTTGCATTGACATCGAGACATCATTTTAAACTCTGGACAGACACACATAAATTTTTTTCTAGACTCTCGTTGTCAGTAAAAGCTGACTGATAAGTAGTAGGATATTCAATTGCATCTACTAAGGAAGTTAAGCCTTGTTGTGAATGCAAGACCAGAGACCATCCCTCATCAGAAATATCCTTTGAGTAAAACACTTGTGTCTCTTCAGAGGAAAGAATAAATGGCTCATCCATAACTTGATTGATGCTTTGCAGCTTAGACAAGTTAAATTTTATTAAGTTTGAGTTAGGATCAACTTTGTACCCATTAGTCTGATCTTGAACTCTGACCCAATCACAATAAAAAACTGTTTCTTCGAACTCCATATAATTCAACTTAAGAATCTGCTTAATAACTCCATAATAAGTTACTTCTTTTTCCACTGAATATTTCTGTCTCGTAATTGCTCGGATAGACACACCACTGTTTTGTGATACAGCCACCTCCTCATACCTATGTGCAGAGAAAATAAAGCCATTTACTTGGTATTTCTTATATGATGTGCCTTGAACCGAGGTCCCACACTAGGCGCCAAAGTACGAATTTCCAACTTTGGCTTCTAACAACCGTAAGAGAACATATATGTGTCGGTTGCATTCAGCGAAACCACTCAATGTTTTACTTAAAATTAGTTCGAGAATCTAATATGTATTACCTCGTCGCGTAACCAAAAATAGAAACTCTTTGAGGTATTATTGGCGCTGTTAACATAGGAATCATACTATCTGAAACCAAACAACAATGCAAGTACAATCAGATAGACAGACCTAATAATCAAACAACATCTCTAAGGTGTGAAAGTTAAAAAATGTACCTTTGCCAGTCCTCTATTCCAACATACTTAGATAGAACCCACTTGCGAGCTTGCTCAAACTGTACTTGAGTTAATTTGATACTCTTAGCTTTACTCAAAGGAATCTCATCGGCAAACTCATCATCATCATCTAAAAAGGCTTGTCGGGTATGTTTATGAGTACCATCACCATCGGTTGACAAGTCCTCCATACAAGATAAGCTTGCTTCACGCAATGTATAACCTCTTGCAATGCAGCCATCAATATACCTTTTATTGCGTACCAAACCTTTGAAGCCTTTCATTAACCTATAAATATCAAAGAAAAATATACCATTGTATTACAACTTGCGTTACACGAAAACTACAAGCAAGCTAACTACCCACCTCAAGATAAATTAAGTAATAAAATCGTGTCTACTATCGCCTAATATGACCAACTTTTTGGAAGCAATACTATCAAAAATCTGATTCCATATAACTACGCAAGTATTGTCTGCAATGCTAGACTTATATATATTCATGAAAGTAAAACTTCTTATATATGTTCATGTAACACAGATGACAACTAAATGCATCATTGTGGTCATAGCATAATATTACCACTATTCTTTATCTGAAATGAACATTCAACAATGAAATTTCTCGACAAATGCAGTTCGTAAACAACCAGTAACATCAAAAAATTACACTTGTAATTAGAGTTTTCATAAAAATTTACAAAAAAGCGAGAATAAGTTGAAGTAATTACCTCTCAAAGGGATACATCCACCTATATCTCGATCGGATCATGAGACTAGAGCTTCATCGACCGGATGCACCATCAAGTGTATGCGATGACGAAAAAAAAGAAGGAGGAAAATGTTTTTACAAAACACACATAGCTTCCACCAGAGTAGCTTTTGCTCTTAAAAGATGTTCTCTCATTATTAATAACCTTCGCACACAAAATTCCGAAAAATAGACTTATCCGATGAAGAGCAACCCGTAGATCTTTAGGTAGTGAAGTCGCCCATGTATGAACCAAAGAAAGGAAACAAATGTTGCATGACAACATGGTAATCATGGGATTTGAAATTCTTTAGCTCGGGGGATCGATGCTAAAGCTGCTGCGGAGATTGGAAGAGAAACGAGAAGGTACTTTTAAGTTCTTCAAAAACAAGTACAAAATGCCACTTTCTCCTTCTTTGTCATGGCAAAAGTTCCATCTTCCATTGTCGTTTTACCGGTCACTTCATCTACTTTCAACCATAACTTCTTGTTAATCCCCATGGCTTCCATGTCTTTACGTGAACTAGGACTATCTTTTGACTTGCTATTACCCATAACAGTGTTAATAAGATGCTCAGTGATGTTCTTCTCTGTATGCATAACGTGTGTAATATGCCGGACTGCATTTGAACCCCAATATGGCAAATCATAAAGAATAGATCTTCTAGAGAATAGTGAGTGGTCATGAACCTGATCTTCTATATCAAGATCAACTTCATTCCCGACTTCGCTTTCCTTTTACGTTTCGGACTTGTCTGCTGATGGTGGCTTGCCCTTACCCTTTTTGGTTCGATATTTGCAACCATCTCCCCGAATTTACATCCCGTAAGCGGCCATGGAGCTGAACCATGCTCTACCCCTCCACTAAAATGTGTTCTATCATCTCGATACTTGTGCTTCGCTGGCACCCCACCTTCATGTCCCATGTAACAAATCTTCTTACTAAACTACAGATATTCAGAAAGTGTCCCTTCTCCACATGTTGGACAAGAATAATATCCATGTGTAACACACCCAGCTAAAGTTCCTAATGCCGAAAAATCATGAATAGCCCATAATAGTCTTGCTTTCATCAGAAATTCAGTTTTACTGTAAGCATCATATGTTATAACACCTTCATTCCACAATCGCAACAACTCCTCTATTAATGGTTGTAAATACACATCAATATCTTTACCAGTGCTCTTGGTCCTGAAATTAACAAACACAACATCGCGAACTCTCGCTTCATACACATCGAAGGAGGAAGATTGTAGGGACATATAACAACCGGCCAACACTGTGACTAAGTCCGAAACACCCATTTGGGTTGAAGCCATCCATTCGAAATCCCAACCGTCACATTTCTTGGCTCCTTGGCGAACTCCGGAGAAAAGTTATCCGCACATTGCCAAGATGAAGAATCTACTGGGATGGCGCATAACATTCATATCTCGACTTTGCTCTATGATGCCAATAAAATGCCTCTCGCTATCTACTTTAACACCGTAAAACCTTTGCAACCTCTTAATCAATGAAAAATGTCTCAAAGTATTTTGAGCAACTTGCGTAAGTTTCCTCTCATCATTGAATACCTTCTTGTACCTAGACTCTTGACAAACAGGACACTTTACAAGTGATTCATGTTCTTTCCAAGATAAAAATACAAATATTAACGCAAGCATCATAGGTTACGTAATCCATTCCCACTTCTTGAATCATCTTCTTTACATCATGATACTTAGACGGCAGTGTGTTATCTTCCGGAAGCAACTCCTTCATCAATTCTAATAGTGCAGTGACACCATTATCTGAAAATCCATATTGGGTCTTTATGTTATTCAATTGTATAGCGAAGATACAAAGTGCAGTCTTTCCTTTAGGACATGATGGGTACAAAGGTTCTCTTGCACGCTCATAAAAGACCTTGTTTTGTTGTGGGTCACGCTGTGGTGGTCTAACATTCTCATCTACACTAGGATTCTCATCTACATTAGGATCAGCATTATCACCAACATTCTCACCAACATCTACTACATTCTCATCTATATTTCCTATATTCGCGGCCACATTTCCCACATTCTCAGCAACATCCCTGACCTTATCTCCTACTGATCTTTCACCATGAAAACGCCATATTGTATACGTTGGGATAATACCATTCTTGAGCAAATGAAAACTAATTTCTTTAAGTGGAAGCTTTCCTTTACCATTCTTACAGCGTTTACAAGGACAGGAGAACACCATACTGTCACCACCATTTCTACGAACAAACTCTATAAATGACCTTACACCTTGTATGTATTTACCGAATTAAATACAACTCATCCACTCCTTATCAACAACAAAAGTAGAAGACATATTTGATTACCCTATATTATGATTCCTAAAGACGACAATATAGATGTCAAAAATTACACAACATTCATCCACACTATTCATATAAAGAATAAACCGTAATCTATGCACATAACATCACAAATCTTACTTAGATAGTAACACTACAGATGATTATCACGTCCAATATTTGCTGAAACTACCATGACCCTAGTCTTAGCATACTCAACAACTTGAAAAATACAATATTATACTTATAGATCTTATTGATTCATACTACCATAAATAATTTATCATTTTAAGTTCTGGTTCAAGTACAAGAACACTTCAGTAACTGTACCATACTTCGTCATGGAATAAAGAAGAGGACCATACTTGATTAGCAATAGCAGCTGCAGTAACTCCTTACAAAATCTCAGATCGAATCTTCCACCTGCAGAAATAACATAAAGAAAACCATGAGCAAACATAAATACTGAATAAATATTATAAAGAATATTACAATGAACATATATAGTTTAAGTTTTAAGGGTCTAAAACTGTAGCGCCCCATTTTCAGTAAACCGTAATAACGTACAAAACCTAAACTTAAGGTATAATTTTGTCTAACCATATGTACTCAAATAACTTTACACGGGAAGTACACTTATAAGGTTTCAAGAAGAAACAGGTTTTGAAAATGTGATCGTCTTAAGATTTTAAAAGGGATATTATACATATATAGCTTAACTGAACATATAGTTACAGTGGTTGTGATAGATAGGTCTACATACTATTTACAAAAGTTAGGATGTAAACTAAACACATCACCTTCAAGAACTACAAACAAAGGATTGCCTACAAAAAGATACCGGAAGCTACTTCCCTATACACAATCCAAACACCTTACTCAACCCAAACACTAATCTCTCCTTCGGCCGAGTCAACTCCACTTTATCTTCAACTTCTAACATCCTTGTAAACAGCACGAGGGTCAAAGTTTCGGGGTGCATAAAACATTCATCTTTGATTCAAATTAAACAACCAATAGCTCTATAGAAAGATAACAATCTCCTCTACAATTTTCATTAAGACATCATGAACAAAATATGTGTCTAGCATACCTATAAAAGTCCATAAAGATGCCTACTCACCGCAGTTACAAGTGAATTCCAGATTTCATAATAAACTCTAAAATTATCAAAACTTAATCAATTCAACTCTAAATCACGCAACAAAAGTCTCTAAAGTTTGGTTGTTCAATATACCTTAATCCCCACATAAGAACTAAGGCTAATTCAAGTTGCAAGTGTCAAATCTTCTCAAAAGTAAAACTGCCAGGATTGCGGAAAGTATGGCACTAAAGCTGGCATAATCAAAACATATATATATCTGTATCAGGAACAAAGCATACTATTGTTCAAAAACATCTATAACTTATCAGTAGATGTTCTAGGCCAGGTCAAGTTGTATATGAATCAAACTTACTGGAAACAGAACTGGCGCGGCGGGAGCGTTGAACAGCAGTTACTGAGTTAAATATAACTCACGCAATATAGTTCATAGAGGAATGCTTAAATTCACAAAATATAATCCTTCAGAGAACCAATTTTCATGAAAAGAAGCCTTATTTCAGTTCACTATCCAAAGTGCCCTAAAATCGATCCGAAAGTCACAGGACATATAATGCTAAGATGCTAAGATGCCTTTCAGAGAACCAATTTTCATGAAAATAAGCCTTATTTCACGAACCATACTCATTAGTTCCTAACATATAATGCTAAGATGCTAAACGAAAAGAAAAAGGCGAGAAGATTGACAAGGACTACTAAAAATTGACTACATTAAGAATAATAGAAACATTATTCATACGTAGTAACTTTATGGTTCACTATATTACAGTAAGACTACTCTCTTTACACAAGACTTAAGGAAACTAGTTTGTTTGAGTCTATATCAAATCAAAATAGTAACCACTAGAATATTGTGCACATCTAGTAGTTCGCAAATCAGAGTAACAAGAATACATAATGCGACGAGCGATACACTTAATGTTAATAGCTTAATACATTAACCAAACCTAGTACATACATATTATCAGTCGTTGTCGACACCACAAAAGACATATACAAAACGTACAGATTAGGCAAAAGCTTTTGCGCACTCACTCAAGCCAAATGTAGTATTCACTTTCCCCTTCCTTGAGTTCGCTTTCAGCTGTAGATGTATCCCCTGACACTAAAAGGAAAAATAATTAACAAGGTCTAGTGGAAGCTTATAGTAAAAATGGTAATTACTGATAAAAGGCAGAACATCGAAAGAACATATTATAACCCAGACGAAGGAATTTCAATTTCATCATTAACTCACCAAATAGTCTATCCTCATGAAAACCCTCAAACCATGAGATTAGTATTATCGCAAACAGAAGAAGAAAATAAAAGAAAACAAAACAATCACGTGGAGTATGCACAAGAATGGGTCTCCTAAATAACTTTACATCTGTCCAATAGAAAATAAAAGAAAACAGAACACCTAAACAATGCATACTACACACACCCATCGACAAAGTTAATATGCACACCAATCGAATGAAAATATCCAATAGTTCAAAATTGAGAAAAACATAAAAACCATTAACATACTAAACGTCCAGCATAAAATTAGCTTAAATTCTCACCATGTCTCAAATAAAATCTTACATACATCCCGTCCACTTCTACAATCCCGACCTCTTAAACCAATTCAAACGAATTATCGAAGTTAGCGAATCCTACACTATAATTACTATTTCAAATTGAAGTTTCTATCTAGACAAAGGATTACCAATACTCTATATAATTTCCAAATCCTTGTTAAACATTCCTAAATTTCTCTTTTGGTTCAATCCAAAACTAAAAATTCCTAAGTGTAAACAACACGAACAAAAACGGTGTCTCAAAGATTGTCCTTTAGAAAATTAATACTAGTCTACTTTTTCAGATCTAATCACAACTTTAAACTTAAGTAACTCTAATAATTGAATCCATCCTTTGAAAGAAAACATTTAAGCATACCCTAATCTCACCTCAAACCAGATTAATACTCACCTTCTTTATTCTTCTTTCCCCTTTAAACAAAATACATAAAACCCTAAATATCAATCTACCAAAACACACAAAAAATACATCATTAATCGATTTGAACAAAAAATACAAAACCCTAACTATCAAACCCTATCTACCAAACCCTAACTATCAAAAACTAACGAGAAAAAGCAAAGATCAATCGATTTAAACCTTATATAAAAAACGCTAATCATCATCCATACCTAGCTTCCTCGCATTTCAACGGCGGGAAAGATTCATGGCGGGAGATTTTTTTTTATTCAGGAGAAAGAGAGTGAGAGAGAGGACGAGTGTTGAATGATTGAACTGGGATATCTTCTCTAAGGATAAGAGGAGTGCACACACGAAATTTGCACGCTCGGGGAAAAAAGGTAAAAAAAGTGTTTGCTGGTGTTTTTGTCACACGGGTACTTCGCACGCCTAAAACAGAAACAGTTGCGAAATTAGCAACAGAAATTCAACAGAAATTCGCAACTGAAAATTAGCAACTGCTACATTTCCGTTGCTAATTTGAGTTGCTACCTGGCCAATATGGTGTAGTGTTGACATTGGCACTAGGGTGCGTCTAGCATGGTTGGCATGCCTTGGCGCGGTAGGTGTGGCCGGCATGGTTTGCCATTGGCACTGGGGTGCGGCTAGCATGGTTGGCATGCCTTGGCGCGGTAGGTGTGGCTGGCATGGTTTTCCATTGACACATGGGTGCGGCTAGCATGGTTGGCATGCCTTGGCGCGGTAGGTGTGGCTGGCATGGTTTGCCATTGTCACATGCGGTGTGAGAATTAGCGTTTTGGCATGTCGAAACCCTAATCAGCATTAAAAAAAGGTACCCTGGTAATTTTCTCGCAGACAAATTAAAGGGTTCAATAAATGTGCTTGGTTCGGACATTATTACTCAAGTTCTATGACGTCATTTGTCTGACTAGGGTTTTACGATTTTACCCCTAAGCTAAAAACCACCATCAACACTAGGTTTTGCCAAAACCATATTAGGTTAACGACTTGAAGACTTTTTTTGGGATTCGTGAAGCCAGATCCAACTATTTTCTATGTAGTTTTGTATTCTGATCTTACTTGTTCTATAGTATTGAGTTTTATCTTCTCTAAGATTTACTCGAGATTTATCTCCGATAGGTAAGATATAAAAAGTAATCGCAACAGTTCTTCGTCATAGACTCTTGTGATTCCGCAATAACTTTTCTGTTAATCAATTGGGTTATTATGAGGTGATTGATATTTCTAGGCTGCTTTTCGGGAGTATAAGACTGGATTATCGATTGGTTCCTATTCACCTTGATTTATCAAAAGACGACTAACAAAAAACGAATAAAGAATAGACATATCTGTAGGAGACAGATTTGTTTATAAGTCTTCGATTGGGTCATAAAAACTCTTAGTTGTAGGTGAGATCAGCTAAGGGAATCAAGTGCGCAGAATTCGGTGTGGTTATGGAGGCCTAAGGAACGCGACTTTGTACCTTAATCAGCGTGAGACTTGGTTAGGACTCAACTACATTCCAGTCCAAAGTTAACCTGTAGTAGGCTAGTGTCTGTAGCTGCTTAATACAGTGTGGTGTTCAAAGATGGACTAGGTCCCGGGGTTTTTCTGCGTTTGCGGTTTACTCGTTAACAAAATTTCTGGTGTCTGTGTTATTTCTTTTCCACATTATATTTGTTTATATAATTGAAATATCACAGGTTGTGCATAGTACAATCAGTTGATAAATCCGACCTTGATTGTTGGATACAACTTGATTGACACTTAGGCATTGGTCTTTGGTACCGTCCAAGTTATTTCTCATATCAATCAGGCTCACGGATTTCTATCTGTTCGATTTGCTAATTGTGTTGAGAAATAGAGATAAAGCTCTTTGATATATTTCTTGATTGAGTTTTACTATAAGTTGGTGCTCTCGGAATTATATTGGAGTTTAGTCCATACATATTTCCGAACGAATTACTGGGTGTGGTTGTTATACCCCCGCCTTTTCAATTGATATCAGAGCAGGCAAACACACTAAGACCTCATAAGTCTGTGTTTGTAGCAATCTGACTCTATGGACAGAAGTGTTATCTCTGACAAACGCATCACCAGAAATAAAAATTTTGTTTCTATGAAATCTAGTAAAGAGAAAGACTTGTCTCTCTCAAATACAGATGAACATATTGTTCCCATGAAACAAGCAAATATTGATAAGTGTTACCCTGTTTATCTTACTGACGAATCTGACTCTGAAGTAGAAAGGGAAGCAGCCCAAGAAAGTGCAGTGATTCTAAGACAAGTTAGAATCCAGTCCGCTGAGGTCAATAGGCTGAAACACAAGGTCAATATGCTTATTGGTATGGTTAATGATCGTGACTCTCAATTAAAGATTCTTCGTGAAAAAAATACAAAGTAAGTCTATCAAAAAACTTACTCGGGGACAAACTTGAGGAGAATGCTTTATAAACCAAACATCCGTTGAATAAATCTCTTATTCAATGTAAGATTTGTTATAAAGAGTCCACTATACCAATTGCTTCTGACACAACTGAGTTGTTAGAAAATGTGACTACTTGTAATCATGTTTCTCCAATGAATTCAGTTTCAGAAGCTAAATTGCAAACCCTTCCTATTGCTAAAGATGTAACTTCCTCTACTCATGGAAGGAATAAATTTTCTAATGATGTTGTTAAACCTATTCACTCTAATCACTCTTGTGATCAGAAATTGCCTCTTTTGTGATTCAAAAGGACATGTTCGACAGTGCAAATTAAGGTTGAATGACAACTATATTGGTCAACTTCAACACACCTTAGACTTAATACTCAAAGGTGTAACCGACATTCATATGTCTAAACCAATCGGTTTTAGTAGTCACCATGTGAAACTTTCCAGGAAAGTCAGATCAATCTGCTCTTCTAACATTCGAATCTGTAATAGGAGCGTTAACGCAAATCGGTCAAGAAGATTTCAAAAAGAGCCTCCTCAAACTAAGGTAGGGGATGTTGTTCATGATGTAAAGGATGGAGGTATTTCTTTTGGTCACGTGATAAAATTTGGGACACTAGGTGGATTTGATAACCAATATCTACACTCTAAATCATGTTTCATAACCCAATATCTGCACTCTAACCCAAAATTTGATCGGTGAAACAGTCTCGCACTTTTAAGTTTACCTTAGCCAAATTCGAAAACGGGCCCTAGCTCAAATTGGTCATCCCCGTTCCAAAAGTTTAATGCGCTCCAGGAGGTCCTGGGTTCGAGTCCCCAATGACGTAATATAGCAGAATTAACATGGAAGTTTGTGTTAGCTTGCCCCCTTGTGACACAATCTCACCCCTCTCGCCGTTTCGGCTCCTTGGCTAGGTTACCCATGAGGCTCGTTGGTAGGTTAGCACAAAGAACCCAATTCAATTAATGTAGTAGTATGTCGTTGGAGCTTAGCTTGTTAGGCTTCCAACTAGTTTCATGTAATAATCCTTATCCAATAATATAATAATAATTCGAAAATAAATAAATATATATCAACCAATTTCTGTTGCTGCGTTCGAATATCCGTCTCCTGGCTGTTTTCAAAAAAATTGCCCACAACACCTTCCAATGCTAGCGTGGAGGGCTAAAATTGTAGTGTGACTGTGACATAATACCAACCTAGTTATTAGCAGTTTATGTACTCATTTTGATTGATAAACAAACCTTCATACTCAAGAAAGACAACAAGAAACTGTCGAAAATTCAGTCTCAGAAATAAGAAACATATAAATGTCCTTCTCGACGTGACAAAGTGGGTTTAGAAAAAAATCTAAATACTGTAATTTGCAATACAATATTAAGACCAATAAGTCGCCTGTCTCTATCTCTAAACAAAGCTCAAAACATCACTACAAGAATTCTTTAGAATTAACCCCCATTATTGTTATAAAATGAAGATGTTTCCTCACGGATTAATCACAATTTTAACTCAAGCTTGTAGATAGATGGATTTGTCATCACTTACTATAGGTATAACAGTTGCCGTCTTTCTTCTGTTGATTATAAGCTTTTCTTCTTTAGTTTTCATAATCTTCACAGGAAAATCACTGCGGGATCCTCAATATCCTCCTGTAACTGGAACTGTCTTTGATCAACTAATCTACTTCAAGAGATTATATGATTACCAGACGAATATCGCCCGTAAATATCGAACATTTAGACTTCTTGCTCCGGATCAGAGTGAAGTCTACACAACAGACCCACGCAACATCGAGCATGTACTTAAAACCAAATTTGAAGATTACTCCTAGGGAAATCATAACAAAGATATTGTCAGAGATCTCTTAGGACATGGGATTTTTGCTGTTGATGGTGATATGTGGCGTCAACAACGTAAGCTTGCTAGTTTTGAATTCTCCACTAGAATTCTGAGAGACTTCAGTTGCACAACATTCAGAAAGAATGCAGCAAAATTAGCAGGTGCAATTTCAGAGTTGATGAGAACAGACCAAACCTTCAACATACAAGTGAGTCCTGCTGATAATCAACACCAAAAGGTGTTCAATATCTATAGCGAAGGATGAAATACCAAAATATACTACTCCCTCTGTTTTTGGAAAAGTGATACTTTCACTTTTTCATTTTAGCCTAAAAATAGGCCAAATTGAAAAAGTGAAAGTATCTCTTTTCCAGAAACGGAGGGAGTAGTATTTTTAGCATCTGGGTTTAATACGAAAACAGATACAACACAAAGAGAACTTTGAACAGCTTTATTTTATTTTTAAAAATTTCAAAAAAGGCAATGTTTAACTCAGGTTCTAATTTGCAGGATTTACTTATGAAGTGCACTTTGGATTCCATATTCAAAGTTGGATTTGGGGTGGATTTGAATTGCTTGGGAGGGAAGAGCAAGGAAGCCAATCAGTTCATGAAGGCCTTCGACGATGCAAATGAATTGACTTATTGGCGTTACTGCGACCTCTTCTGGAAATTGAAAAGGTCTTTTAATATTGGATCAGAAGCTACCCTCAAGAAGAATATCAAAATTGTTGATAACTTCGTGTATGAAGTCATTCAAAACAAGAGAGAGCTTCTATCTATTGAAGGATACATTGTGAGTATCCTTTATTATATCCAGGACCAGCCACACTCTAACAGCTAACATTGTATTTTCTAGATAGTATTCTACTTTTGGAATCATTATCAGTTGTTGTTACCAAGTAAACGAGCAAAATAAATCTAATCTAGGAAAGAAAAACCTTCCAATAATATTTACACTAATATATCTTGATTTACAGAATGAGAAGGAGGACATACTGTCAAGGTTTCTCATGGCAAGTGAGAAGGATCCAGAGAAGATGACTGACAAATATCTGAGGGACATTATTTTGAGTTTCATGATAGCTGGCAAAGATACCAGTGCGAACACCCTCTCGTGGTTCTTTTATATGATCTGCAAACACCCATTAATACAAGAAAAAGTTGTGGCGGAAATTAGAGATATCATGGATTTTAATGAAAAGCAAACCAAAATTGCTGATTTCACAATGAATTTAACTGACACCATACTTGACAAGATGAATTATCTCCATGCAGCACTGACAGAGACCTTGAGACTATACCCAGCCGTTCCAGTGGTAAATTTCATTTTAAAGAAATTAGTTGCTAGATTTAAAGCTAATTTATATTGATGTCTGATCAGTGGATAAGTATCTTTGATAAATTATGCAGGATGCGAAGTGTGCAGAAAAAGATGATGTCCTCCCTGATGGTTATAAACTCAAGAAAGGTGATGGTATATATTACATAGCATATACGATGGGTAGAATGACTTACATTTGGGGAGAAGATGCTGAGGATTTCCGACCAGAACGTTGGCTCAACAATGGCGTTTTCACACCTGAATCACCATTCAAATTCGTATCCTTTCACGTAAGTAACAGCTAAGTTATAGCTCGACGAGAGTTAACAACCTTTTAACCCCTTCAATAAACTATTAAAACAATTGATTAAGGGCACAAATATGATTATGGGCTTCCTCTATTCTAACAAAAGGGTCGCATAATCAAGTGCATAAATCAGGTCCCGAATATAAAGTAGACAACTGTACAACAGTTAGTAATGTATAACGTTACTTCTAGCTTTTAACATTTTTCTATTTCCCACTATTCATTTCAGGGAGGGCCTCGGATATGTTTAGGTAAGGATTTCGCTTATCGGCAGATGAAGATAATCGCCATGGTTCTTCTTTACTTCTTCAAGTTAAAACTAGAGGACGAAAACAAACAAGTGACATACAGAACCATGTTGACACTTCACATGAAAGGAGGCCTCCATCTTAATGCATTTTCTAGGGTTTGAGTCTGATATGTTGCAACACATAATGTAGGACCATCACTGTAAAACTAATAAGTTGATGTCATTAATCTTTGTCATTTGTATTTTCCTTCTTTTTAATTGTAATCCTAGAAAGGAATAAGTACATGTGAACTAACCGGGTGGTGACAAAATCGACTTCTCCTTTATAGACAAGATTTTCCTCAAATTTTAATTGCTGATGAAGCTGTTACCTGATTCACAAAGTTAATGCAAACCAACCAACTAGTCAAAAACTTGGAAGAACATAACAAACATTTTAGCTACCAACATGGGCTCAATGGACAGATAAAACTAGCATAGGACGTGTCCCCACCAACCTTTTTTTTATTAAGAGTTCGGCATCCTCGACAGGTGATAACAGATTTTTGACAGTAGATATATTGGCTACCACTGATTTTTGGGAAAGAAAATTCTTTCAATCGCAAAAAACCGATTCATATCATCTCAAATCTCACCAGTCATAACTCCAGTAAGAACCCATTCTATCTCCTTCATCATGGTTTCAGGGCATCCACGCACTGAGAATTCATGAATGCTGCCATCTATCTCGATCTTACTACAACCAGGTACAATCTTTTTAATCCCTCTCTCCTCCATAGCGGCTCTAATGCGTTTGACATCATCGAACCTATGAGCTTTTGCATATATGTCAGACAAGACCACATAAAAAGCATGGTTTTGAGGCTCCATCTTAATAAGATAAGAAGCAACCCTCTCTCCTAACTCTACATTTCCATGCATCCGACAACTTCCAAGCAATGCGCCCCAAACAAAGACATCTGGTTCCATTGGCATGCTTCTAATGATACCCTCGGCCTCTTCAAACAGTGCAGCTCGACCAAGTAAATCAACCATGCAAGCATAATGTTGAACCTGTGGCTTAATGAAGTAAGCTTCTCTCATTATCTCAAAACACCACCGTCCCTTCTCTACTAGCCCTGAATGTGCACAAGCTGATAACAACCCAACAAACGTAACATTATTTGGCTTCACCCCTTCCATTTTCATCTCTTCAAATAGATCAAAAGCTTCATTCCCAAGTCCATATAGAGCAAACACCGAAATCATAGCCGTCCATGCAAGTACATCTTTTTCCTCCATCTCTCTAAAGATGGCAAAACTGCATTTTCTAAACAACCACATTTTCCGTACATATCCACAAGTGCAGTTCTAATCACGATATCACTCTCTAACCCACTCCTCTTCAAGTAACTGTGCAGCCATTTCCCCTGATCTAGAGCACCAATAGAAGCACAAGCCGAAATAACACTAGCAATTGTTACCTCATCTGGACTTACCCTATCTTCTCCCAGAACCTGCATTTCATGAAAAAACTCCAAAGCCTCAATTGCCCGACCCGCTTGTACAAACCCCGTAATTATCGAATTCCAAGAGAACACACTCCTCTCCTCCATCACCCTAAACACCCGCAATGCATATTCCAAATCTCCACAACGCAAATACCCACAAAGCAAAGAGTTCCAAGAAACAATATCTCTATGCAACATTTCATCAAACACTTTCACAGCATTACCCAAATCCTCAAATTTTGAATAGAAATTGATAACAGAATTCTGTACAAACAAATCTCTAGTAAACCCATTCTTAAATGTATTACCATGAACAATTCTACCCATTGTATCATCAACCTGATTAGTACATCCCTTAATTAAGAAAGGGTATGTAAGATAATCAGGCTTAATTCCATTTTCAAGCATTTCTTTGTATAAAACCATGCATGATTTTTCAACCCCACAATGAAAATTCCCACTATGAGCTCTAATCATAGTATTGTATACAAAAAGATTAGGCTTTTGGATGTGATTGAAAATGTCGATTGCATAACGATGAGAGTCAGTAGATGAGAAGACAGTGGTGGTGATGAAAAGGAGTCTAGTAATGAGAAAGTAATGTTGATGAATGGGTAAGTTTGGAGAAACTAAAATGTGTGCATGGATTTGTTTTAGATGTTTTAAGTTCTTGCATTCATCAATTAATCTGCCAAGAGATTTTCTCACTTGAGATTCTATCATTTCTTTAGTTTGTTCGGTTAGGCGACATGGACTGAGGCGCCAGGCAATTGGTGCTTGCCATACTCCTAGGTAGCTTGACCTATGCGGGCGATAATGCTGCAGTTGTTAAACTAGGGTATGGCCCCTGCCGGCACGTGCTTTGGGTTGTTGATACTGTAGGTACAGAAATCCTACTCGCCACGTGGTCGAACGAGGCTAAACGAAATATGCGAAGTAGATCCCAAAATAGAAGATTTTTTATTAATCTCGAGAAGAAATGTCAGTGACGAGTCAAATCAAGTGTCAGAGTTACTTCAGTGACGAGTCAAATCAATTATCAATCTCGAGAAGAAGAAGAAGAAGAGGAAAAGAAGAGAAGAAGAAGAAGAAAAAGAAGAAGAAGATGATGAAGAAGAAGATAATCAGTTTCAAAGAATCCAACTTTGTGCACCCCTCTAAAACCGGGGTGCACATTCCGGATGTCCCAATTGGTTAGTTTTGTGTTCACAAAACCAGGGTTGTTTTATTAATTCTAAATAAAAAATATATTTTATTCTATCTAAACATAAGTTTCCATGTAAAAAAAAATATCCTCTCTCTTGCTTTTCAGTCCTTGTTTCGTTTTCTCCATTTTTACACCTCTCATAGTCTGACCTCTAAAAGCTTCAAATGGAGAATCTAAATGTTACTATTACCACAAATAGGTTTTTCAATTCGAGAGTTATTGTTCTTCACAAAATATATTTGGTTGTCCTTGCATCCAAATATAAGTTTGATTCAACCCTCAAATTTCACCTTGTAGTGTTTGTTCTCAACATCATTTTCAATCCCACATAAACTTAATACTAATTACATATTATTTATTGATTTTTTTGCAACGAGAGAAAGTGAAATCAAGTATATATTGATTGATGTAGGTTCTTCTGATTTTATTATTTGGACCCATGAGCATGATGATGCAAAATTTAGATTTAATTTTAAATCTTCTATTCTCTTAAATCTAAGTATTTGAGTAAAATTTGGGATCGATCTAGATTATTCTAGATCAAAAGCTTTTAGATTTCAATTGAATCTTTTGGATTTGGATTTTTGATTGAATATGTTGATTATTTGTGAAAGGAGCTATAAACTGGTATTACCATTAATTTCTCTTATTCAAGAAGAACTATTACTTCTTCACCTGCAATAATAATGGTGGCTTGGGGTAATTCTATTCTAAATCAAAGAGGGGTAAAGAAAAAAAATTGAGGTTGTATTAGGTGATGTGCCTACTTCAGTAAACGGAATCTAACAAATTGATTGCAAATCTCCTTGACGCTTCTGATGGTGCAAGACTTTTATGATGATGATCAACTGGTTACCACTTGAAAGATGAAATACTTGGTACACTGAGTTTTTTGATATGTGTTACAATATAATTGTTTAATAAGAGGAGAAAAAAAGAAATTAAAAAAATAATAAAGTAAAAAGAGAAGTGGTTTTAGAGGAGGTTTCACCGGATTCAGGAACCAATTAGGAGTGCCAGAATGTGCACCCCAGTTTTAGAGGGGTGCACAAAGTTGGACTCAGTTTCAAAACTGATTTTAAGTTTTTATTTAGGTTTTAATTAGTGGGTTATATTAGTGGGTAATGGGTTATTAAGATTAGTTATAACCTTAATTAGAATAAGGGCAGATTAGTCTTCCCCAATCTTTTAGGACACCCCTTATAATGTAGGGTGGACATTTGTATTACAAAGTAGTCCCACACCTTTTTTGAGTAGTCCCCAAAAAATCGTTCCAATTAAAGCAAGTCTAGTGGGCTGGGTAAATGGGCTCATTTACACGGTGGGCAGGCAAACAAGATAGGCAAGAGCTCAAATTTGATATTTGCCCATCTCGTTTCAAGTTGAGTTGATCTTCAGCCAGCTAAGACAAGGCCAAAGCTCAGCTCTGCTTGAGACCACACTCGTCTCAGATTGAGCCGATCGGTATTCTTTGAGCCGATAACAACCGGTTCATTCAACTGCTCTATTTTCAACTCAAATCACACCTTTACGTCCGTAATTTCTTATACTTTCACTTTTTCTCTCAAACTCCTAATTTTTAAATCGAAAGGAAAAGAATTCCCAGAAAAAATGGCTACTTTATTACAAACACAAAATACTTCAACAAAAAATGCCTCATCACCAAAAATTCGTGGTCCAAATTATAGTCTTCATGAATGCTGAGGTTATGTAGCATTTATGCTTGATCCTATAATGTGCAACAACAATTTAATACACTTTGGGGAAATATTTTTAAATTTTTTTGTCAAGATACTGAGAATATAAGAAGCCGTGATGTTGTTGGCATGTCAACTCGTTATAATACAATTATCAAAGACATGAATATTTGGGAAGATTTGATGATGCAAATGAATCTTTGCAAAGCGAGCAGTAATACTGACATCAAGTCGGTGTGATAAGTCGTATTTTCAAATTGTTTAATTGATTTTAAAAACGTGTTAAGTTTATTGTTATAACTAATTTATAAATGTTCAAACTCCAACAACGAAAAACTCGAGAGAAATGGCAAAGAACAAGAAATACAAGTTTCAAGCACGAAGCCTGTTTCCACATTCTTAGAAAAAGTCAATCGATATAACCCTGATCTGTTGAATGGATACCAAGTACCAAAAGAATCACGCTTTACGAGACTATAAATATTTCTCAAGGGTCTCCTTATTCTTCGACAGAAACAAACTCAAACCCTCAACTCAATACTGGCGGATCCCAACATGGTAATTTCAATCTTAATGTGAATGGAAATGAAGAAAGATATGATGGCTATGATGTCAACTAAAAGAGTGAAAAGGATAAGTAAAGCAGCTCAAGATGCCGCACAATCATCAACTTCATAATTCAACATTTAAGAATTTTTTAAAAATCAAGAAAATATTGATATTGTTAAAATAGTAGAGCGTAATAAAATGGTTGCAGAAACGAAGAAAGGTCGTAACGAGGTTGAACAGAATTTGTTTAATACACACATGAGAGGAATCTTGGGAGTAGACACTCAAGGATGAATTTGAAAAAAATCTAATTTTCTTTGGGATAATGGCGAGGAGAAAAAGAAACACTTGGTAAATTTGTTAAATGATTGCTAAATGGAATTGGCGATTTGGCTCGGAAAAAGAATCTCTCTGGTATTCCATCATTACGGAGAAATATGGCTCATCTGCATCTTTGTGGGTTCCCGACAAGGTAAAGGGTTATTATGGGACATCCTGCTAGAAAGGAATAGCGAAGCTTTTTGACAAGGTATCACAGTTTACTTCTCT
The DNA here is from genome assembly GCA_023531295.1 of Papaver armeniacum. Lineage (NCBI taxonomy): Eukaryota > Viridiplantae > Streptophyta > Magnoliopsida > Ranunculales > Papaveraceae > Papaver > Papaver armeniacum. The sequence goes on along the minus strand of JAJJWW010013064.1, from coordinate 162,743 downwards.
TGTTATTCAAAATGGTAATTGTATCTCATTCTGGTCTAACATATGGGTTGACAACCAAATACTTAAAGTCCTTTTCCCCTCAATATTTAAGATCAGCAAAAACAAGAATGGTTCTCTATCATCTCATATTATATATATTAAGAATTACTCCAGTTGGAATCTACATTTAAAGAGATCTTTTACTGATGAAGAAGCAATTCAGTTAACTGCTTTGTTAGATATCATTGGTACAAAACCCCCTTTATTATGCAATTATGAGGATATAAGGCGATGGTCTCTAACCCCTACATGCTCTTTCTTTACTGGCCCTTTATACTCGGCTCTCCACCAAGGTAATATCTCTATGAACTTCCCGTATAGATCCATCTAGAACAATAAGGTCCCAACTAAAATCATTTTTTTCATGTGGACTGCTGCTCTCGACGGGATAATCACAATAGATAAGTTTGTTAGAGTATAGCTAGGTTGAACTCACCAAGCATTGGTATGTCAAGTTTGGTGGTCATATTTTAGTATCAAAACTCATCTAGCTAGAGTCGCTTGATTAAATACTAGAGTCAACTTCGTTTAGGTTAGACTAGAAAGTCTAGGAATATTGAGACGTACAAGTATTACTCCGAAGACTCAAGAATGAGAAGAAGTAACGACTACAACGACGACATCATCCTTCCACTTGAGGGAATATTGACTTGATCTTGTTTCCATTCCTAACGTATCTTTCAAGTCGTGATATATTGAAAACATAACATGCAAAGCTATATATATTGTATATAATACTCTAGTGATGTGACTTGGTCATAATAGTATGGTCAAAGTGTAAAGGAAACATAGTATGAAGTATAAACGTTTATCTTTCGGAACTTCGTAAGTACGACATCGACATAATCTGTTGTATATAGTTATTTGATTATGTGTCCATTATATAGGAATGATTTCACCCTAGGAAACAATGTTTTTATAACATTTTTTTAAAGGAAGTACATATATGAACTTGTTTCATAATTGAAAGGAAAACATGATTGTTCACGTTCTTTGTTGAATATCTTTTGATTGACCAATATAAGATGACAAGGTAGAACCTATCTTAACTTGTTGAGATTTATGGTAGGATTTAGGAAAACCCTATATGTAATAACCACAATCGCATGGTGTCTAACTAGTAGACAACGGCAAGTACGGGTCGAACCCACAGGGAGCGGTGGAACATACTGTAACCAATACTTCTAATCGACTAACCAATCAAGATATGAATTTCTGATTTTTTTTTAAAAGAATAAAAACAGAGAAAATAAACTAAAATAATAAAATAAATCCAATGGAAGAATCGGTAACTAGGGTTTTATTGGTATCCACCACTATTTCCTTTCAAATACTTAAATGAAACATAATTATGAATATGTGTTTATTGTTCGTTCTATTGACATCACCTATTATATATATTAGAGTCAAAAATATCATTGGTATACCGTAAGCATAGCACATCAAAAGATTGAACTAAAGCATGCACCATCAAATTGCATCAGCGAGAAAATTATACGAAACTAAATTATAGTTCACAAAAAATATATGGCTTTTCTAAGCATAATCCATCAAAGATTTTAACTAAGCATGGATCATCAAATAATAATACAAATATATTTGTAAAACTATCAATTATGCACATAGGTTTTTAAAACCGGTGAAGCAACAACTTATATTTTTGATCAATCCATAAACATCATTCAAGAATTAATTAATCCAAATCATAATGGTCTTATGCTATATAATCAATTGAAATTAGCCTAATACCCAAAGTGGCTTCAACCATAAACCCTAGTCACAAAAATCTCTAACAAGCCATGGCTATGGGTTTCTTAAAACCTATAAAAATGAAATAACAAGAATAACAAGAAGAAGATTAAACCCCCTTATAAAACTACATAGCGTGGTCTTCTTTCACCTCCGTATCAGCCAATCCTCCAGCCGCCGAGCTCCTCCCTCTCTGTTTGTCACCAATCGAGAAGAACAAAACCAAAGCTTCCAACCGGCCTCAACTCCTCTTATTTCAGTGTCCATTCGAGCACCAATTTCTTAATTCTCTGGTTATCTCGCTACGGCATCACGTTCCGAACCCAATAATCAACTCCATTAACTTCGCTTGTCGCTTCCCATTACTTCTTCCTCCACCTAAGCAACAACAAGAACGAATTACTCCCATAGCACTTTGTTCGTATCTCGTCATCACTGAATTAGTTCCCTTGCTCCATCTCTATCAAAAAACACCATACTAGTTTGATACCACAACCTTTCTCCACCAACTTCCCAAGCAGCTCGGAACTCCAGCCACATCTCCTCTCATCACCACCAAGCAGAGACTCGGCCGGTGAATCTCATGCAAACCCATCTTCTCGCGTGACGTATATACCTTCTCCGTCGTTCCACCGCTTCGCCGCAAATGAAAAACCACTTCTTTGCTCCATCGTCCACTTCTCCTTTAACATTGTTGTTGAAGTAAACAACATCTCATATCTCAAGTCTGTGTTGTCTCATGAATCACCTTAAAACCACCTTTATTTCCATTCTACCAAGATTACTGATTAATGACTTTATGATAAGAGTATAAGAAGCATCTTGAGACCCTATTCTGTTTTATAAGAAATGAGATGTGGAGAACACTTCTGGACACGTCCCACTCACTCTTAGCCCATTAGTAGGATTCACATGCTTCAATAAACAAAGTAACCCTTTGTTTTCATTTGTATTACTCCCTGGCTGTGAGTGTGAAATGTAGCCATGCAGGTGGTGGAATATTAATTCCCATGAACGCTAGATAACTCTCACCTCATTCTAGGTGCGGTGACAACAACATTGGTGCTTCTAGTCGCAAACGCCATTTTATCTTCCAATTTAATCATTTATTTTCGGATGATCGCTGGTACTTTCTGCAAAAGCACTAAAATAATGTTATTAGCAAAAATATCAAGTCCTAGCTAATATAAATATGGGTATAAAATGTAGCATTTACGTGCTTATCAATTTATGGTATAACTGGTCATAGCCTATATAATATAGTTTGGTGTAATCGGTCATGAGCTTCATTGGAAATCAAGGTGTAACCGATCACAAGCTATATTGGAATGTAAGTTGTAACCTGTCACAAGTTACTTTGGGAACCAAGGTGTAACCAATCACAAGCTAACTCGGGAAGTAAGGTGTAACCGATCACAAGCTACCTTTGGGAAGCAAGGTGTAACCGGTCACAACCTGGTTTGGGAAACATGGTATAACCGATCACAACTTACATTGTGAGGTTGGTACAACCGATCCCAAGATGCAAAACCGAGTTTCCAATATTCACATATCTCTGTATGTTTTGTGGGAAGCTTGGAATTAGGGATTTGCTAAGAAACTTCTAAATGTCGACATATTTGAACATGTACAAAACTCTTATCATTTATTGTTCAAAGATATTCCTTGATACTCAAGGTGATCCCTAGTCCGAAAAGTGAAAAGCACTTAATTATGATTTTAATCATATATGTTTTAATTACAGCAATTAAAACATATCATTCGAATATATTATTAGTTAGTGTGCTAGACTAATAATAGAAGGTTTTTCCATGAGAGTTTTCGAAAATATTGGTTAACATTAATTGGGAATAAGAAAAGCGAATTAAGGTACTTTAACGCATATCTTGAGAATATTTTCGGTTTTAGAATTTCCTTGTTGTCCAAACAACCTTGGTCTACAAATACTAGAGTTTGCATTTCTTGCAAACTATCCTAAGAGCCAGGCAAACTTCATTTCTTGTTGTTTCTGGTGGAGCCGTCTATCTGGAGAGGAAAGTACCATAATTAGGCGAAATCTCTTACGACCGCTCGTTTAAAGACTTATGTGGGATCAATAAGCTCTACGAGTACCGTAGGTGGGAAAACAAATATTTGCAGTGTTATTAGTTTTCGATTATTGATTTGATTGCTTAAAGGTTGTTGAAACTTTAATTGCACCTAGTTTGTTTATTCTTGAGAATATTCTCTTCTGATATAAGATTCACTCAGACTAGATCAAAGTATTGACGGGATCTTTAGAACCATCTTAGGATCTAAAGACATCTTGTGATAATCCATTGTTAACAGACTCTGTTCTATGCATGATTGATCACAAAAGGATTTGAAAAAGCGAGGGTACAACAACCACACCCAATATTTCGTTTAGGCAATTTGTATGGACAAACTCCGATATAATTCCAAGAAAATCAACTAGACAGTCAAACTCAATCAATGGAAATATATCCAAGAGTTGTATATCTATTTCTCAATACAATCTACAATCAAACAGAAAGAGTTCTATGAGCTTGATTGATATGAGAAACAACTTGAACGGTACCAAAGACCAATGTTCAAGTACCAATCAATTTATATCAACAACCAAAGGTTGGGTTATCCAATTGATTGAACTACGCACAACCTGTGATATTTCAATTATATAAACAAATATAATGCAGAAAAGAAATAACACAGACACCAGAAATTTTGTTAACGAGGAAACCGCAAATGCAGAAAAACCCCGGGATCTAGTCCAGATTTTAACACCATACACTAACCTATTGCAAGTTAACTTCGGACTGGAATGTAGTTGAGCCCTAACCAATCTCACACTGATCAAGGTACAGTCGCGTTTGTTACATCTCTGAATCCCAGCAGGACTCTACGCACTTGATTCCCTTAGCTGATCTCACCCACAACTAAGAGTTGCTACGATCCAAAGTCGAAGACTTGATAAAAAAATCTGTCTCACACAGAAAATTCTATTGAATAGATAATCTGTCTCCCACGGAAATACCTATGATTTTTGTTCCGTCTTTTGATAAATCAAGGTGAACAGGAACCAATTGATACACCGGACTTATATTCCCGAAGAACAACCAAGTAATATCAATCACCTCACAATAACTTAATCGTATGGTAGCGGAACAAGATATTGTGGAATCACAAAGAATGAGACGAAGAGCTTTGTGATTAATTTTTATCTTACCTATCGGAGATTAAATCTCGAGCAAATCTTAGAGAAGATAATACTCAATACGATAGAAAAAAGTAAGATCAGAACTCGCAACTACAAAGAAAATAGTTGGGTCTGGCTTCAGAATCCCAATGAAGTCTTTAAGTCTTTAACTTATAATGGTTTTAGGAAAAACCAAGGTTAAAGAAGAATCGACTATAGTACGCAAATAGTATCACACATGAGGTGTGGGGATTAGGTTTCCCAGTTGCTAGAGTTCTCCCTTATATAGTCTTCAAATCAGGGTTTGATAACTTTGGGACAAAGCAATCAATATTTACCGTTAGATGAAAACCTGATTAGATTCAAGCCAATATCTTTCAACCGTTAGATTGTCTTGGCTTGTTACACACAAATCAAATGTACCTTCATTTAGATATGGGTAACCGTACCTAAACGTGTACACTTAGTTGGCTCAATAATAGTTAACCGAAGTTAGCCATATGAACACTTTCATATCAACCTTGTTCATCTTAACACAACTAGTTCAAATGACTCAAATGAAACTAGTTATAGATTCGTTCAATTATTTATATTCTCATAGAAGTATACAAGACACAATTGAAGCAAAATCGGTTTTGATTCATTCGAATCAATTCATGAACATTATAGCCACGGTTTGCAAAAGATTGCATTCCTTATTATATAAATATATTTTTTCATGGCTTAGAAGATTTTAGAACTTAACCACTCAAGTATGCAAACGTGTACGCATACCTAAGTTGCCGGACTTGGTCTGTGTCCGCCAGTATGCAAAAGTGTACGCATACTATCGTACACTACCAAACTCAGTTGAAGTTAGTATGCAAACGTGTACACATACTATAGTTCCCGGACTTCAACTGTTAAATCAGTACACATACAGGTATGCACACTAGATTCCCGGACTTGGAATAACTTGCAATAGCTAGCATACAAGTACGCATACTGTGTTATATCCAATCAATGGTTAATTGTTCTAAACTCTCATTTTAATCATTGAAACATTCTAAGAATACGACAATAGTTGTCTGACACAAACTATTAGCTTCAAAGCAATTTTCAAGTGATCAAATGATTAATACGAAACATTCTGAGTCTACATCAAATGACTGTCTCACACAAATCATATAAGATGTTACTGAAGCATTTTCACATGATCATCTTTGACTTTCACAAAAAAGATGAACTTGGTTAAAGCGAAAGCATCGACACATATTTCGAGAAATATGTAAGCTGAGTTAAACTCAGCTCGAAATATCAAATGTGTATAATTTAAAGTCTATATAGATATACGACTTTTTCTCAATAGGAGATAGAATAGAAATAGACTTTTGAGTGATAGATGAATTCAAATCTCCACATACCTTTTGTTGATGAAGTTCCACAAGCTCCCCTTAGTAGTTCTTCATCTTCAATCGATGAATGTCGTGAATTCTAAAGCTTAACTATACATTCTATCTTAATCCGAGACATAGTTATAAGTAGACTAGAAATCAAGACTTATAGTTTTGACAACTAAAACTTGACAAACAAGCTTGAGATAACAACTCTTGCGAGTTCGATCGAGCAAAGGCTCTCAACAGATTCAAGTGTTGTTGTGCAGGTTATTGAAGGCAATAGAAGATTTGATGACGAAGAAGAATTCTTATTAGTTTTTGTATCTTATGGATTTAGTGCACAAACCTTAATCGGTTGGGATCCAATTAGAATTGGTTTATCTTTGCTAGATCTGATTGATGCGTGAGATCGGCATCGTTTTATAGTTTCTCTTTGAGATCTATATTGACTGATTGCGAATCTAAAAATTGATTATTTTGGTAATCAATATTTAGATTGATCTAACCAGACAAAGGAGTTTATTAGATTAAACATAAGGTCCTTTGCCAACGACTCATTAATATCTTCTAGCAAGATTGATTAGAGTGGTTACCAAAAAGATTCTTTCATTGTTGTTTGGAATACGATCCAAATGACTTGCCATTCACGTGCGTGACTCTAGAAGTCGAAGGCGCAGGGATACTGACGAAACTAAGTAGCTATGGGTAGTTTGATTGGTCTCAACTATACGAAGTTGGTATTAGATTTTGTATAGCGGCATAATTCTGAGAGTATTCAAATTTGGACTAGGTCCCGGGGTTTTTCTACATTTAGGGTTTCCTCGTTAATAAAATCTTGCTGTGTCTTTTGCTTTGTTTTCCGCATTATAATTGTTATTATAATTAAGTAAGATACACATGTACGTTAACTCAGTAATACTTGATGTTGATCCTATGGAGTTTCGGTTATTACCGAACCTATTATCAAGTACACACTTTGTTGTCGTATCATCTCGATCTTGTATCCATAGTCAATCACACAAGTGATCTTGTTGTTGTATTGTCTCGATCTCGTATCCATAAACGATCACGCGAAGTGTGAGCAGAAACAATTGTATTGTCTCGACTTTGTCCATAGACAATCACATTCGGTAGAGGACTTATAGGTGGATAAATAAAAGATTGTGGTGCATTTGGCTACCCTCGCTTTTTTCAAGTGTCAATAAGTGCTTACTCGCAAGTTTGGTACACACTTAAGGATCCTGTGAGGACAAGATGATTTGGTCTCGAATCCTCATAGCTTGTTCTGTGGGTCCATATGGACAGAGAGAAATATGAGAAGGTTTGAAGAAAATATCATAGATGTCGAGCTTCTTGGTCAAGACGCCATAGTTTTACTCCTCTCATGGGCTTTAGTTTCTAAACACAAATTAATGGGAATTACAATAACATATAGAGGAAACTTTCTTTTATAAATTCTGAATGTAATTTGCTTTTATTTTGTTTCCTCCTACTCCTTGTGAGTTGGAAACTTGTACATTCTGTTGGAGAAAATGAGTTTTTAATGTTTTGATTTTATGGTTTTGGTGGGAATGGAACTTAGAACCTTTGGGTCTCTAAGAGCTCTTACTCATTTTCATATGAGTGAATGAAATAGGACCTTTAGTCCCACATCGGGTATAACTAAAGATGATATCCACTATATAACTATTCCTTTATGGATAGTTAGTAAAACAATGTGGGTGGAACTGGGAAATATTTTTGATTCCACTAAGGCTTGGGCTTAAGGCTCGGCTCGTGTCTTCCTGTGGACAGTCAACCAAGACTTATCTTTTTTTTGGTCATAATTCTTTGAATTAATTCCTAAAACGTTTTGAAAAAATCAAATCAAATTTTGTCTTAATGTGGGGGGGCGTCTGACCAGGCGCAAAATATTTTGCTTACCAAAACTCTTTTGCATGCAGTAGTGACCGGTTTAAAACGTTTAAATATTCTTTCCGTTTTAAACTTTATTTTGATTTGAAAATTAAATTAAATTGGCTGTTTTATTTCCGTTTTAATTTAATTAGATTTATGAAGGGAATTAATTGAGAATCAATTGTCATTATTGCGCCTCTCTCATTTCTGCCTATAAAAGAGACTCGAACTTTTCATTCTAACTCGTGTCCAGAAGAGCTACTATCCTCTTCTTTTCGTCTTTCTCCCTATGTGTGGTCTTTTTCTTTTCTTCCGTGCTTTGATGTTGAGTTCGTAAGAGAGGGCAAGTATTGTAGTACTAACAATACTTGCAACAGACAGTTTTATCCTGGATACAACTTGACCACATGGTATAGGCATCACTCATTCTTGAGGCGTACCGGTCAACTATTGTGTTAAGGACAGCGTGTTGAACACGCGACTTTGTCTTCTGTTTGCTGTCCATTGAGTGCTTATTTACCTTTCAAAAATTTTACTTCTAACTTCTTCACATCTTCTGTTTAGTATTTTATTGTTACAGTTGCAACACATTCTTCCTTATCTAATACAATCTTCTTCTTTATCAAAAAAATACACTCAAGGATGAATCCTGAACAACTACGACTCTTTCAAGATGAATTTGATGAAATTCAAGCACATAAGGCACGACAATGCCCCACAAGAGTTGACATTGATTCCGATGAGAAGGATGACACTTTAGATGAACTGCTGCATAAACTTGTTGTTGTTGTTGGAGAAGATTAGCATATCTAACTGTATTTCATCATTTTCCAAATTAGGATCCATAAGAAGAAGAAGAAAACAAATCTTGACAGAAACGACTGAAACAAGTAATATCATATAGAGGAAATTGGACAACTCCCGCTGGACTTTGCTCTTATGCAGCAATAGATGCCTATATATTTGGGTGAACTTCCAAAAAGGTCAACATTTCATCAAACAGTGTCCCGGGCGATTTCATACCGAAATATCAAAATTTTCACTTAAATCATCAACCATCATTACACACACAAACAAAAACATAAACATAAGCTGCATGGTGCACAAGTCTGGCATAACATAGGCTTGATCTCAATAGGTACTGCGAAAAAAAGATAGAACCCAGCATAAAGTGTATATACAATGTTTCAAAAGAGTATCTCCAACCCTTTACTTTGATGTTAAGCCTGGGCAGCAGTAGTATGCTAATTATTGAACTGTTCTTGATTAGCCATACATTTGCGAAGTCTGTTTATGCTGCACGTTTCACCATAGCAGTAATCCTCTGGATCATAAACGCTGACCTCAACTAGTCTTGATTACAATCGCATCATCATCATGATCTCCTTAACAAAGGGAACCAAGATTCATGAAGATCAGACTGATACGAAACCATGATGATGAGAAAAACGAGAAGCACCCCTAGACCCCAAGGTGATCCGCCAGCCCTGTGAATCGAGTCTTTTGCAGGCATCGGAAGCAAAGTTGGAACCCATCCTCCACTCTCTTTATCATTCGACGACAAGGTGTAGTAGACGAAAACGAGTAAAACTAGAGGTAAGATCATTAAACCCCACTTAAACTGATCCATTAATCCCTCTACCATGGATTCATAGTTGATGTACAAAGTAAATCCTAAAAATGAAAATAATACAGCAACGACCAAACATAGCTGCGTCGACATCGACGTTATGAAAGAAGAATAGTACGGAAGAGATGATGAATATGAAGATGATGATGATGCGTAATATCCATCATTAGCCATGATTGATTGTCTATGAAACTCAATCAAAAAACTAAACCAGATCTAATAATACTTAAAATGCAATTAATTTGTTTCGAAGCTCTTATGGTGTGTTGTGCTAATGTACAAATGTATGCTTGGATATGGACGCACTACTTGATATAATTATATTGGCATGTGCCTACCCACTTTACTTGGAGTTATTATAGACGGATAAAATATGTCGACTGACGGTACTCAATGAAATGCTGCCATGTCACCGTCCATCCACTCCACTGAAAAGTAGCAAGTGACTTTAAAGCAAAATGAATGGGCAAAGCAAATATGCACGGAATGGAACACCTCTAGCATTTGGCTGAGGTCGATAAAGAGGTTTTCCATAAACTTTTGTTTGTTTGTTTGTCAATTTATTATTCATCACAAACCCATTCAATAAATGGTTTGGCATTGACTAGTGAGCAGTGACTACTACATACGTATCTCGTAAAAAGAGGGTATTGCCGTATCTGGTGGGACTAAAAGTTGTGGATTATGCACTACTTTAAAAAGGATGGGATTCGCTTCCAGACTTTTCCTGTCCTCCATGAATGGTGACGCGCAGTGATACAGACACTTGGAAGTTGGAGGACAAAATGTTTTCAATTTGGGTTTTAACTTCTTCTTCTTCTTCTTCTTCTTCTTCTTCTTCTTCTTCTTCTTCTTCTTCTTCTTCTTCTTCTTCTTCTTCCTGAAACACATAACACCACATTTGTCACTTTAAAAATTAACCGTTGAAAATAAACGATCAAGATTAAAATTAGAAGATTGTGAGGTTTCGTATACCGAATTGTGCTCAATTTTAGAAGGAATTTAAAGTTTAATAAGAAGAACATATAACATAAATATTGGGTTCAAATTTATTTTCATTTAGAATCTAAAGAAAAATTGATTTAATTTTGTATGGATAGCGTCCATATAAAATTATTCATGGATCCTCTCTCATCTTTATAATCTAAACTACTCCCTCCGTCCCTAATTAGATGAGCTACTTGTAGTTTGACAAATTTTAAGCAAGAGAAAGTGAAAGATATTTAAGTATTTTTACAATTATACCCTTATGGGCAATAATTAGTAAAATTTAGAAACGATTTATCTCTTAAACTATTCCACGGTTTTTTATAAACTTTATACCGTTGAAAACATTTTAAAACACTTACGCAACGAATATAAACATGACTATCAAATTATAAATATTTCTTATAGAAAAATAATCAATTAAAAGGGTAGTTTTAGAAATATCCCCTTGGTTAGTGAAATAACTCATCTATTTGTGGACAAAACTAAAAACCAAGTAGCTCATTTAATTAGGGACGGAGGGAGTAATAAACATACTGAAATAATTTCAGAAAAGGAAAAAGAATGAATGCTGAAATTTTCAAAAATTACGTTAAAATTTAGCTATTATATTTTTTTTTATTTTCTTACTTATATATCTTGATTCAAAACATCTAAAAGTTTGCAAGATAAGATTTGTAAAGAACAACCTAAAAATATGCTTCAAAAATAAATTTTATAAAAAAAAGCACAAAATCAAACTGGTACAACTCCAACCACTCCCTTCATAGTGTAATAAGATTATTTTTTTACCTAAAATAGAATTAATTCTAATCGATCGATGCCTAAATAAAAACATTATCTTTTCTAACATAACGGAAAACTAACAATAAGAAAAAGCACATAATGTTTTATTTTTTACTTCCCACCTTATATTGTTATGATATTAAGTGAATCATCGGATTTAAACTCATGTATTCAGACATTCTTCCTCTTTCTATTCCTCGATCTTTCATCAGTTTTTGTGTCCCAATGCTTGAGGATTCAACAATTTTAATTGGGCATGTAGTGCTACTATGACCAACATGCTTATAATATGCACATGTTTTCTTCTGTTTTGTTATTTGTTTATACCTTTGATCTTATTTTTCTTCGGACGACCTTTGAATACGGATTTTAGGGGAGGTTGAATAACACTATTAGCAGTTGCAAATTCAATAATATTATCACTTATGATTTTCATTGCATTATCGTTTTCAAAGTATCACTTCACATAGCCTTCTTAACATGAAATATCTCAATATCATCGACCTGGTCAATAAGCTTTCGGAATATGATACTTAAAGTACAAAGACAAATTATTCCACTAAATTCGAATTGTTTGTAGCTACAACTAGTTTTCTTTCCATCTCACAATACCTTGTGGGGCTTTGTGTTATTGCTTTCTTGAAAGTATCTCATGATATAGTCGTAACCAAAATTACTGACAGTTCCATAATGACTTGCTCTTACTAGTTCTTTTTTAAAAAAACTTGAAGGCAAATTTTGTTAGAGTTTTTTAAGCTTGTAAACAATGCTTGAAACAATGATACTTTGTATAGCATTGTGTCATACATTTTTGTTTACTCAATACTTTCTATAGCGTGATCTACCTATAAGATACATTACCAAGTTACAAAAAAGATCGATTTACTTTAATAGCATGTAAATAGAAAAAAGTCCGACCTGTTTTAGAAATTGGCAGAAGTTTATGTGTGAATCAATTAACCGTATCACCAAAAACGTCAATGCTTTGGAACGTTTCGTTGTTGTCATTCCATCAAAGAAATAACTTTGAAAAAATGATGGAACCCAAAATATTCTCATATCGAATAATACAATAATATGCATATTTAATTTTAGTTTGTACTTTAAGAATGCCATGAACTACGCACTCTCGAATTCTTCAATAGTTTCTACTCTATATAATTTATAAAAATCACTACATCATACAAAATATTTACTCCTAAGAATAAACTAAAACCAACCACTAAATTTAGTCTTAAAGTGTCAATGAAAATACTATGATTTGTCTGAGCCAATTCTACTTCAATGGATATTGTTAACGATATATATTGATCACTTGAGATATTTTGTGGTGCCTTCCTCATCAAATGCAAACTATGTCTTATACTAACATATTAATGTTACTGTTGTTTCTTTGCAGATATTTTTTCATTTTATCGAGAAAGCACCACAGACTATCTTGACAGATCAAGATCTACATCTAACAATAGCCGTCGAAGTAGAATTACACAAGACGAAACATAATTTTTGCGTTTTACACATTATGGCCGAATTTAGTGGTTGGTTTTTTTCTATTCTTCGCAGTGAAAATTTTGAATGGTGCAGTGATTTTTATAACTTATATAGGCTAGAAACAATTGCAATAGTTGAGAATAAGTGACTCATAATAATCTCAAAGTACAAATTAAAAACTAATATAGAATATCATTTGATTATTCAATATGAGAAAATTATGGGTTCTAGCATTTCTTAGAAGCTATTTCTTTGGTAGAATGACGACAACGGGACGTTCAAAAAGTTTTGTCGCTTTTATCAAACGGTTCATTGACTCACACACAAGTTTATGCCAATCCCTAAAAGAGGTATTTTCTTATTTATTTTTGTTATTAAAGTAAATTAATATTTTTTTATAACTTGACAATGTATCTAACGGGTAGATCTTGCTATAGAAACTATTAAGCAAATAGAAATGTCTGACACAATGCTAGACAAAAAAATATTGTTGTTTCAAGGGTAAGATCTCCAATAGAGGAATAAGTTCAAAAGACTCTAACACAATTTGGCATCAAAAAAATTAAAGAAGATAACTAATAAGAGCAAGTCGTTATGGAATTTTGAGTAATTTTGTTAACGACTATGCCATGAGATCCTTTCATGAAAGCAATAACACAAAGCGCAAGGTATTTTGGGATAGCAAAAAAACCAATTGTAAATGCAAACAATTCAAATTTCGTGGAATAATTTATTTTCATATTTTAAGGGTCCTTTCTTATGCAGATTATTTTCAGATTCCAAAAGCTTATTTACCATGTCGTTTGCATCGGGGTCTTTCATGTGAATAAGAACCATGTGAAGTTATACTTCAAAATAACAACAATGCAATGAGAAAAACAAGTAGTAATACTATTGAATTGCCAACTGTAATGGGATTATCCAGCCTCCTCCAAAATCTGTAACTAAAGGTCATTCAAATAAAAAGAGGATCAAATGCGTAAAAGATATAACAAAGCAGAATAAAACATGTACCTATTGTAAGTATGTTGTCCATAATAGCACTATGCGCCCAGTTAAAATTTTCGAAGCCACGAGCATTGGCATAAGAAAAACTGGTGAGAACTCAAGGAATATTAAAGAAGAAGAAAAAGGTCGAAGACGTTGGTTTTATGTTGTAATAATATAGAGTGAGAAGTAACTTCCATCTTCTTTTTATGTTTTTCTTAATGTTGTTTTTCCCTTACGTTAAATTAGATATTATTTCTCGTTTCAATATTTATTAACTGAAATTAATATTATTTTAGGTTAAGAAGTTATCTTATTGAATTGTATATGAAGGAGTTTTTGGAGTTGGGCCGATTTTATTTCGTGTATTTTCTTTTCTTGAAGTGTATTTTGTAGGTTGTGCCTTTACAAATCTTATATGCACGATAATATTGTTTCTTTTTTTCTTTGGAAAATTACGCGTCGGATGTTGGATGTTTTGGATCATGAAAGATGAATAAGAACATAATAAAAAATAATAATACCTAAGCAAGAGGCAATTTTGAGATTTCAATATTTTTATTAATTTAGATTAAACGGATTATGTTACATGTACAAAATTTATTAGTAATTTAAGAATAATTAATGCCAGCTTAACCTATTTCCCCATGTATACACTAACAATTAATTACCTTGGTTTTCTACTTTTATACTTAAAATTTTAGATTTTTAGATTATTATTGGTAACAACCCAACTTTAATAAGAACGCGCGATTGCTGGATACTTATATTAATTGGGGGATATAAATTACTTTCCCCAACCAATAGTGTTTGCTAAGGGGTGTTCCGGGGGAAAAAATACTAAAATACCCTTCCCTCAAAATAAAAATCTAAAAACTTAAAATCAAAAAACAAAATCATATCCCCCATTTCCATCTTCACCGCCGCATTCTCAAGTAGGTTAGGGCTTTGAAACCTAAATATTCCCCACTTTGAAAACAATTTTATTTTTTTTTAACAATCGGAAGTGATGAAGACCATGCCGGTAGTGATGAAGACCATGCCGGTATAGATGAAGACCATGTCGGAAATATTTTTTTTACATCGCCGGAAGTGATGAAGACCATGCCGTAATTGATGAAGACCATGCCGGAAAATGGTGCCGGCATGCTTGGTAACAAACATTCAATGCCGTAACTAAATTCCGGCATGCTCGATAGAAATCTATCAATGACGAGAGTCAAGTGAAAAAAAATTCAATTTTCTGGATACTTTACATCATGTGCTGGCATGGATGAAAATTTCCAACAAATGCCGGCCTGGATGGACGACCAACAACAACGCCGACACACTGTGTTGGTTGAATATTCCCTGGTACGTGAAAATATGGTGCGTTGGCATTGATATAACTATGAATGCCATTCCGGTTCAGGTTGTTCTGGCATGGTATTCATAGTTATATCAATGCCGGCAGGATGTTTTGCATGTGCAGCCATGGTGAATCCAAAGTTACATCTGGAGAAGATTCAACATAAAAGACATATTTGTTGCTAACGTGAAGACTCAGAGACTTTTTTTTGGTCACTATGGTCGCTCATCTCAAAATTTTGAACCCAACATTCATATTTCTAATCTCTCCAAAATGATAAAGATTTCTACAAATCATTTTCAAACTAATCAATTAACATAACTAATTATTATTAACCACTAAACCTGATTAATGAGGGGTAGATTAGGAATTAATGAAAATACATGGATATGGGGTGACCTTGATTTACTATTTAAATCCCGTTTTTGTCTTTTTCCTATATCCCCCAATTAATATAAGTATCCCCCAATCGCGCGTTCTTTAATAAATAAGGAAATATTTGAATAACCTTGTGATTTATTTACTAAATTGATAATTATGACTTGGTTTCTATTCTTTGAAATAATATATAAATTATTAAGGAGCGATCCACTGATAGGGGCAATTTTAACAGGATTTGATAGGTCATCTTCTATTAGATGGAGATGCAATAACGGCTTGGATTATCCTTAATTTTGTGGGCTATTCGGATTGAATAGATCCATCTTGTTCATTTAAATCAAACTTAATTTATATTTTTTCCTTCATTATCATATTGCTTGAACAACCAAATCTAGTACCATGAATTCCATGGTATAACAAAATCCTATATCAATGGAATTGTTTGATCAAAAATCCTAGATTAAAATATAAAGGAAAGAAATGCTAGTTTTCTAAAACAATGGGATAAATGCTAGTTTTCTCAAACATGAGAAAAACATGAAAAACACAAAATTTTATAAAATAAATAAATTTGATCATAACTTGATCAATAAGAAGGATACTAGTTCTAAAATCTGGATACCACTACACATACGGGTAACACAATATGACCTAATAGGGTGAAGTATAAACCCAACTCAACTAGAGAGGTGACTCTGTTCTTTGTAACATGTTAGTCTTTTTACCGTTTTGTTACAATCCAAAAGAGTTGAGAGAAAAAATCGCACAGCAGGGTGAAGCGACTTAAGATAGTGGACTCTATCTTAGGATTCACGTGCATAAGTCAGATTGGATGTAGGCGCAGATATACTGAAGGAAGTGATTAACTAGGAATGGTTTACTTGGTCTCAACTAAACGAAGTTGCGGTAGTCAATTGTATGGCGGCTTAATTCTGAGAGTATTCAAAAATGGATTAGGTCCTGGGGGTTTTCTGCCTTGCAGTTTTCCTCGTTAATAAGATCTTGTGTGTCGTATGATTTACTTTATTTCCACATTATATTGTTTTGAAAACGCGAGGGTACCAAAATACACCACCAACTTTTTCTTAGGGAACCTGTGTGGACTAAACTCAAATACAATTCTGAGAGTTCAACTTAATGAATCTCAATCAAGGAATTATATGAAGAGCTTATATCTCTTTCTCTCACAATTAGAATGTTTACAGAACCAAGTTCGTGAACCTAATTATGTGTGATAGTACATGGACGATTCCAAAGATCAATATTCAAGAATCAATCAAGTCGTATCCAACAAACAAAAATGCATATATCTACTTTGATTGATTTACATACAACCTGTGATATTTCAATTATAAAGATAAACAATATACGGAAAAAGAAATAACACAGACACCAGAAATTTTGTTAACGAGGAAACTGCAAATATAGAAAAACCACGGGACCTAGTCCAGACTTGACCACCAAACTGTATTAAGCCACTACAAACACTAGCCTACTATCAAAACTTCGGACTGGAATGTAGTTGAGACCGAATTAAACCGTCACAACAGTTCAGTTACAGTTGTACTCCTTATGCCTCTCGAATCCCAACAGGACTTCGTGCAATTGATTCCCTTAGATGACGTCCTTTACAGCCTAAGATTTGCTTCAACTTAATTGAAGACTTTAAACCAATCTGCCTCCCACGGATAAGCCTATATGTGATTTACATTCTGATCAAAGGTAGGAAATAGATAGTAATAGACAAAGTCTAGCTAACCTCAAGATCCGGTCTTATGACTCTCGAAGAGCAGCCTAGATTATTATTCACCTCACAAGTCGAAACGTGTGGAATCACAAAGTCTGGGAAGAAGATACTTTGTGATTTATGTTTATCTTGTTTGAGTGAGCAACTCAACAATCACAACAAGATTAGGATACTCGAACTATCAAGATAAAGATAGTTGGACCTGGATTCATGAATCCCTTGGTGAAGTCTTTTTAGTAGCTAAACCCTAAAGGGTTTTAAGGAGATGATGACTCCAGTTTACAACTAGGACACATGAGAATAGTGTCAGGGATTCAAAGATCCCAGTTTTTTGAGGTTCTCCTTTTATAGATTTTCAAGACCAAGGTTGCTTTAGGTTTAAGCTAAGATAGCTTTGGAACCAAGCAATCAATTATCACCCTTAGATGAAAAACTTGACTTGAGATTAACATAGCAAAATATATACTTTGGTTAGGATGAACCATAACCGAACCGTGTACAATGCCATGTTCATGTAGGTTAGCCAAAACTAGACAATTGAACAATAAGCTTAATCATTTTCATATAACACTTTAAGACTTTTCTTGAAACCTATGATCAAAAATGTCTAGATAGTGTTTTTGGAAAGTTATTCAAATGCCGATTATCTCATAGAAATAACTTTGATGCATCTGAAAATATTCGACAGGGTAAGTACGCGTATTATACCTGTTCGTGAATGTTCTTGTCATAGTATGTATACCGGGTATGTGTGCCCTTAAGACAAAAACGAGTTCAGGAACTCACGGATCTTTTATGGTATGCGTACTTTATTTGGTTTTGAAACCAACAGATTTTTCCCAGTTTGCATACTAGGTATGCGTACATTTCCCGATTCACGAGTTCACAGACTTTTATGGTATGGATACCGGGTATGCGTACCAAACAGTCGTTGTCGAACTATAGCTACATCGGTACGTGTACTGAGTACATGTACTGCGGCTCCGGACCTATAACAGTTTTCCCAATATGTGAATTGGTATGCATATTGTCTTGTATCCAGATTTACAGTAGCTCTATATCTCTCTAATCGATTCGAAACATTCCCGAATAACATCAATGACACATATCACTATTCCAGACTATTTTCAAATAATTTAATCTTGAGTCATAATTAGGTCATAAGAAGATTACTTTTCACCAAATTCATCAAGTATGAACAAATTTTCTTAAGATTAGTCATATTTCGAGAATGATATTCAAGATAAACTTGACTCGAAATTTTTGTTATGCATATACTGTCTAATTTAGTCATGCGACAATGTCTCAAAGATAGAAAGATGAAAACTTGAGATATAGGTGGTTCAGTCTCCACTTACCTTTTAATGTTGAAGTTCTCCAAATCTCTTGTTGATCTTCTTCGAATGGTAGAACGCAGTCTCAACTACACACTTTTATCCTAATCCAAGACTGACTAAATGCAGACTACAAATCAAGATATAGTTTTGACAACTAAATTTGACAACAAGCTTGAGATAGCAACACCTGTGAGTTCGACCGAGCAATGCTCTAACATGTTTATCTTTATAATTAAAGTAAATATACTTGTACGTGAATCAAACTTGGTGCCACCCCATGGATTTGTTGGGTCGCGAACTTAAGTTATATACCAAGTTACATCTTGTTGAAGTAATATTTTGGCTGTTATTATTTTTATAAAATTACACAAGTGTGTCTATAATAGGTTGATACGAAAATATTATGGTGTACTTAGTACCCTCGTTATTTCAATGACTGCGAATCTCCCTTTTGTTAGTCAAATTTATGATAAAGGCCATAAAGTTGTCTTTAGTGCTGAAGGATGTGATATTAAAGATACGTCAGGGAAAATAATATTTCATGGCATTGGTGGAAAAAATAAATGATATCTTTTAAATATTCAGTATATCATTGTTGTAATTTGAATAAGGTGGAATGTGCATTTATGGAATGAACGTTTTGTTCACATCAATTATCACTTACTTGTTATTGTTATAGCATTGCTCGGTCGGACTCACAAGTTTTGTTATCTTAAGCTTGTTGTCAATGTTAGATGTACAAAAATGTATCTTGATTTCTAGTCTACTAAATTCAAGTCTTAGACTAGGATTAAAGATGATAGTTGAGTATCATACATTACTGAATAACCCTTGAATATTGAAGATTGGAGAAAAAAGAAAGACATTTGCGAGAACTTCATCAATAAAGAGGTATGTGATGACTGACCTATCCTATTTACTCACGGGATTTACCATTCTATCTGATAAGACTATGTCGTATTAGTAGATTTAATATTGCAAATAAGAAATTTCGAGTTCAAGCTTGTCTTGGTTAAACTCTCGAAATATGATTCAAGCAATGGATGTTCTAGACCCTTAACAATCTATTATTCACAAACTATTTTTGTTTCCATTTGATCATTTTTAAATTGCCAAAGCAACAATGCATACAATATATGGATATTGGGGATGTTTCAAATTAATTATGCGGGGAAAAAACTGTTTGGCGATAGGTAAACATACTTGTATGTTTTACCAAATCTACTTTGTATTCTGCAAACTGTACAGGTTTGCGACCCTGGTTTGCGAACCATGTACATATGAGTTTTGGAATTAGGTAGGTTTGCAGACTACTACAAACTGACACGAACTGCCAAGGTTTAAAAACCCTTGTGGCCTGAATTTTGCGAACTTTCAAGGTTTAAAATCCCATGTGACCTGAATTCACAAACTGTCATAGAGCTTGCAAACATGCCCAGTTCCAGTATTAGCAGAAGGTCACGAACTACTCTACATGACTATATTCCCATTTGCTATAATTATCCTAGACACTTCTAATAAAAATTTATTTACAAAATCACTTTGTGATTGTGGATCATTTATTAGTCTTGAGTTTTATTGAACACTGGTTGTACTTGTTAAGTTCAAAGGCTACTGAGCTACTATGAACCATCACTATGAACGGTTCCAGAACCTTGAATCACAATGCATATTCTTCTATGCAATTTCATGGCAAACATCTCACATGCTTAATTGAATTTCTAATAAGAATTTTATTTAAACTGAGAAAGTGTTTGCTTGAATTCCGAGCAATCCTAGCTTGAATTCAAAGCTACCCCGAGCCTTGAAAATCTATAAATAGGAAGAATCTTGCGATGGGATTTTCTAATCCCTGGCACTCTTATGTCCTTGTTGCTAATCTAGAGTCGTCCTCTATAACCTAGTTTCCTGATACAACTGTATCATAAGTTACGACTTTGAAATTTTCAGTTAGGGATTCGTGAAGCCCGGTCAGACTATCTTTTACCTGATAGTTCGTATATCAGGATCTTTTTCTTATTGATCTTTGATCTTTGATGTTTCCTTAACCTCAGATTAGGAACGAGATAAATAGAAATCACAAAGTTCTCTTCGTCTCAGAATTTATGAGTTCTCAAGGTAAATATCTAAATTGTGTTGGAGAAAATGAGTTTTTTTATTGGTTTTATAGTCTTGGTGAGAATGGAACTTAGGACCTTTGGGTCTCTAAGATCACTTACTCATTTTCTTATGAGTGAATGAAATAGAACCTTTAGTCCCACATTGGGTATAACTAAAGAGGAGTTCCAATATATAGCTATTCCTTTATGGATAGTTAGTAAAACAATGTGGGTGGAACCAAAATAAAATATTTTTGTTTCACTAAGGCTTTTGGCTCGTGCTCGGGCTCGTGCTCGCGTCAACCAAGACTTATCTTTATGACAAAATTCTTTTGAATTATTTCCTTAAATATTTTACAATCAAAATAAATTTTGTCTTAATGTGGGGGGGCGTATGACAAGGCGCAATATATTTTACTTACCAAAAACTCATGTGCAGTAATGATCGATTTAATTGATTTCAATTTTCTTTCAGTTTCAAACTTTATTTGATTTAAAGAATAAATTAAATTGGTTGTTTTATTTCGGTTTTAATATTTAATTTATGGCTTCATGCAAGGAATTGAATAGAGAATCAATTGTCATTACTGCACCTCTCTCATTTCTCGTCTATAAAAGAGACTCGAACTCTTCATTCCAATTTGTGTCCGTAAGAGCTACTATCCTCTTCTTTTCGTCTCTCTCCTCTCGTGTGGTTTTTACTTTCATTCCGTGCCATTGCTTTGTTGAGTTCGTAAGAGTGGGCAAGTACCGTAGTGCTAACGGTTCTTTGCAACTGGCGCTTTTATCCTCGGATACGACTTCACCACGGGGTATAGGCATCACTCATTTTGAGGCATACCGGTGAACTATCGTGTTAAGGACAGCGTGTTGAACACGTGACTCATTCCTCTCGTTTATTGTTTCCCATTATGTGTTTATTTAAGCTTTTTCAGAAATTTGTTTCTAACATCATTCTTTGAGTTTTTTATTGTTACAGTTCCAACAAATTATTCTTTAATTTATTTGGATTGTTATTGAGAGGTGATTAGTAATCCAGGATTCTCATCTAACCGAGTGTAAGTATTTCGAATTCATGAGGTCTGCTGGACTTTGTCTACTGCAAACAGATTTCAAAACCTACATTGAAAAATCAAAATAAAATCGAATTATCTTGTTTGTTAGAGGTAGATTGGTATCGAAAGTCTCCATTGAGGTTGAAGTAACTCTTAGGTTGTAAAGGACATCAACTAAAGTTCAAGAGGCGTAAGGAACACGACTGTAGCTGAATTGCTTGCAAGTTAATTCGGTCTCAACTATATATATTCCAGTCTAAAGTCTGATAGTAAGCTAGGGTCTGTAGCGGTTTAATATAGTGTCATGTTCAAAGTTGGACGAGGTCCCGGGGTTTTTCTTCAGGTGCAATTTTCCTCGTTAACAAAACTTCTGGCGTCTTGTGTTTTTCATTTTTCGAATTATATTATTTTATCTTTATAATAGGATTAGCATAAGTAGTACATAATCAATATAGATAGTTGAAGTCCTTATTAATTGAGATAAAAAACAAGACTCATTCTTCTTGAATTCATATCTTGAAAGATAGATAGCAACTTTCATACTTGTTACAATTTGGATCCTCTAAATTCTGATACGACTAGATTGGTCTTGGGTACTGATTTTTGAGATCTTCCAAGAACTCTTCTACACAATCAGGTTCACAGACTTTTGGTCTAAACAAATTGATTGTGGAAAAAAAAACTCTATATACAATCTTATTCAAGGGCCTTTGATTTGATATACTTGTGATTGTATTATGTTTTGTCCATACAGGTTGACGAACGAAAAAGTTGGTGGTATACTTGGTACCATCTCCCTTTCAAGATTATTTATAAATAACTTTTCATGAGAGTACCAAAATTAATGCTAAAGTTGGTGGTATTTGCGGTACTTGTCAAAAAGGTAAACAAGTGCGGAAGAATTCCACATAGATAGATCATCACAAAATATTTCCACCAAAGCTCCACTTGATTTAATTCATATGGACCTATTTGGCCCAATCCAACAAAGAACGGTTAGAGGATAGAAATATGATTTGGTAATGATTGATGATTACGCCAGATTCACCTGCGTTGCTTTCTTAGAATATAAGAATGACACCTTAGAAGAATTCAAGATTTTTTTGAATTGAATCCTAAATAAAAAAGGCCGCAAACTTTTAAATTTTTTTATAAGCGATCGTGGAATTTTTCTAAAAAACTAATATTTTTGAATCTTGGAACAAATTTGGTATAATTCAACAATACTCACCACCTACTACTCCACAAGATAATGCAGTTATACCAGAGAAAAAAAAAATATTCAAGAAATAACAAGGTTAATGCTCCATAACAAAAACTTTTAGAAAAATTATTTTCACAACATGCTATTTGATAAATCATGTCTATTCAAGGTCATGAACCTTCGATATTCTTTATTAACTGCGTTTTGGAAAACAACCTAATTTAGGTTAACTTTGTGTATTCGAAAACATGTGTTACATTCTCAAGGATAAGGAGTAGAAACAAAAGTTTGATTCCAAAAGCGACGAAAGAATATTCCTAACATATGCTTCTGATAGTCGAGGTTACAAAAGTCATTATGGAATCAACTAATGCTACTATTGATGACTTGAGTGATTTTCGTCAAAATAATATAACCCTTGCTGAGTTGTCTCCTATTGAATTAGTATAAAAACTTGAAAATACGTCACTATCAGTAAAAATTGTTCCAACTGTTATTGATCATGTAAACAGTGATGAGGAAAAATCCCCTGATGAGGGTGTTCATGTCATACCCAACTCGTTATAAGCCTCCCAAATAGGTTCAACAACGTCATTCAACCATGACATCATCGGTGAGAATAATACCAAGGGTGATAGAACAAGAAGTCAGGCACATAACTTGTGCAACTATGCTTGTTACTTGTTGAATGTTGGACAAAATAATATTGATCAATCTTTAGACGATGCATCCTAGGTTGATGTTATGCATGATGAGTTGAATTAATTCAAGAGACAATACGTTTGTGAGCTTATCATACTAATGTCAACATTGTAAATACAAAATGGATATTTAAGAATAAGTCAGGTGAATATGACACTGTTGTAATAAACAAAATTAGACTTGTCTCTCACGGGTGATCATGAATTGACTTTGATGAGGTATATTTTCTCGTAGCCCGCCTTGGGTCTATTAGATTGCTTCAAGATCATGCTAGTTTTCTCAAGACTAAGTATTGCAGATGAACATTAAATCCTCGTTTTTAGCGAAATTCTAAAGAAAGAGGTTCATGTTGGTCAACCTAAAGGATTTGAAAGTTCAGAAATCCCATATTATGTTTTTAAACTTAACAAGGCACTGAATGAATTGAAGCAAGCACCGAGAGCTTGGTATGAGAATCTAACAACTGCTCTTCTTAGGAAGGGATTCTCAATAAATAAAGTTGATAAAACTATGTTCACTAAGTGAAATTGTAAGGATGTATTGATTGCTTAAATCTATGTGGATGATATCATATATGGATTAACTTCCTAGAAGCTTACTGAAGAATTCCAAACCTCTCTGAGTAAAGAATTATGCATCAAGCCCCTAGTTCCTATTTGGGCACATCCCATATCGAACCAGACATCCTTGTAGAAACGACAACCACTCAGAATCTGACTCAGAGTTTATTCGTTTTTCCTATATATATCACACAAGTGGACATCAGGGATCATATGTTGATACTTTTTTTTGTTGGAATTCGGTTCTTATAACAGTTCGGGTATTTGAGATCTCCAAGTTATCTTGTCAACATATCAGGTATCGGGTCTTTAGTATTGATATGTGCTACTGATTGTAACAAGTTTGTCCATATAAGTTTCTCAAACGAAAAAATTGGTGGTTTACTTGGATATTGTTGGGGAAGTGGTGGAACTGAAAAATTACTTCATTGGTAAACCCCGTCTCACTTTCTGAAGGATGAAGAAAATTTCTTCTGAAGGATTTCATGTTGCAAAATTCTCGCTTCTCTCCCACTTTTTGATACAAAATAAGTCACCATAAACTACTCTAGTAGCAACATCTAGAACTCTATACATCTCATCTTCTTCTCATAGGATCGGTTCTACCAAGACTCTCAACCTAAGTCAAGATCGGTTATACCGCATATCCCAAACTAGGTAAAGATCGGTTCTACCATAGCTCTCAACATAAGTCAAGATTGGTTCTACCAAAGTTATTACTTAGGTTCGAATTAGTCATCCAATAGATCTTCAAACATTGAGGAAATAGGAAAGGGAGACGCGAAGATATGTGAAAGAATAAATAGAGTTTTGATCTCATTTCTTTGGTCTCAGAACTTTCCAGACACCAAGGTAACTCATTTATCCGGAATAGGGTCAGATCATACGCCTATTTTACTATATTCCAACCTGAAAAACAAAAAACACAAAAACCATTTGGGTGTATTAGGTCTTGGCTATCCCATCCCACATTACCTAATGTTGTAAAAGCGTCTTGGAATTTACACTCTTATAATTCCTCAGATTTTTTTCCCTTGAAACTACAACTACTATCCTCAGACCTTGCTCATTGGAACTAAAAAATCTTCGACAACATTATATCAAGAATTTAAATAACAAAATGAAGATCATTCATAGATCTGGAAACATATCCACTGACATAGAGAAGTTGAAAAATCTACAAGCGGAATTAGGAAAATGGTACGAAATAAAAAAGGGTATTTACAAAAACAATCACACTTCATAATTCTGGTTCACAAAAATATCCCACTGTTACAAAGTATTAACAAATCAGTCACTAGACATCTAACGGCTCCATTATGTCACGTGTCAGAGTTATGTCAGTGACCGCAGTTACCTAATTACCCTTATAACAAATCTCTAAAAAACTAGGGCCGTCGGATCAGGACCTTTGAAACCCTAACACAAATACTCTACAGAACCATCTCCTGCCTCATTTGCCGCAGCTGCTCGATATTTTCAGCTCTGAAGAAATTGAGATATGTTGGCGAAACTATGAATCATAGCAAAACCCTTGTTAATCCCCTAATTTGATTTTGTGACTTTGAAGATGGGAGATGGAAAGAGGTAAGATCTAACAACCCTGGTTTTATTTTGTGATTTTGGATCGCAATTAAACGGTGGGAATGATTGTGTTATGAATTCGATGAAGGGGTGTAGATTCAGGTGAAATTAGGGTTGTTTGAATGAATTTTTAGGAACTGAGAATGGGTTTTGTGTAATTGCAGTGGTGGTAGTGATATTAATTGAATGTTGGTGGACTTAGCCGAGAAGTTGCAGGTTGAATCTGTTGATTACAAAGAAGAAAGAATTGGAGGTGGTTGTCTATGGTGGATTAGAAGCTGAGAAGATGGTGTTACTGTGGTTGGAGGTGGTGGTGCATAAGAGTTGAATTTGCTTTGTTGGGGGTTGTTAATGGAATGAATCTGGTGATGGGTTTGAACTGAGTTGTTAATGGATCTGGTTATGAACAATGGTGTTGCTTTTGCTGCTAGTGTGGTGTTGTTGCTTGCAGGTAGTGGTGGTGCTATTGCTTGTTGTTTGTCACTGAAATAGATCGGATCTTACATGGTACCGGAACTTCAAATTGCATTCAGGATAGTTATATCACATTCCCTGAGAGGGTTCACCGCTTCTTCTCTTGGGTATAGCCGCCACCACCACCACCACCAGTTCATCACCATCACCTCAACAACTCCGGAAGGGTGTTTAAGACAAAAGTCGGATTGTTTTTCTCAAAACAGTTAAGTCGGATGGAAACATACCACTTTGCAAACACTAATTAAAGCTATGATCATTTTGTAAAACTAATTAGGGGAGTGTGACCATTTTGTAAAACACCCAATAAAAAATTACTTTTACTATCAATTGTCTAGAAATAAATTTTTCAAGGAATATGGTCAGAATACTAAGTATTTTCATGCCTCTGCTTCCAATAGAAAAAAAATCAATGCGATCAACTCTCTTAGAGGCTCTATGTAGGGACTAAATCAACTGTCTCCAAATACACATCCATTAAAAGCTTCCAGAACCTGGGAACTTATCGTGGATTTGGACGAGCATCCAAAAAGGTTTAGATCCGATTAAATTTTGTCTTTCAAGTCAAAAATGTAGCGTATGAGAAAATATGGCAGGACCGTTGGATTCCTAATGCGGACATAGTATCCCAACCACCCAATTTACAGGAACCGGCACCAACGATGGTTCAAGAGCTAATAACTAAAGATAATAAAGGGGATCAGGAAAAACTGAACAAAATACTTTCATCCTGAGGATAGAGAAAAAATTCAAGCTATAACTCCAAGGAGACAGGAGCCTGATAAAATTAGATGAAAGCATCATTATTTAGGAAATTTCTCGCTAAGAACGTCTACAATTATCTAGCAAAGCAAGATCAAGTTAATGATAAATGAATTTTCCCTGGAAAAAAGATTGGAAAATTCAGGCAATCCCAAGAATAATACTATTAATCTGGAAATTAACTCAACAAGCTCTTCCAACTTCCTCCAGACTTGGGGCCTATAATCCAGATATCGACCCTCACTGCCAGATGTGTAATTCTCAAGAAAAGGAAACTGAAAATCATCTCTTCAGACCGTGTCCTTTTGTTAGAGCTATTTGGTTCGGTCTTTCTCTTTAAAAAAAATTTTCGAGAAGTAATACAGATTTGATTAACTATTGGGTTAAAGATTGGCTATCAGACCCAAAGTTGGCTCAACTCGCAGAAAAAATAGCCACCATTCTTTGGTTCATCTGGAAACATAGATGTTCAGTTGTTTTCGAGAAAATAAGCTTATATCCAATTAATCTAATTGATCAGATCAATACATATCTGCAATCTACTCCCCCTAAAATTAATCGAAAGGAAATAAACCCCAGGAGATAACTTCAATCAGATATAAATGGTCTGACATAAACACATATTGGATAATCTTTATCGATGTTTCTTTTATGAAAGAAGATATTCTTTACTTAGCGGACCATGAGGCTTTCATGCACATATCAGCGGGATCGAAGTGGGTGTCTTTGGCTCTTCATGCGGAAACGAAATCCTTGTTAAAGGCAGTGACATGGTTAAAAGAGAATATTTTGTCAAGCGTTTCTATAGTCACTGACTGCAAATCCCTGGCAGACAACATTAACAAGGCAAGCACAAAAATTCCTTGGACAACAAAAACCAATTTGCAGGAAACCAAGATAATTTTGAAAGATTTACCTCAAGCACTAGTGAAGTATATATAAATAGGAAGCATAATTCAGCAGCGGACTATATTGCTAAGGAAGAGAGAATAAAAAGCTTTCAACATATGTCTACTCAATTGCAGTAGAAAATTCAGAAATCTAGCATTTACTCCAATGTTTTTGATAAAATAAAATTGTAAACCTAATCAGAAATATTTGCTACTTAATTCAGGAATTCAGAAATATTTGCTAGTTAATATTATTATAATAAACTTATTAATTTATGAAAAGTTTAATAGTTTAATGTTTAATTGAAAATCCTCCGGAAAAAGCTAAGAGACTAAAATATTTAATCTCATTTTTGTCTCTTCTTTATTTGCATCTTATTTTTAAAAAAAATAATATTAAAAGCAATTTAATAAGATTGTCATTCTTCCCTATGGCAAGACTCTCCAAGGCTCACAAGATGAGTTAAGTTCCCCGTATGTATTACCACTACCCCTCAAGAACATTGCGCGGGAAAATTAAAAACTCTCGCCAATCTTTTTACTGTTTCAAGTAAATCACCTCCCCCGACAAATATTTGGGAATCGGCGCGTGTACTCTAATCCTATAGATTCTTTACTGCCTCAATCCAAATTTATTTCTTCCACTTATAAAAAGAGAGAACTAGATTTAACCCCAAAACCCTAGATTTGTAAAGCTTGATCTTCAGATTCGTTCAAATCTGTTTTTGCTGGTATAAGATAACACTGTTTAGAAAATGATAACTGAGCTCAACAGAACTTTACAGACACAGGACAATGACTATATATAATCAGTAGATAATGACCACACAATAAGTGACAGATGTAGTAACATGATAGGTACAGGTCATCAGTAGTGACAGGCTGGATTGATGACAGGATGTATGATGTTCTATTACCCCCCGCAAGCTGCGTGTTGGAGAGCTTGAAAACCAACAACATGAAGCTTGTCCTTGATGTAGTAGCAGGAAATCCCACACTACACCCCTCACTATATTTTGTAGATCTAAATCATATTAATCACCTAAATTTTAAATATAAGTGCTAGAAATTTAAATAGACACATAAGATTTTTTACGTGTTCGATCAATGTGATCTACATCCACGATTCTTCACTATGATTGTTGAGGTTACATTTGAATTACATTGAGAATCTCCATTAATGGATATTTTCTAGAGCTCTAGATCTAATTATTTGGGAAGAAGATGATAAAGAAAATAAATCTCTCTCTAAAATATCTCTCTCCTCCTAAAAGTCTCCCCCAAAATTATTCCTCTCCTTTCTCTCTCTGCTTCTCCTCTTTATATAGGTGTTTACATAATGGATGACACTCACATACAAACTCATATTCTCATTGAGCCCTTTAATGATTTCGCGGGCTCTTGCTACCTTCTCTCGAGACATTCTCTCGAGTCTTGCTACCTTCTCTCGAGACACTCTCTCGAGACTTGCTACCTTCTCTCGAGACACTCTCGCGAGTCTTGCTACCTTCTCTCGAGACACTCTCTCGAGCCTTGCTACCTTCTCTCGAGACACTCTCGCGAGCCTTGCTACCTTCTCTCGAGACACTCTCTCGAGTCTTGCTACCTTCTCTCGAGACACTCTCTCGAGTCTTGCACCTTCTCTCGAGACACTCTCTCGAGTCTTGCTACCTTCTCTCGAGACACTCTCTCGAGTCTTGCACCTTCTCTCGAGACACTCTCTCGAGTTAAGAAAATAATTTAATCTCGCAGGCTAAGAAAATATGTTGTGCGATATTTGAATCCTACATCTTGCCTCTTTTTCCTTGAATATTGCTTGAAGAGCGATCTTTAAGGAAAAATCTGTTGTTGTAGTAATCTTTGGTCTTTGTTGATGAAGGAACGAGCGGAAGAATACTGGACTTGAAAAGTACGTACTTGCCTCTATTCTTTTGCGAAGTTCCGAAGCTTTGAGAAGTATATATGAAGTATCGTTTCTTGAATTATGCGAAGTATGAAGTATCCTTGAAGAAGTATATGAAGTACTTAATCCTCGAAATATATATAAGAAGTATGAAGTATCCTTTGAGAAGTATAAGAAGTACTTAATCCTCTAAATATAAGAAGTATTGCGAATCCATCATGCGAAACTCTCGCTCCATGTTCTTTGCCTCATGCTATGCTGTAATGCAAATAAAAATTTAGATTAGTATTCAACATTTCTTTTATCAAAAATTTCCATTTAATTGCTAATTCAAATCATTTTTCTTTGTTTTGATTTCCTTTGTATAACTTGTTTCGTCTCAAACGATAAACATCTTTCATGAAAATGATCCTAATAGGTACCCCCTTATATGACGCACTTTAGGTACATTGCCTCTTGCGAAATCATAAGGTAAATTCGCGAACTAGGGTGTACGCCATAAAGGTTTGCCCTCTACTACTCTCCATGTTGGATATCATTCTCATTTGAAACAAATCAAATATTTAAGGGAAATATATAAATTGATCTCATGCGAGATATTGTTCTCGAATTATTGTAATCGTGAAATCTTTGTAATTCTGCGATTGTATCGCGTTTTGTAAATCAAATCAAAAATCTTTTATTTTTTGTAAGTAAAATGTTTAAGGAAAGTGGTACTTAGCTTTTGTGGTTTGTTGTTGTCAATCTCGCGCAGCAAAAAGAAATGTGAGAAGTGAGACTTGAACCCTTGACCGCTGCCTCTTGCATATTCTCGCACCATACCAATTGTTCTAACCCTCTCTTGCGAAATTAATTTGCGAGATAATCATCAACTTTCTTCTTTGCGAGATAAGCAATGTCTGTGCGAAGTTTCGCATAACAAAAATAAATGTGCGAGAGCAAGAATTGATCCTCGCGACCTCCTGCTTGCATTCATGCCTCTTGACCAACCGTGCTAGCCCTGCCTCTGCGAAGTGTTTCGCGAAATAATCACTTACTTTCTTCTTGCGAGATACTTGTTGCGAAAAGTCCATGCGAAAAATACATGTTTGTTGGGATTTGAACTCGCGACCATGAACTCATTAACTTCGCAGTGACCAACTGTGCTGCCTCTTGCTTGCGAGATAACGAAACAACCTTGCGAGATTATACATTTTTTTCCCCTTTTTGCGAAGCCAAAAAATTCTTTGCGAGGAGGGAGGTTCGAACCCGCGACCTCTGGTTTATACTCTTCGCCAGTGACCAATTGTGCTAGTTCAAGTTTGTGAAAGAAACACACAATACTATAACTTTATTCACTTCTTCGCTCTCGGAAGTTTAAAAAATATGTAAAAGGTGGGATTCGAACTCGCAACCCCAAGCTTGTTCTCTTCGCAAACGACCATCTGGGCTACTTGTTGCTTGCGAAGGAAACACACAATGCTATAGCTTTATTCCATTTTTTCCCCTCTTGAAAGTTCAAAAATATTTGAAAAATATGATTGTGGCGAGAT
Source organism: Papaver armeniacum (assembly GCA_023531295.1). NCBI lineage: Eukaryota > Viridiplantae > Streptophyta > Magnoliopsida > Ranunculales > Papaveraceae > Papaver > Papaver armeniacum. The sequence continues at coordinate 131,028 of JAJJWW010013064.1, read as the reverse complement.
TTGATCTTGCGACATCAAGCCTCTTCGCTCCAACTCAAACCATCTCAGGCGAGCTTCCTTTTGTGATAAAAATCACAGCGTTTTGTTCTTATCCTTTTCTTCGTTCTTCCTTAATTTCCTTCAACAATTTTCCTCTTTTCTTTTTCTCCCGAATATGAAATCTTCAATTAAAAAATTAGCTTTCTTCCTTGAATTTATGTCCTTGAATTGTTGACGGTGTTTTCTCCCCGAAAATGTGATTTCTTCCATAAAACTTCCATTTTTGAACCCAAATATTATAGATCCGAATAAAAAGTATGAACAATAACTACTTTTCATGGAAATTTCTCTTAAAGTTTATAGATCCAATTGAATTCATCACCAACATGAGTCGTTTTTTCTAAACTTTCTTGAACCAACAAGATTAGGTCCCTGTTTCTAGCGCATATGTAGTAGCAGGAATCCCACACTACACCCCTCACTATATTTTGTAGATCTAAATCATATTAATCACCTAAATTTTAAATATAAGTGCTAGAAATTTAAATAGACACATAAGATTTTTTACGTGGTTCGATCAATGTGATCTACATCCACGATTCTTCACTATGATTGTTGAGGTTACATTTGAATTACATTGAGAATCTCCATTAATGGATATTTTCTAGAGCTCTAGATCTAATTATTTGGGGAAGAAGATGATAAAGAAAATAAATCTCTCTCTAAAAATATCTCTCTCCTCCTAAAAGTCTCCCCCCAAAATTATTCCTCTCCTTTCTCTCTCCTGCTCTCCTCTTTATATAGGTGTTTACATAATGGATGACGGCTCACATACAAATTCATATTCTCGCGAGCCCTTTAATGATTTCGCAGGCTCTTGCTACCTTCTCTCGAGACATTCTCTCGAGTCTTGCTACCTTCTCTCGAGACACTCTCTCGAGCCTTGCTACCTTCTCTCGAGACACTCTCGCGAGTCTTGCTACCTAAACTAAAGAAGTGAATGTTGGAACTAAGGAAGAACCTAAGATGCTAAAGATTGGAACTAACATGGGAGCGGATGAAGAAGAAAGAACTGTTGGTCTGTTGCGAGATTATAAAGATATCTTCGCATGGGATATGGATGAAATGCCTGGTATAGATCCATCGGTAGCTTGTCACAAGTTGGAAATTGATAAAAATGTGAAGCCATTCAAACAAAGAAAATTTAGATCACCCCTCTCCATTAGTGATCGCAATTAACGCGTATAAGGAGGGAAAAGAATCGGAGAACACAGCGAAAGCATGGGTGGTAAATGGAGTTTTAATTGATACAGGGAGTCTGGTGAACATAATGTTCTATCACACTTACAAAAAGATGGGATATGAAGACAAGGATATGACTTTCGCGGCATACAATATTCAAGGCTTTGGTAAATCCGTAACCAAAGTTAGAGGGGAGATAAAAATACGTATTTCATTAGGAAGAATCGAAACTCAGGTGACATTGAGTATAGTAGATATGGAATCACCGTATAACTTGTTACTAGGAAGACCATGGGTACATGCATAAAAGGCTAAGGCGTCACGCTTCATCAATGTATCAAATTTCCAACACCAACTGGAATAGGCGAGATCAAAGGGGATGCTGTTAAAGGAAGAATATATTATCAAAATGAAGTAAAATGCTGCGAGGAACAAGTAAGCAAACAAAAGAATATATCTAAGCATCGCAAAAAGATGGCGAGGGAAGCTAAGAAAGAAGAAGAGTTCGAGTTTACATGATCAAAGCGAAGGAAGGAAAAGGCCTACTTAAGCGAGATCTCGGGAGAAGAAAATGATCCCGCGATGGAACCGAAAGGACCAACCCCTATGGGAGAACCGAAGGCCAATTACGTCGCGGCAGAGCAAACTAAAGAAGTGAATGTTGGAACTAAGGAAGAACCTAAGATGCTAAAGATTGGAACTAACATGGGAGCGGATGAAGAAGAAAGAACTGTTGGTCTGTTGCGAGATTATAAAGATATCTTCGCATGGGATATGGATGAAATGCAGTATAGATCCATCGGTAGCTTGTCACAAGTTGGAAATTGATAAAAATGTGAAGCCATTCAAACAAAGAATTAGAAAGATAGCAACAAAGATATCACCTCGAGATAGAAGAAGAGTTGCGAGAAGATGTTGGACGCAGGAATCATTAGACAAGCAAAATATCCCGAATGGATAGCGAATATGGTTATAGTTCCAAAGAAGAACAAAGGAATAAGGATTTGCATTGATTTCACCGATCTTAATAAAGCCTGTCCTAAAGACAGCTTTTCCATTGCCAGATATTCCCCAGCTAGTCGAATCAGCGGCAGGGAATGAAAGGGTATCCTCGCTGGATGGATACAAAGGTTACAACCAGATCCCACTCGCCGAAGAGGATCAAGAGCATACTGCTTTCTTCGCTCTTGATAAGAATAAAACATCTTTGATGTTTACATGATCAAAGCTCCAGCATCGAGAGCTAAGAATAAAATGTTTGATGTTCATCTCGAGTGTGATAAAATGTTTGATGGTAGAAGAGGTATTCGGTTCCATCTTTGATGTTCATCTCGAGTGTGATAAAATGTTTACATTCTGCGAATACCTCTTCTACCATCCTAGTGATAAATGTAAACATTTTATCAGACGACCGCGAGATGAACCTTCCTAGTGATGCTAACAATCCATTTAGCTTTTGAACATCTTTTATAGTTGCTTGGCGTCGGCATGTCGCGAACTCGCTTTTATTTTCTCCGGTCAACGTGTATTCCTTCCTTTTTACACACAATGTAACCCAAGAACTTCCCCGACGCAACTCCAAAGGTACATTTTTCTCGGGTTGACTTTGATGTTGAAACGCCTCATTTGCTCAAAAATTTCTTTCAAGTCTCGCACGTGATCTTCTCGCCTTCTTACTTTTTACTAGCATGTCATCTACATAGACTTCCAAAGAGTTTTATGTATCCATTCTCCGCGAATACCTCTTCTACCATCCTTTGATACGTCGCTCCAAGATTTCGCAAACCGAACGGCATTTTAGTATAGCAAGATAATCCTCTTGGAGCGAAGAAAGCAAGATGCTCTTGATCCTCTTCTGGCGAGTGGGATCTGGTTGTAACCTTTGTATCCATCCAAATGAGGATACCCTTTCATTCCCCGCCGCCGATTCGACTAGCTGGGAATATCTCGCAATGGAAAACCGTCTTTAGGATGGCTTTATTTAAATCGTTGAAATCAATGCAAATCCTTATTCCTTTGTTCTTCTTTGGAACTATAACCATATTCGCTATCCATTCGGGATATTTTGCTTGTCTAATGATTCCTCGCGTCCAACATCTTCTCGCAACTCTTCTTCTATCTCGAGGGTGATATGTCGTTGCTATCTTTCTAATTCTTTGTTTGAATGGCTTCACATTTTTATCAATTTCCAACTTGTGACAAGCTACCGATGGATCTATACTGGCATTTCATCCATATCCCATGCGAAGATATCTTTATAATCTCGGCATGACCAACAGTTCTTTCTTCTTCATCTGCTCCCATGTTAGTTCCAATCTTTAGCATCTTAGGTTCTTCCTTAGTTCCAACATTCACTTCTTTAGTTTGCTCTGCCGCGACGTAATTGGCCTTCGGTTCTCCCATAGGGGTTGGTCCTTTCGGTTCCATCGCGGGATCATTTTCTTCTCCCGAGATCTCGCTAAGTAGGCCTTTTCCTTCCTTCGCTTTGATCATGTAAACTCTGAACTCTTCTTCTTTCTTAGCTTCCCTCGCCATCTTTTTGCGATGCTTAGATATATTCTTTTGTTTGCTTACTTGTTCCTCGCAGCATTTTACTTCATTTTGATAATATATTCTTCCTTTAACAGCATCCCCTTTGATCTCGCCTATTCCAGTTGGTGTTGGAAATTTGATACATTGATGAAGCGTTGACGCCACAGCTTTTATTGCATGTACCCATGGTCTTCCTAGTAACAAGTTATACGGTGATTCCATATCTACTATACTCAATGTCACCTGAGTTTCGATTCTTCCTAATGAAATACGTATTTTTATCTCCCCTCTAACTTTGGTTACGGATTTACCAAAGCCTTGAATATTGTATGCCGCGAAAGTCATATCCTTGTCTTCATATCCCATCTTTTTGTAAGTGTGATAGAACATTATGTTCACCAGACTCCTCGTATCAATTAAAACTCCATTTACCACCCATGCTTTCGCCTGTTCTCCATTCTTTTCCTCCTTATACGCGTTAATTGCGATCACTAATGGAGAGGGGTGATCTAAATTTTCTTTGGATATCTCTCCCGCCGTGAATGTTATCTCTTGTCTTTCCCAATCTTTCAAAGGTGATATCATTTCTTTGTCTGTAATCTTCTTTCCTTCAAAATCCCGTTTGTGTATTCTTCCTCTGATATTTTTATGAAAATCACTAATCATTACTCCTGTATCTGTGCCACATGCTATATCTTTTTCCCCTGCTTCATCCGATCTAAGATTTTCCTTTCTCATTTTCTTGATCCAAACAACTTTAATTGCAATTTTCTTATGATTTCGCAAGAGGAATAATTGATCTCACTTCTTTTTTAGTCAGCAAAAAAGGTGCAAGACTCGAGAGAGTGTCTCGAGAGAAGGTAGCAAGACTCGAGAGAGTGTCTCGAGAGAAGGTGCAAGACTCGAGAGAGTGTCTCGAGAGAAGGTAGCAAGACTCGAGAGAGTGTCTCGAGAGAAGGTAGCAAGGCTCGCGAGAGTGTCTCGAGAGAAGGTAGCAAGGCTCGAGAGAGTGTCTCGAGAGAAGGTAGCAAGACTCGCGAGAGTGTCTCGAGAGAAGGTAGCAAGGCTCGAGAGAGTGTCTCGAGAGAAGGTAGCAAGACTCGAGAGAATGTCTCGAGAGAAGGTAGCAAGAGCCTGCGAAATCATTAAAGGGCTCGCGAGAATATGAGCTGTATGTGAGCTGTCATCCATTATGTAAACACCTATATAAAGAGGAGAGCAGGAGAGAGAAAGGAGAGGAATAATTTTGGGGGGAGACTTTTAGGAGGAGAGAGATATTTTTAGAGAGAGATTTATTTTCTTTATCATCTTCTTCCCCAAATAATTAGATCTAGAGCTCTAGAAAATATCCATTAATGGAGATTCTCAATGTAATTCAAATGTAACCTCAACAATCATAGTGAAGAATCGTGGATGTAGATCACATTGATCGAACCACGTAAAAATCTTATGTGTCTATTTAAATTTCTAGCACTTATATTTAAAATTTAGGTGATTAATATGATTTAGATCTACAAAATATAGTGAGGGGTGTAGTGTGGGATTTCCCGCTACTACACTTGAGTAGAGAGAAACGAGGACCATTCAAGCCTTTTGTAAAAATACCAGCAAGCTGCTCAATAGTGGAAATATAAGAAACTTGGACAGTTTTCTGTTGCACCAGTTCACGAACAAAGTGAAAGTCAAGAGCTAGATGCTTCATTTTTCTGTGGAAGACAGGATTTGAAGCCACAGAAATGGAGCCTAGATTGTCACAGTGCAGCAATGGAGGAGAAGGTATAAAATGTGAAGATCTTGTAGTAGTTGACACATCCAAACAATCTCAGCAGCAGTATGAGCTAAAGCACGATATTCATCCTCAGTGGAACTGCGTGCAACAGTAGCTTGCTTTTTGGCAGACCAAGAGATAGGATTGTTGCCAAAAAAGATACAAAAGCCACTGGTGGATCTCCTATCATCCGGAAAACCAGCCCTATCAGCATCACTAAATCCCTGGAGAGTATGTAGACCTTTGGAGAAGAATATTCCATGATCAATAGTGCCTTTTACATACCTCAAAATTCTTTTGGCAGCTGTCAAGTGAGCAGTAGTAGGCTTGTACATAAACTGGCACACTTGATTGACAAAGAAGCTTAACTCTGGCCTAGTCCAAGTCAAGTACTGAAGAGCACCTACTAATGACCTAAACTCAGTTGGATTATCAAGAGGATCACCATCAAATGCACTTAGCTTAGCTGAAGTAGAAGTTGGGGAAGAACATCATTTAGCACCAACCATTTTAGTCTTGTCCAGTATATCTAGAGCATACTTGGACTGACACAGAAAAAGACCAGTGGAATTCCTCTTGACTTCCAATCCCAAAAAGTAATGCAAAGGACCTAAGTTCTTGAGAGGAAACGGAGCACTGAGAATGGCAATTAGTTCGGAACAGTAGGCCTTGTAGGTACCAGTAAGGATGATATCATCCACATATACTAGAAAAATGGTGATTCTTTTACCAGATCTTTGCACAAACAGAGAAGTATCAGCAGTAGAAGCAATGAAACCCAAAGAGAGAACAACTGAATGTAGTTTATCATAGCAAGCCCTAGGGGCTTGTTTTAATCCATACAAAGATTTATGAAGCTTGCACACTGCATTTGGTCTAGAAGGATCAATAAGCCAGAAGGCTGAGTCATGTAGACATCTTCAACAAGATCACCATGCAGAAATATCCAATTGTAATATCTCCCAATCAAAATTAACTGCCAAAGATAAGATCAACCTAATAGTAGTAGGTTTAGCTACTGGAGAGAATGTTTCATTAAAGTCAAGAACTTCAAGCTGATGAAAGCCTTTGGCAACTAGCCTTGATTTCAGCCTAACAATAGAGCCATATGGATTCTGTTTAATCCTATACACCCACTTACATCCTACAATATTATTTCCTGGTTCAAGGTCAACAAGAGAATAAGTGCCATTGTCCTTTAAAGCTTGATATTCTTCTTGCATATAAACTTTCCATTTTGGATTTTTTATAGCTTGTGAAAAACATGCAGGAGTAATGGGGAGAGAGGCACACATCAAAGTAGTGGGTAATGGATGATTAGTGGTTGTATACATTTTAGGTTTCAAAATACCTTCCTTTCCTCTAGTAAGCATAGTATGAGAGTTGGAGACAATGTAGGTGCAGATGGAGTTGTTGAAGTAGAATTCTGGACTGAAGTTGAAGCTGCATTGATTGAAGTTGACTGAGATGCTGAAGCAGGAGGTGAAGTAGTTGTTGAAAAGGCGAGGTTACCAAAATATACCTCGAGCTAAAACTTTTCCTACCTATAAGTCCTTTCTCCGAAAGTGATTGTCTATGGACTGAGTCGAGACAATACAACTAATCGGTTCACACTTTGTGTGATCGTCTATGGATACGAGATCGATACAATACAAGAACGAAGTATGTTTACTTGATACAAAGGTTCAGACTTAACCAAACACAATAGGATTGCTTATCAGGTAAATAGGAATTAACGTTTGTGTAATTTAATTTAATTATAATAAAACAATTATAATGCGGAAATATAAAGTAAATGACACAAAGAAGATTTTGTTAACGAGAAAACCGCAAATGTAGAAAAACCCGGGACCTTGTCCAATTGAATACTCTCGATTAAGTCAAGTACACAAAATTAAACCTAACTTCGTATAGTTGAGACCAAGCAACTAAACCTATAGTTCACCTAGTTCCGTCTGTATTCCCACGCCTCCAACTTATGAATAAGTCACATACTTGGAACAATTCCTTTGGTTCGTATTCCAAACATTAAAGGACCAACAAATCTGTTTGGTATCAACTCTCTTCAACCAAGTGATGTGAGTTATACAAAGGATCTTCTATTTATCTTAACATAAACTCCTTCATCAGGTTCTTAGATCTATCTTATTCTTAATTACCAAAGTAATCATTAACATTTTGAAATCAATACTTTTAATCACAAAGAATTGTATTGATACCGATCTACACAACTAATCAATCCAATCTACCACAAGGATAAATTGATTATAGTTGGATCCTCTTATACCGAAACAAGTATTGTGCACACCAAAGATTATGAACCCCAAATCAGAAGTCTTCAATATCTTCTTTGTCTTCAAATATTCTTAGATCTTCAATAAACACCTGCACATAACAACTTGAATCTCTTGTGATCAATCACGCACAAAACGGAGTCTGTTAACAATGGATTATCACAAGATCGTCTTTATCACTAACAACAGTCTAAATATCCTGTCGAAACTTCGATCTAGTTTGAGTGAATCTTATATCAGAAGAGAAGATTCTCAAGCATAAACAAACTAGGTGCAATCAAAGTTTAACCACCGTTAGTCAATCAAATCAATCGAAAACAAAAGATAAACCGTAATTATCTAGTTTCCCACCAACGGTACTCGTAAAGCTTCTCAATCCCAAAGAAGACTTTAAACTGAGCGGCCGTAAGTGATTTCGCCTAATTAGGTTACTCTCCTCTCCGAATAGGAGGTTACACCAGTAACAACACAACCGAGGAAGTTTGCTGCCATGAAGGATTAGTTTGCTAGAAATGCAAACTTTAAGTATTTATAGACAAGGAAGTTTGTACACCAAGGAATTTCCCAAACCGAAAATATTCTCAAAGATATTCAATACATTCCAAATTCGGTTTTCATAATTCCTGGAAATGCTCTGTCCAAAATAATGATCGAAAATCTCTCTGGAAAATCTTAACTAGTAAATGCACATTACTAATTCTCATTTTCCTAAAATAAAATTAACAACCTTAAATAAAAGATTCTTAACTTATTTATTTCGATCCCGCGGATTTTCTTCCTGTAGCTATTAAGGAATAACTTTGAACAATAAAATATAAACATTACTGCACGTGTTAAAAGTATGCTGACATCCTTACTTTGTAAGTCCTCTTTCATACTTACAACCTTGAAACCGATTTGCCACACTTCCAAACAAGTTTAGAATTGGTTCATCTAACTTTCAAGAACTATGTGATTGATTAAGAAACACTCAATCACAAATCATAGGTTTAACGGTTCTACCAAAACAAGTTTCAGTTCTACCTCCATGTGAGTAATGTGTATAGTCACACTAGATTTCCAAAATTCGGTTGACTAGGTACTAGGATCGGTTCCCCACATATATATGGTATCTAACTTATATGTGTTGAACATGTCCATAGGATCGGTTCCCCTTTTCCTAAAAACGTGTTGCACATGTTCATATGATCGGTTCCCCTTTTTGCTATAAACCTTGCTGCACATCATACAAGGATCGATTCCCCTTTGTGATGTGTTGCACCTCTTCATAGGATCGGATCCCCTTTACCCAGATTCGGTTTAACAAAACACAAACTCGATCATACCATCTCAGGTGATTACTTAAGATCAGTTTCACTAATAAAAGTCATACCAATACATAAGTCAAGACTTTGTGAATAGTTTTACCAAGAACACAAACAAGTCGTGAGCAGTTATACTAAATCACACATATTGGATGTTCACAAGATATGCAATGAATAACAATCCCAATAACGCCTGACGATTTCCTTTTCGATTCATAAACAAGTTTATGAACTTACTTCCTTAAAACAAATGTAAACAATGTTTCCTAGGATGAAATCCTCACCTCATACCCATACATAATCACAATAGCATTATGTCGATGTCTTATCTACAAAGTTTAATGGTTAAGAAATAAACTTCATATTGTATTCCTTAATACTATGTCTATCTAGAGTGTTCATGCTTCGCAGTTTCGTTTTCAATATGCACGACTTGAAAGATACGTTAGGGAATGAAACATTTCAAGTCAAATATCACTAACCTCAAGTGGAAGGATTATGTTGTTATTGTATCTTCTTACATCTTCACTTCTTCAAGTCTTCACAATACTTGCGATGTCTCATATCCTAATACTTTCAAGCTAACCTATACGAGGTTGACTCTAGTACATAATCAAGCGACTCTTAAAATGAGTTTTGGTTCACTAAAATATGACAACCAAACTTGACATACCAACGCTTGGTGGGTTCAACCGAGCTATGCTCTAACAGATGTGGAAGTAGACTTGTTGCTAAAATTCTCAAAAGTAAGAATAGGTAAAGCTGGAGAAGTACCATTCATGAGAGAAGTATATGGAAAAACAATCTTCATTAAAAACCACATGCCTTGAGATGTAAACTTTGCCAGAAATTGGCTCTAAGCATCTATATCCTTTATGGTGTGCACTATAGCCAAGAAAAACACAGTGAGAACTTTTTGGAGCTAATTTGTTTGGTGCATAAGGCCCTTAGCCAGGGAAATCATGAGCAGCCAAAGCATCTTAAAATAGAATAATCTGGTTGTTTACCAAATAGAGCTTCAAATGGAGATTTGAATCCAATAACCCTAGTAGGTAATCTATTAATGACATAATTTGCAGTCATAAAAGAATCAACCCAAAAAATATCAGGTAATTATGCTTGAATCAAAAAAGTCCTCCCAATGCCCAGAATATGTCTATGTTTGGCCTCAGCTAAGCCATTTTGCTCAGAAGTATGTGGACAAGTGATCTCATGCTTTATACCATTTGTAGAAGTAAATTCAGCCAGTTCATTGTTAATAAATTCACCACCTCCATCAGATCTTATAGTAATAATTTATTAGCAAGCTGATTTTCAATTTGAGACTTAAAGTGATAAAAAATGGTCTTGAAATATGATTTATTATGAAGAGGAAACAACCAACAGAATCTTGTAAAGTCATCAATGATGTTGACATAGTACATGAAGCCACTGTTAGACATGACAGGGGAAGGTCCCCATAAATCCATATGAAGCAATTCTAAAGTTTTGCTAGTAAAATAAGTAGAAATGGAAAAGGGGAGCTTATGAGCTCTACCTAACTGACAACACTCACAAAAGAGTGGTGTTTTTATTACATCACTAGATAAAGACAAACTATGAGAAAGTCTACTAAATGTTTGAAAAGATGGATATGCAAGTCTTTGATGCCAGGTGGTTGGAGAGACTTTAACAGCATGAAAAGCTTTAAGTGGAGCTTGAAAGTTGATGAGATAATACCATTATGTTGGGGTCCCTGCACCAAAATCTTACCAGTGTGAAGATCATGCACAGTATAACCAATAGAAGAAAAGGTATAGTGCAGTTATTGTCTTTAGTGAATTTATGAACTGACAAAAGGTTGTGTGAGGCCTTAGGAACATGTAGAACTTGTTGTAGTGAAAATTTCCTAGAAGGAGTAGAAAAATTAACAGAACCAGTAGAAGCAATACACATACCTTCACCATTAGATGTTTGGATATAGTCATATCCATCATAAGAAGTATAGTCATCCAAATAAGCCACATCTGAAGTCACATGGTTGTTAGCACCACTATCTGTATACCAGGGATTTTCACCAAATATACTTGCAGCAGCAAGCATAGCATGAAGGTTTTGAGGAGGATTTCTTCTTTGAAATGAAAAATTCAATTTGTTGGTGCATTCAGGAGCTAGATAGCCATCTTGGCAACAAATTTGACATGGTGGTGGCTTACCTTCACTAGATAGAATCTGTGATGGAGGTGGAACAGAAGTAAAGGTTGTTTCATTGTATGGAACAAATGTAAAGGCTGAAGAAGGTCGAGAACCAACTTGATGATAATCACCTCTAAAATTAGGATTGAACAATCTTTTGCCTCTATAATTTGGACTATGACCACCACGCATCATAGGATTAGGATTACGAAATTGAGTAGGAAATAAACCACGGGAATTAGCAAGAAAAACTTTACTTTCAGATTCAACAAGTAGTGATTTTGATCTAGTAGTAACAACAATCTCTTCACTAATAAGAAGATTGTGTAATTCAACACTACTAACAGGCATATTTCGAATCCTAATCGAAGTTTCAAAAGAATCATAAGCAGAATTCAAATATGATCAATCTCAGAGTCAATGATTACAGATCCTGCGGCAGCCAGAGAATCAACAATTTGTTTGAGCTCAAAGAGATAAGTCGTGACAGAACCATTTCCCATTCGAATAGATTGTAATTTGGTGCGAAGCAGAATGACGTGCGTTGCAGAGACTTGAGAAAATCTTGTTTGAATATTTGTCAATAATTGAAACGAGCTACAAGCATCAGCAAAATAGGGAATAACAGACTCAGACATAGTTGAGTACATCAGAAGCGTAATTGTGGAATCCTCATCTTTCCAGAGAAGATATTCTTGAGGATGACGATTTTCAGCAGGACAAACTTTAACACCAGTAATATAATCAACACCTCGAAATTTTGTAAGAAGATCAAGAAGAAGAAATTTCCAGGTTAAGAAATTATCCGCCTTAAGCTTGAGAGTAAAAATGTTAGCCAATTGATGTAAAGGAACCTTCGAAATTGATGTTGGAGCTTCCATTGAAAAAAAATTGTAAAGAAAAAAGTAGATCTGAGATCTTGAAATCTTGAAAGATAATAAAGAAAAGAAGATAAAAAACAATCGATTGATGAAGAATCAAAAGATGAAGATGAAATTTGTAAAGAATTGAAGAAAGTAATCAATCGATTGAGAAGAAATTGAAGGAGATGAGCTTCAAGAAATAGCCATTAATGGCGAAGGTAAAACTTGGATCGAGTTTTACCTCTGATACCAAGATAACATTGTTTAGAAAATGATAACTGAGCTCAACAGAAATTTACAGATACATGACAACGACTATATATAGTCAGTAGATAATGACCACCCAAAGAAGTAATGGATGTAGTAACATGATAGGTACATGTCATCAGTAGTGACAGGCTGGATTAATGGCAGGCTGTATGATGGTCTATAGTATATACTCTTCTCATCTCTTAACTTAAAAATATGAGTACTTCAAAAGATATGTTATAATCAATAAATGAACTAGTAAAATAAAATAATGAACTAGTACCAAATAATCATGGGTTATTTTCAATTTGGGTTTTCTTTAATTATATTCAGTGCTAAGATCTAAACCTATGAAATCATGGGTTTCATGTGATTTTAGGGGGTTGGAATCCTGGGTTGTTTCTGTTTCAACCGTTCTTTAGTGATAAAAGGTTTCTGGTTTTTATCTGGGGTTGGAATCATGGGTTGTTTCTGTTTTGAGTTTTTCTTTTCTTTTTTTGTTGATACCAAAGATGACATTTACATATATTATTTATGTTTCAGCAATGAGTATCTAATTGGAGATGTATGATTTCGTTTTTGTCTTCTGAAATAGGAATGACGAAACTACGAGATCAGGAGGATATCGTATTAAACATCATTGTTAGATTGCCCGCGAAGTCGATCTTAAGGTTCAGGTGTTATCGAAAGCCCAGTGCAAGTTATTGAAAGACCCTGATTTTGTGAAAGAACACCTCAGTCGTGCAATTGGAATGAATACATTTAGTTTAATGATGCACCCAAATTTTGATTTTCATAAAAATACCTACACATTAGCCTTCGATCTACATTGATTAACTGTTTTGAAATAAATTATCCTCTCGGAGGTACATTTTGGGGAACTTGTAATGGCTTGATTTGTTTGACCGCCACTATTGATAATGATGTCGCCCTTTGGAATCCAGCTACTAAGGAGTTTAAGGTATTACCAACTGTACCAGATAGGTCAAAGGATCAATTTAGTTTCTCAACTTACTCTAAATATGGATTTGGTTATGATGATATGATTGATGATTTTAAGGTTCTAAGTTTTTTATGGTTTCAGAATGAATTCTTTTGTGAAGTTCATGTATGTACATTAAAATCTAATTCATGGAGAAGGCTTGAGAGTATATGTTATGATCTTTGTCCAGGATAACTTGATACGGCTCAAGTAAGTGTTTATGGAGCCATACATTGGTTAGCATTTACTGACTCTAAGCCTGGCAAAGTCATCCTCTCTTTTGATTTCACGGATGACAAATTCGATGAGATGCCCCTACCCAGCTTTATAAATAAACGCGCTAATACAAATTTGTGTTCATTGGGAGGGTCCCTTTGCTTACACGGTTCTATTTACTGTGATGGTGGCATTGATCTATGGGAGATGAAGGAGTACGGAGTAACTGGATCTTAGGCTAAACTCTTCACTATTAAGCAAGCAACTATTTGTCAGTACTTTAGACAGTTGGTTCCGCTTCAGTTTATGAATAATGGTGAGGTTTTGTTAGGATATGATGACATGAAAGGTTTTCATCTGGATTTGTATGACATAAAGCGTGGAACCTCCATAAATCTCAAGGATCATGCTAACCGGATTTCGTACTCTGCTACTACTTTTGTCTACGTGGAGAGCCTGGTACCACCTAATTCGGGCGCTAATGTTGGGCTACCAGAAATAGAAGAATCCCGAGGTATCCGTATGCACTTACTTATTAACTTGTATTACATGGTATTACATATATTTGCCTAGCCGAATGTGAGCTTGAACATGTAGTTGTTTTGCTTAGTTTCTAAAACTATACATTCTCCAATACAACTAAAAATCTAGATTCTTAAAAGAACAAACTTTTTAGATTAATAATTTTAAAGTAGGTTTACCACTAAATTATGTGATATCACTTCATCATTTTAGGTTCTAAACAATGTGCAATGTAGTTTGCTTTATTCATGCCATTGATAGTGAACATGTTGTCTCCATTTTTTTTCTCAACTTAGCAGTTTAAGTCTTGGTGTTACTGAATGATTCAATTCTATCTTGACATCTATCTAAAGATTATTTATGCCATTTGTATTCGTCTTCTTTAACTTCATTCTGTCCAATTATGCTTTGTAGAACAAATTGAAACTATTAAATCTCTCACATACAAGTCCCTTCTTTTCTTGTCACTATCTATTTTATCAAATTCTAACCAATTATGCACTCCATGGAGCTGGTGCAACAAGGGCAAGAACAAGAACAATAGCTCGTGATAGACTTACTTCAGGTACTCATGTCAGGAGAGTAGATAGAGAAGACTCCGAAAATGATGATGATGACTCGGAGGAAGAAGAAGAAGAGGGGGAGGAGGAAAATATCATAAAAGGATCTCCCGCAAGTCCCGAATCAGTTAATGAATCTAGGGAAACAAGTCCTCAAAAGAGTTGTGAAATGTACGATAAATATAATCGTTATGTGGAAACATATATGGATCTTAAAAGAAGAAAACTAGACTTGGAAACAAGAAAAATCGATTTCAAACATATGAGTATGGACACATCAAATATGAATGCTTTACGGTTGAAGTGGTGGCAAGTGTGCGCTAATCGAGTTGCGAAAGGTGTGTAGGGTTGCTTTGACATGAGTGTTGGTGATGTCAATAATGACACAGAAGATGACAGACCACGATGATGAAGAACAAGAAGAGGATATTGAGTACAGAAATAAGAAATCAAAGATAAAGCCATAAGTACTTTTCTTTGGCTTATAAGTATTTGGAGCTATTTTGGGAGAGTTTGTGCGGGCTTTATCTCTGAAAGCCTTCTCACAAAGTGGACAATTCCTATATCACTTGTAATGACTTTCTTCATTTTCTTCTCTTGTGACAGTTTCTTACTCACTGCATTCCCATTTCCTGGTGCTTTATAGTCTGTTATCGCTTCAGTTATCACAGGCTTCTGTTTTGGAGCTCAATCTGTGTTTAATCCAACAATTATTTCTGAACTCTTTGGTTTAAAACACTATACAATCTTGTAGAATTTTGGGGTTCTGGCGAAACCCCCCAATGTAATAGCGTGTCTAGATACAAATCTACTTCTAACTTCTGTCACTCTACTTCTGAAAAGCTACTTCTGATGTGCAACCCCAACAGGCTATAAGCGTTGCTGAAGAAATTTAAGATAATGAAGCTTTAAAACAAGCTATGTTTGCCCTTCTGCCTTGAGAGGTGGGGCAGTTGGGCTGAAACATCCAAAATAGTCCTTTTCAGCGAACCAATATTTCTCCTCCATAGTTATTCTTTCTGCCCTCTTTAGAGAAAGGTATGAACTTGTTCAAAGACTTATTTGGTTCAGTAGGTGAAATCCTCACAAATCTCAAACCAACTGATGATCATCAATCAATAGGAAAATACCCAGCAATGGAAAACATCTCACCATCAATTCCTGGTTCTAATGAACGAATAGCGTATAAACTAAAAAGTTACTTCGAATTAGGTCAAGAAGAAATTGCTAAAGCTGTGAAAGCAGAAGAATGGGGTTTGATTGATGATGCTATTACTCATTATAAAAATGCTCATCGTATATTACTTGAAGCTAAAGATACTAGACCTCCTTCTTACATTTCATCTAGGTATGTGTATGTTTTGATAATTAAAACCCTAACTCTTTTAAATGTAGAAAAAGATTGAGGATTTTGGGTTGGGATAGTGAAATTAACTGATTTGAGGTCTGGGGTTTTGTTATTTTGGGGTGTTTGTATCAGTGAGCAAGAAAAGGTGAAAACTTATTATCAGAAGATATCCAAATGGCAAGGTCAAGTTTCTGAGAGATTACAAGTTTTGAGTCGTCGAACAGGTTCGGGCTTTTTGCGTTTGTCTTTGAGTAGTTGTTATTAATGCAGCTATCTGAGAATTGTTTGATTGATTAAAATTTTCTTTTCTTGTTGAATTTTTTTCCAGCCAGTTCTGCCCCATCAACTAGCAAGGTAATATTTGCTCACTGTTTAAACTAATTGTGATTAGGTTTGGTACCAGTCTTTGAATATCGGGATAGAACGATAAGATCAACTGTAATGCATGTTTTAAATCAGTTTATCCTCAGACTAATTCGTTCTTGTTTTTGATATTTTCGTGTGTGTTACTGCAGACTTTTGTAAGTCGTCCAAAAGCGACTGTCGCTTCATCATCCCCAATATCTGGTACTCGAAGAAATGTAACACGTGCACCTTTGGTATCCGGTAGGAACAATGTAGCTGTGAGGAACCAGACAGATAGTACTATAGGATCTAAACCGGCTCGTGAATCTGGTAATTATGATTCAAAGCTGGTTGAAATGATAGAAAGTGCGATAGTGGACAAAAGCCCTTCGATTAAATGGGAAGATGTTGGTAAGAACTTATAGTTTCCTCCGTTTTGTCCAATTTAATTTATCAAGTCTTTTATTCTCAGTAGACAGTAATAAATCTCAATTTCGTTTGTAGCCGGTCTTGAGAAGGCAAAGCAATCTCTTCTGGAAATGGTTATAATCCCAACACAAAGACCAGATCTTTTCCCTGGTGGTACTATCCGCCGACCACCAAAAGGTAATATTTAGGAGGTTATGTTCTCCTGCTAAGTTTGTCTACTGACCTATATCTTGTTTATTAATTATTTATATATTTGGTTTCTAGGTCTTCTTCTCTTTGGTCCACCTGGTAATGGGAAGACCATGCTTGCTAAAGCTGTTGCATCAGAGTGCGCAGCTACGTTTTTTAATATTTCTGCATCTTCTCTAACATCAAAGTGGGTGTGTGTCTACTCCAAACTCTTTTTTGTTAACCTTTAATAGCGAGAATGCTGTTTTCTTATTTCCTGTAGTACGTAAATCAGCAAGTTATCTTATAAGTTCAGTTGTGCTGGAACAGGTTGGAGAAGCTGAAAAGCTTGTTCGCACTCTTTTCGAGGTTGCAATATCAAAGCAGCCTTCTGTAATCTTCATGGATGAGGTATGTCGCTCAATCTGTAAAATCTTTTGAAGTGATGCGTCTTTGTGCTTAGATATGCTCCCACAGCCGCTAAAACATAATCATCTATTCAGCAGTGATGTAAATCTGCATTCCTGGAACTTTTAAACATCTCTTGCATCAACGCGTTCTAATTTCCACGGATACATCATTGATCTTTTTTGATTTTGTTGTGCTACAGATTGATAGCATTATGTCAACAAGATTGGCTAATGAGAATGATGCAAGTAGAAGGTTAAAGTCGGAATTCTTAATCCAGTTCGATGGAGTGACCTCAAATTCCAATGACCTTGTAATCGTAATTGGTAAGCTAGGCTGCCTACTTGATACTTGTCATTACTAGTGTAGTACTCATACTGCTGTTTATGGCTTACTCTGTTTGAAGTCATGCTCAGTTAAGGGCTCAGAAATGGGGCCTTAACCTCATTTTATCAATATTCAATTAATATTCAAAACTTAAAAGTGAGGGTTTAAAATGCATAATGCTTTCTTTTCCATGATTTTAACACTACAATCAATTTCAACCTATCGCTCTCCTTGAGCATCTCTCCCACCAAGAAGTTGTTCAGAATCCTCTTATAATGACATCTATCTTAACATATTCGGTTAGGACTTGGGGTTTTGAAATATTCTTAGGGTTTGAGTTTGACTACACCATGAAGGTTGGGAGCAAGTATTCTTTTTCTAGGATGCAAAGGAACACCATTCATATGCCTCCATTTCTTACTTTGGTTCATAGCCAGAGAAGCATTATCTGATCTTCTTTTGTGCTCAATTTCTTCATTTCAGATTCTGGTAATCAGAATTAACAAATTAGAAATCCACCTAAGGTGTCTCTATGTTTTTGCAGGTGCAACTAATAAGCCACAAGAATTAGACGATGCTGTTCTTCGCAGACTGGTTAGGATGCAACTTTTATATTTATTTTGCATTAAGACTAAATGAGCCATTTGGCAGTTAATTACTGATTATTGCCACAACTCACAAACAAGTCACCATTTTATATTACAAGTAATATAGGATATGATAACTGTAGTTTCATCTCCAATTTTGAATAGGTGAAGCGTATTTATGTACCTCTACCAGATGAAAGTGTGAGGAGGATGCTTTTCAAAAATAAACTTAAAGGTCCAGCATTTTCAATACCAGGTAAGATCGTTCACACGTCACTGCGATACTACTTGAAGAGGCAACTCATTTTATTTGCAACTACTGAACAGCAAATTGCACTCACTTATAAACATAACCAATGCAACTTTTGTGGTTTACCATCAAAGCTGTCCTTCTATACAACATGTACTAGGAGAAGCTAAACTACCTTCAATTCTGAATATAGCTTTGTCTCTGTAACTTTCTTTCTTATTTGACCGGTTCTTATTCTTTCTACAGGAGGAGATCTGGAACGACTTGTAAAAGAGACAGAAGGTAAGCATCAGCTACTTATAAGACACCAACCATACCATTTCTTCAGATTCAGGACTCTTATCCTGTAATTCCCATGCATAGGTTATTCCGGAAGCGATTTGCAAGCCTTGTGCGAAGAAGCTGCTATGATGCCAATTAGAGAACTCGGATCAAAAATTCAGACAGTGAATGCCAATCAGGTAACTATTTGAACTTTATCTGGGTGTTTTATTTTGTTCGACTGCAAGCATCTAAAGACTAGCCGGAGTAGTTTTTCCTGACAATGTTTAAGCTGCTCCATTTATTCTACATTTCAGATAGCATGGTATCCTTTCTGCATCTAGAGACTTAAGATTGACCGTGATGTCATAATGTTTGATTTATGACTGGATTGCATTAGTGTTAGAATTAAGATAGGTTCTCACTGGACACCTTCATCTACTTCAGAATCCCTTTATCTCCTTCCTTTTCTGACTGTGTGTGTGGAACTCACTCTCTTTTCCTTCAATAAAAATGGGTAGACTTGTAGAATACAACAAGCAATTTGCACGTGATGTTTGCTGATTTGCTGATATAATTTGTTTATTCTACTGTTATAGATACGCCCACTTAGATATGGAGATTTTAAGAAAGCAATGTCTGTCATTAGACCAAGCTTACAGAAAAGCAAGTGGGAAGAACTTGAAAAGTGGAACCAGGAATTCGGCTCCAATTGAAGGGCTAATTTATAAAAAGAGAAAACAAATCATGATTTGGTTTGTATACTTTGCCGCAAGGCTGGCTTATCTAAGAATGACTCTCCATTACTACAGTATACGTAGATCTTCTCTCCATTATGTAAATAATTTTTTTGTTCAAAGAGTAAAGAAAAAGAAGCCGCTTGTGTACGTACCACAAAAAACAGATAATAATGTATACAGTAAAGACTGACATTTATGGAGAACTGACAAGTTCTGTTTTCCAAGTTACTTAAAATTGCATCTTTGATTCTTGGGTTCTATCCTATGCTCAAAATTGTATTTAGCTAGTCTTGTTGTATCTGCTAAGAATGGGAAGCTGATGTAAAAGGGTTTAGAAGTTCAAATATGATGCTCCAACAGGTGAGGAGGATCACCTCTTAAATCATCATGGTACATTTCCGGCTAAAGGAAAGAGTAGTATATTACAGCACTCGGAAATGCTAGTCCTTATTCCTTGGTAACTCTTGCCTTACATTTCGATCAAAACTGACAAGTTTCTTCTAGTTTTATTAATTATACAACATTCACACTGGATTCAGATAAGAAAACTTATATTATATGTATGATAAACTCAGCAAAAGAAATACATTCCAGTGGACTTTTCTTCCTTACAGGAAGCCTTCGACACCCCTGCCTGAACTTGATTCTCTGTATATGCTGAAGGCTTCTTCCATAACTTTGGCTCGGGATAGCACTAGGGCCCTCTTTTTTCCAGATGGATGTGTAGCAAGATAATCATTCAACGCCGTGTCTCCAGCGACCTCCCCAAGCTTCTCATACACTTGGGGCGCCACCCGAGGATCATATCCAGCTGAGGCAAGCAAGAGTACCCCTATATAATCTGCCTCCATTTCATTCCTAAAGAGTGCAAAAAAAAAAAAAAAAAAATCAGATACGCTACCTCCACTAACCAAATAGTTTTATGAACTTTTCCCTAGAAACTGAGAGACTCCAGCAAGTTACATGGGTCAGATCACCCCCAAAGTGGTAAACAAATACTCAAAAGGAAAAGATCACAAAGCCCAGTTAAACATAGATATCAGATACATATATGCTACCTCCACTAACCAAATAGTTTTATAAACTTTTCCCAGACAACCATCAATATCATTATGAGAAAAGCCACTGGTGATGCCGTAAGATATCATAACAAATGAAAATCCAAGTTTACTTCTGATATCAAGTGATAACTCTAGATCCTGGAAACTGCGTGTGTTGCCCTAATATAAAACGGTTATCAGCAGTACAGCAAATAAGTAAGTTGGGCTGTCAGGCTCAATTTAACATCTCTAAACACACTCTAACGCGTAACTGTTCAAGCATGCCGGTCACCGGATAATGACTTCCAGAAATCTGATGCGGGTAACATTGTCTAAGTGAATTCCACACCAAAACCACTGTCTAGCATGCAAAACAAAAAAGAGCCTCATCCTAAGAAAATTAAGAGTAAATGACAAAGCTTCTACCCAATGTACCTAATGTGCTTCACTTGTTTGAATATATTTTAGTACTAAAGACTAATCGGTTGGTAATTTCAGAAGGCAAATCAAAAAAAGTGCACAACTAGTTAAAATGCAAACTGAATCCAGCTTAAAAGCAGTGAAACCACAGTAAATACCTCCGTGAGAAAGGAAGCTTGAGGAAAAATTGTGATGTCATGTTTACAAGATCAGGCATACCAACAAACTGCATAAGAACTATTTGCAGAATTGTAAACCACATATTGTTTGACATTTGTTCAGCTCCATGTCTTGCCACAACATGCCCAACCTGATATCAGAATAAATTATCAGTTTTAGGTTAGATTCTATCATTCCGAGGGGAAAAATCATCTAAGCAAAAAAATTACCATTTTAAGATATTTCCAAGAAATGAACAAAAAAATCCAACACGCGGGAAAAAACAGGTGTGTTTTCTATATCTATCAGAGCTACGTTTTCAAAGCGGTGCCAAGGCAACCTGGCATACCGGTCGAAGACCTACTTTCTTGCTTATATTAAAGTTAACCTAGGTTCAAAAGATGGTCACCTAAAAGTTGGTCGAATGAAATGGTATCAAACGAGTGAAGGAATCAGCACTTACTTAAATCCAAGGTATGTAACGTTTCTAGGCATCTAGGCGAAGTGGGAAGGTTTGACTATCCCATCCCCTTGCCACAGCACCCAAAACAACAAAACTCAAGGAATTCTCAGCTAGAATAGAAGTTGGCAAAGCTCAAACAAAACACTAAATATAAACTGACCCCAATTTTCTATTAGTGCAACCCTATGAAATCCATGTTTACTGGAAACAGCGGTACACTGAATTAGCCACCAAAGAATCTACAGTACCTTCAAATTTAAGAATTCTAAGAAGCTAATGAAGAATAGGAAAAAAGAATACCTCATGTGAAATAATAGTAGCTATCTCAGCATCTGTTCTAAAATGATCAAGCAAACCAGTGAAAACAACAATCTTCCCACCAGGAATACAAAACGCATTAACAATTGGTTCATCGATAACCAAAACTTCCCAATTCATTCCTTCCAAATGATGAGTAGCAACTTTAGCACCTTTCTCTTGACCTTTCTTTCTACTTTCTTGAACCCATTTATCATCAAGAACTTCCTCTTCTTTCCTCCAATTCCCATCTATTTTCCCTTCACCTCCACCAATCAAAGCAATAACAGCTTCCCTAGAATTCTCATCATCACTCTCAATATTTTGATTGCTATACTCAGGATCACTCCATACTTGTTCATGTTTAATTCCTCTTTCTAAAGCTCCAATAATATCTTTCGCTATCAATCTAACTTTAACACTTTCCGGGTGTATTGCTGGTAGTATCTTTCCTTTATATGCATTCTTTATCTGATTCAAACTTTCTTCTCCCATTTTTCTCTCTAATTCTTTTGATAAAAGAACAAAATGAGTTCTTTTCGTATAAGGGATTGTTTCACAGTTCCCAGCATATACAGTAATAATAACTCCTCCACTGATTAAAACTACAACCAATACATTTCTAGGGTTTTCAAACCATTTTTTTGGTCCTCTTGGTTTAAAATGTTGAACTTGATTTCGATCTACATAATAAAATCTACGCCCCCCACCATTCAAAAATACATTTCTCTGGTGATTTTGTTGAAAAGAAGTAAACTTTGAACGAATCAATGAAGACCCAGACCCCCTAGAGATATTAGTATTCAGGGATGATGAATTATTACTAGAAATAAATTGATTGAATTGATTACCTTCACGGATTGAGTTTTTTCCCGCATTAAATATCTTTGAACCAAGACTTCGAAATGAATTAATGGCTAATTTCGCTTTTCTCAAACTACCCATAATTTATAAAATTGTAAACCCTAATAGAATTTCATCAAGAAAATCGTCCTCAAAAAGGGCCAAAAAAAAAAAAAAAAAAACTGTAGCTGTGCGTTTTAATCCTTGAAGAATCAGAAACAAAACAAAACAAAATCAAAATTAATGAATTTAACAAAATTCTTCCTTTGAGAGGCGTCTGTGATTATGGTGAGAACTGAGAAGTATCCAAAAAATATTCAAACGAAATACGAACCAATATAAATATATAGAGAAAATTCTAAGAAGATTCGAAGAACAACCACAAAGTTATACATACAGTCTTTTTTTGGATAGGGGTAACCAAAATTCTAGGTCACCCCTCCCGCAAAACCTCAGTTTGTCATTCTTAAGAAGCCCACCTCCTTATCTCACACATTAGTGGTGCACAAATAACTTTCTTGAACACATAATGCAGATAATTAGCATGATCATCACACACATAAAAGGTAATGTTACC
This sequence comes from Papaver armeniacum, assembly GCA_023531295.1. NCBI lineage: Eukaryota > Viridiplantae > Streptophyta > Magnoliopsida > Ranunculales > Papaveraceae > Papaver > Papaver armeniacum. The sequence goes on along the minus strand of JAJJWW010013064.1, from coordinate 107,680 downwards.
TCAATAAGAAGCCATAAAAGGAATCAAAGTACATTATAGAGAAATATTGAGATGTTGGAGAACACTAAAAATCAATTCAAACAACACCAAAGGAGATGCGAGTATGCAAAACAATAGTGGCGAATATTAATTAGGTTTAGAAATCGTTTAAAGAAGTACATGCATTTGTTTTTTATTTAGCTTTATTTTTGCATCCAATCAAATTAGATACTGAATTGAAGTTACAGAACAGAACCTTGTCTTTGCAGATAAATTATTTTGTTAAAAGGGATTAATACACAAGTACACCTGTGCTTATATGCAGTGCTTAAAGTGAAATATACATTTTCTTTAATCAACTCAAAAGAAAAATAGAAACCCGGAGAACCCTTCTAATATTCCAGAATCCAAATATTCATCTCTTTGGTTGGTTTGGTGATGAACAGCGAATTTCTGGATTTTATTTTATAATATGCTCATAGAACAGAACTTTGTGTGTTACTAGGTATGACTTTATAACTAGAACTGATTATTCATGCATCATATATAGGATTATTCCGGAGGCATGGCACAATTCCTCTTCCCTTACAGGAAGCCTTCAACACCTCTGCCTAATCTTGATTCCCTATATATGCGAAGGGCTTCTTCCATAACTTTGGCTTGGGATAGTAATTGCGCTCTCTTCTTTCCAGATGGATGCGTTGCGAGATAATCTTTCAATGAAGAGTCTCCAGTGACCTCCCCAAGCTTCTCATACACTCTGGGCGCTATCCGTGGATCATATCCAGCTGAGGCAAGCAAAAGCAAACCAATATAATCTGCCTCCATCTCCATCCTAAAAATAAATAAATGAGGACCACATTGTAAAACATCTCCCCTAATAAATTATGCACTAATATAAGTTCAAACGAAAGAGGGCAGTGATCACGGAAACCTTAAGATGTTTATTAATTTAAAACACAACTTTATTCTCGTTATCAGATGATGGCGCTAATTCCTGATTAGCTGCTACAAAGTGTTATTAGCAATACGACGAATCATGCAAGTATAGCGACCAGACCAGATTTAACATCTTTTGACATGCCTCAGCACATAAAGCTGCACAGGCAAATTCGATAATGATGCCCAGAGATAATAAAATAACATTGTTGAAGCCGGAACAGGAAAATACTGCACCCATCACCAAAACCAGTATCAAACTTGATACAAGATCAAAGAAAAAAGGGTTAATTTGTATCTGAATACCAAGTTTTGGTCGTCTTTGTCTGAGGGTACAAAATTTGTCCAGTTTAGTATTTGCGAACGGACTAACTTTGACTCGGTTGACCATCCAAATGCCTAAACATGATATGAATTCTGTTATATATGGTAGCCTTAAATAAACATGACTAAAATTTGGTACCCAGAAACAAGATATTGCTGAAATATACAACTTCAACATAAATATGCCAATTCTACTTTCAGTTAAGAAGATCACAAACAAAAAATGTTTTTCATCTTTGGCTAGAATTCGAGTTGTAGTATATCCTATGATACAATTACTATGTTTCTGATGATTTATAATATAAAGTGTTAAGTTCAAAATTTTCAAGACAGGGTACCAAAGTTTTGGGGATGTTTGTATGAGGGTACCCAATTTTACGTACGTTAATCAACATTCAACACTGTTAAGAATTTGGATGGTCAGCTAAGTCTAATGCCCAAACTCTGAACTGGACAAGCTTGGTTCCACTAGACAAACATGGCCAAAACTTGGTACTCAAATACAAAAGCCCAAGCATAAAAGATCATAATCGTCAAAAGCATAAATGAGAGAGCTTCAACCTAATATACCTTAACCTAACAGCATGTAAACTTGAAAATGTCTGAATACTATTACGAGACTACTAGCAAAAATGGCAAAGCTGAATTCAGCTTAAAACATTGAATCCAAATAAGTACCTCCGAGAAAAAGGAAGCCTAAGGAAAAGTTGTGATGTCAGATTTACAAGATCCGGCATGCCGATGAACTGCAGAAGAATTATTTGAAGAATTGTAAGCCACATATTGTTTGAAATTTGTTCTGCTCCGTGTCTTGCCACAACATGCCCAACCTGATATCAGAATATAATATCGACCTTCAATTAGATGCTATCATCATCATAAAAAATCCTCTAAGCAAAACTATGAATCAAACAAATTTCAATACTTGAAATATACGACGCAGCCAAAATACATACTTTTTCTATATCTACCAGAGGTATGTCGTCAAAAGCGGCCCCAAGGCCACCCATGCATACAGGTCAAAGATCTACCTCCTCACTTCTTTTAACTGTACCTACATAGGTTCACTAGGCGGTCACATCTGGGGAGAATCTAATTATATTCAGATTAACTCATATCAATGCAGTGATTTAAGCACATAAGTTAAAGAAGATGTAAAGTGCATACACATTCAAACAAATTAACCATGTCAACATTACTTGAATCCAAGGTATACAATGTTTCTGGCTTGTCCATCCCCATGGCCCAAAACCAAGAACAACATAAAGGTCACCTAGAATAGATGATAAACCCTCAACTAAGTCAACAAGTTCTGGCAACATCTAGAGAAAGCTTTTACAACTAAAGTTCTAAGGAATCACTACTAGGTATATACATGACTCCAATTTCTTACTGTGACGTAGGATATATATATATGTTTATGCTGGAAGATGAAAGCAGTCCACAAATTTATGAATTCTAAGAAGCTATGGAAACAAGAAGAGGAAAAAATTACCTCATGTGAAATAACAGTAGCTATCTCAGCGTCTGTTCTAAAATGATCAAGCAAACCAGTGAAAACAACAATCTTCCCACCGGGAATACAAAAAGCATTAACAATTGGTTCATGAACAACCAAAACTTCCCAATTCAATCCTTCCAAATGTTGAGTAGCAACTTTAGAACCTTTCTCTAGACCTTTCTTTCTACTTTCTTGAACCCATTTATCATCAAGAACTTCCTCTTCTTTCCTCCAATTCCCTTCAATTTTCCCTTCACCGCCACCAATCAAAGCAATAACAATTCGTCTAGCATCCTCATCATCACTTTCAATATGCCGGTTGCTATAAGCAGGATCACTCCATGCTTGCTCATGTCTAATCCCTCTTTCTAAAGCTCCAATAACATCTTTCGCTATCAATCTAACTCTAATACTTTCAGGATGCATTGCTGGTAGTATCTTCCCTCTGAATGCATTCTTTATCTGATTCAAACTCTTTTCTCCCATTTGTTTCTCTAATTCTTTTGATAAAAGAACAAAATGGCTTCTTTTTGTATAAGGAATTGTCTCTAAATTCCCAGCATATACAGTAACAAAAACTCCTCCACTAACCAAAACTACAATCAATACATTTCTAGGATTTTCAAACCATCTTTTTGGTCCTCTTGGTTTAAAATGTTGGACTTTATATCTATCAGCATAGTAAAATCTACGCCCCCCACCATTCAAAAATGGGTGATTTTGATGAAAAGGAGTAAACTTTAAACGACCAACGAAGAAAACGAACACCCAGAAGCCCTAGAGGCATTAAATTGCGTGAATTGATGATTACCTTGACGAATTGGGTTTCTACTTCCATAAAAAAGCTTTGAACCAAGATTACGGAGTGAATCAATAGCTGAATTCGCCTTTCGGAAACTACCCATGATTTATCAAACTGAAGACCATAGCATTTCATCGGGGAACCAAAGGGTTTTGCTTAACAGCTTTGGATGATTGTTTTAAGAAGTGTCTAGAAATAGTAAGAAAAAAGTAGAGAAGTGAAGAACTAATGAACAACTGTTATATACAATCTTTTCTTGGATGGGAATAACCTAAAGTTTAAATCAAGCCCCCTTACACCTTCTTCCTTTTTCTAGACACAACTGAGTCGTCTGAATCTGACTGATATCACATGACTCATCCGGATCTGACTCAAAATTATGTGAGTCAGTGGCTTGGTTCTATGAGTCTGGGTATTTTATTTCCTGACTCAAATGGGTTCGAGTCAGAGGTTAGGTTATGTGAGTCAGTGGCTGTCTGGGTATTTTATTTCCTGACTCAAATGGGTTCGAGTCAGAGGTTAGGTCTGAATCAGATCGCGAGTCACTCTGACTCGAACCAAGTTAAGGGCGAAGTCAAATTCAGATGCCAAGTCAGCAAAAAACAAACACATTCTTAATAACTGAGGTTGTATACATGTAACCTAGAATCTGTTTTGCTTCACAAAAAGCTAATTTTCTGCTTCTAAAAGTTGTTATGAAAAATTGTTGCCCGGACCATTGACTTTTCGACTTTTAGAAGTCGAAAAACAACTTCTGAGTGTACATCCAAACACCCAATAACCTCATTACCCTGATTTTTGCAAATTGCCTCTGCAATGTGTGCTAAAAGGGAAATACAACTAAAACATAAGTTTGGGATATCAATTCAAAAATTTTAAACCACTGAGAAGAAAATTTCACTGCAAGAAAATATTCGCCACTGAACACAAGCAGCTTACAAAAAAGTAAAACAAAAATTTTAATTGTACAAAAAGAATACAAGACTGCTTCATTTTTTTTTAAAAGTAGTCAAACTCGAAAACATAAGAAAAACTACCACAAAACAAAATGCTTCAACTTCAGGGCGCGCTTCAGCTCCCATCAGCTTAAAGACTTGATGTTAGTAATTTTGCAAGATTGAGCGCACATCACCTTCCATCAGGCCAGTACCTACAACAACGCACTTGGGATTAGCTGCCAGTAAATAAATGAAGAGCAGGTGTGATTCAAACTAGCAATTTAGGATCGAGTTATGACGAAGGTGATTTTTTTTTTCCTAAAGGACTATAAATTAGGCTGAGATTTATGCGAGTTTTTTTTATCAGTAATCATAAGTTCAGGTTTGTCAGAGTTTTGTTTGTGTACACACATTTAGTATGATTGGATACTTTTACACCCTAGTTGATGTTGTTGTTTTCATTATGGACATGATCAAGTAGTTAAAGGAACAATTGAAGAACTCCAAATTTCACAGACCTCGATGTCTTTTCTTCTATATCACTGTCAAAATTAGCTAGTAATTTCTCTATCGCCAGGCGCCGTTTCTCATCAGCTTGTAATTTCTTTTCTGGCTGTTTCTCATCAGCTTGTAATTTCTTTTGCATCTCCATCCATCGGTTATTCGACGGTTTACGTGCATAAGGTTTTGCTTGAAAGAACTGCAGGAAGGAAAAAATTAAAAGAAATCACGGGTTAAATGTAACATTCAGAGTATCTTGAAAGAAAAATGCATATCTAGAATGAAGGCACCAATCCGTAATCATGAGCACTTAACTTGTGCCTGACATTATTACCGTGTGAATCTTCAAAACTACAGTTAAAATTTATGGTTATCTTTACAACCTCTAGTTCTTGCCACTTTTGACTGGAGCATAAAACACACGAGTAGATTACCTCACTATATAATGCAGAAGCAGCAGTTGAACGTTTTGATGGATCAATCGCCAAAAGAGTTTCTATCAAGGACAGTGATGACGACGGGAAATGACTGAAAGTTTCTCTTAGGCACTGTTTGCGAGGAGACTGAGGTTTGAGTAGGTTTGCATGTGGTAATTTAGTGTTTCTCCAGTATTCTTCAGAAGGAGATCCACATAGCGTAAAAATCTTATCGAGTTGAACCAGCTATATACATAACGAATAAAACAGTTAAGTGGATCAAGATATGAACATAATCAAGAACTAATATAAATGAACTTGGCATAAAAACAAATAATTGAACGAGGAAAAAAACACAGTAGTTAGATGAATAAGAAATTACTTTTCTGTCCTCTCTTATAATAGGGTACCCAGCTAATAACTCGCCTAAAATGCAACCCGCGCTCCAGAGGTTTACCTCTACATTGTAATAGTCGGCAACTTCCAATAGAAGCTCTGGAGCTTGATACCGTGAAAAATTGCAGTTAGTCACAGGTTGTTTCTGCTGCTCAGTACCCAATAATGAAGCTGACTCAAAGCCGGCAATCTTGAGAGTTTCCTCATCATCGATGAGTAGATTAGACATGTTGATGTTACGGTGCAATACGTCATTTCTGTGACAGTGATCAAGCCCCGCTAACAGTTGATGCACATAACATTGTACCTAGCCAAAGCAGAAAGTAGCTTCATCATCTACTTCAGCTTCGTATTACTTGCCAGTTAAAGAAAAAAGACTGACCCACTAAAAGGAAATGCTAGAACAATATGTGTTTTACCTGAGGCTCCGTAAACTTGATTCTGGGCCTTACTTTAATGAGATCAGCCAAACTATATTTCACGTATTCAAACACTAAGTGCAACTCAAAACCATTAGATGGAATCGCAACGCCTACCAAATTGATAACATTAGGGTGATTCAACCGACGATTTATAAGTATCTCTGTAGTGATAGCTTTCACATCACTCTCGTGTACTTTCCTTATAGTCACGGTTTTCCCTGTCATGGCATCTCTAGCTTGGTACACAGCCGACCAAGTTTTCCCCTGGCTTATCCGAAGTGGGAGACAATTAAAGTTTGAAGAAAATATAATTTAAATAAACTGAAGAGAAATAGTGAAACATCATTTTGCTTCTCGGGAACAAAGTGTTCAGATGGTATCGCTGGCTTGTCCACCCATGACTAATGAGCACTTAGACAAACCAGACGAATGACCCTCAATGATGCATCTCTTTTTAGTTTTCACAAAAATGCTAAACAGGATTGTATTATAAATAATGAAATCGATCTGAATTGGTTCAAACGAGAGAGAGAGAGAGTACCTCGTAAAGCTTCTGAAAATTATTGATGTCAAGAGGAGTCCAACCATTGATGGCTTCAGAAGCAACGGAAGAGAGCCATGAAGGCCAACCAGCGGCAACCTGTTCTCCTTGTAAATTATTTGGATGATTACGAGGAAGTCTCAGACTTGGTTCTTTCATTTTCCCCTTGGAATTATTACCAAGTAGAGACTCGGTTTCTTCCTCTTTCCTCTGGTTTTCTAGATCACCAGAATCAACTAAAGTCTGATCTTCATTATCTTCGGCTGAAGCAGGGGAAGAAAAACAATTCATTCGCACAACAGATCGCAAACCCGCCTTAGCCACAAAGCCTCCATTACTAATAGTTTCAGTACCATGAGCAGCAACGGTTTTCGGTCTCTGCTGCTCGGCTGAGTCATGATATATAAGGTCTTCGAAACATATATGGTTTCCCATCCTCCTCCTCTCCTGATTTTAGTTTCAACCTATTTGAAATTTCAGATGAATACATTGGAAGAAGAAGATAATGGAGAGCCTCATAATCAAACAGAGGATTGAAGGAGTCACTTGAAGGGGTCTCACTTTCATGGAATATTTTGAATCTGAATTTATTATTTTAATGGCAACTACTTAATACTAAATAGAAACAACTGGATCCCCTAATTGACAAATACAAATATATCCACAGATTATTGTCCTTGAACAGAAGTCGCCCACCAGGAAACAGCTTGCTCAATAATACTCAAAGTAAGTGCCATTGTCTCTGCTACAAAATTTGATGTTATCCCACAGCTGCACAAATGGCTCCACTCACACTACCTTCATTATATCTACACGCAACTCCTGCCCCAGCCCAAGATTTCCATGCGCAGGCTTAAATCCATCCCAGAAAAACCTTAACATACTAAGATCACCAATAGTATTAAACACATTCCTTTAGTTCTTAGACCACCTTCGTTCACCAAGTGACATACTCTAGCTTTTATATTGTTTATATCTGCCTTTCCTGAATCAAATATCATCTGGTTCCCGGTCAACCAAATTTCTGCTAATAAGCTCAGACAATCAACAGTCCATATCTCACTTAATAGCAGGAATTTCATTTCATCAATGCCTCAAATTTCATACAATCTTGTGCATCCAATTTCATCAGTAACAAGACAGTACAAAATCATATCAGATGTAGAGCTAAGTTTGAAGAACTATGAATTCCCTTCTTCAGTGTATAATTTACACCACAAGCCCCCTATAAAATCTTCCATGCCTGACCAGAAATTGGTCAGTATTTCCAGACATTTTTAGTCCAATTTATAGTATTAAGCTTCTTATTAACTATTTCTGATTTCGACAACAGTAGCCACAGTAAACTCAGCTTTTACCATAATCTCTAAACTACCTGGCCTCACACTGTCATTAATAAATTGCTCACATCCTCAAAAATTTGCCACACACCATTCTCTAATTAATCGCACACTTTGCATTTCAGATTTCATTCAGCATGTTATATTATCTTATTTGAACCATCAACCACTACCCATCTAATATCCTCTTTAAGCTCCTGAAAATGCCATTTTGAAATAGGCTCTACTGAATACATTCTAAAAAACTTCACCTAACTGAACTTCCATCTACATTCCTGGAATTGTATACCATTGAAACCTTCACCAACACATACACTATGATATAACAAAACGAGAGCTATATTGCAAAATTATGAGATGTAAATCAAAGTAGTAAACCTCAAAACCTGACATCGTACGAAATCAACTTATAATGCGTGTATCCAATTCATATCTAACAAATAATCAAAGGCGGCAACAAAAACATAACAAAGAAGCACACACATTTGAAATCTACACTACAAATGAAAAATTGTGAGGGAAACTCCAAAAATCAGATTATGTAATTTTCAGTCTGGAATCATATTTGAAATCATAACAGAAGATTAAAAAAAACTTAAAACCAGCAAAATAGTTAGAATCATACACATAGTTCTGCAATCCTCATCCATGTAATAGTCCCTTCCAGACAGAAGAGAAAGCATCCTGCTGCGCCTCGAAACTACAGTCTGAATGCATTCTTTATCTGATTCAAACTTTGTTCTCCCATTTGTTTCTCCAATTCTTTTGATAAAAGAACAAAATTACTTTTTTTTTTTTTTTTTGTAAGGAATTGTCTCTAAATTCCCTGTATATACAGTAACAAAAACTCCCCCACTAACTAAAACTACAATTAATACATTTCTAGGATTTTCGAACCATCTTTTTGGTCCTCTCGGTTTAAACTTTAAAATGGTGAACTTGATATCTATCTGCATAGTAAAATCTACGACCCCCACCATTCAAAAATAGATTTCTGTGGTGATATTGTTGAAAAGGAGTAAACTTCGAACGAACCAACGAAGAAAATGAACACCCAGAAGCCCTAGGTGAATTGATGATTGCCTTGACGAATTGGGTTTCTACTTCCATTAGAAATCTTTGAACCAAGATTACGGAGTGAATCAATTGCTGATTTCGCCTTTAGGAAACTACCCATAACTTATGAACCAATAGACCCTAACATTTCATCGGGAAACCTATAATTTATATAATTTTATTTTTTTCCGCAAAGGGTTTTGCTTAACAGCGTTGTTTAAGAATTGTCTAGAAATGAATCAAATGATAGAAATACCAAAAGAAATAAGAAGAAGTAATGTCCAATTGTTATATACAATCTTTTTATGGATATGGGACTAACCTAGTCGGGACTCCCTCCTATACCGTCACTACGGGGTCTAATAATGCATTGCTTGCAACGTTTGTTTTTTCCCTTCATTTTTAATAGATTCAATTGAATGGGTATTGGTCGTTTTTTTCTCGAAATTGATTCAACAATCGGAGAGTTAACGTTCCCGACTACGGTTAGGAGCGATGAAAACGAATGGAAGTCGACCCAATTGACGGCTAATACGGCATGAAAATTGACAAAAAACCGTCACGTAATCTTTTAATTTTAATCATGATCGTTGATTGCCAACAAAATTCAGCCATCAGATCTAAAACTGTTATAGAACATAATTGTTACAATATAAGTGTTACACGAATATAACGCTTATAAATGTTATAAAAGCACTGTTACAGATATTGTTGCAAAAGCTGTTACAAATTGCGTCACAAAAAACAAGCCCCTACTTTGGTCGTCCTAGCACTGCTGAAGCAGTCATCTAGTTTAAAGGGCTGAGCCCTCTTTCCGTAAGACATTAAATTCCTATGCGACTCTCTCACAAATGATTTTTGTTAAAGGGAGAGCAAAAGTGATCTGAGGAGAGAGAAAATCGTAATCAACTCGCTAACGGGGCCAATTCTTTTACTGAGTTAAGTTTTATTTTTTTCGAACTAATAATACCCCTCTTATTTATCTTCACATCTCTGCCTAATATAACCTAATTAAGCTCAAGAAAAAGGAAAAAAATTAGAAAGGAAAATCTATGAGAATCATTTTTATTGTTATCAACAACAACCCAGAAAGATGCCGATCAAAAAGGAGATCATAGTGAAGACTTTTGGTACTAGATTTTCTAACTCAGCTAAAAAGTTTATACTCCTAAGAGCAACCACAGTCATGAAGCCACACAAAGACCAAATCCCATACTAAAAGCCAAATTAATTTAGTTTTTTTTGAGGTGCACCACAGCGGCAGACGACTAAAATATAGTCTGGCGGACCTTATACCAACGCTTGAATTTGGACACACGTATTATGGTCGTTTGTTAATGAAGCGTGTTTATTATGACCGTCTGAGTTTGACGTAGGTATAATGGGCGTTTGATGTGAGGCGTATGTATTACATGCGCCAGACTCGGGACGGAGATAGGAACCACGCTTGTTGATGGAGCGAACCTATTAGCCGCGTATAGATGGGCGTGAATTATACAACCGCCTCTTGTGGGGCGCATATATTAAGTGCGCATGGGTATGGTATTTGTTCGTTCTTCTACAGTCTTCTCCTCCTCTTTTTTACTGAGAAACCAAAAGACGAAGAAACCCTAAGTAAAAGTTAATCGAAAAAATTCGTCCAAAATCTAATCAGCATGTTCTTATGAAGATTAACCTATGTTCTTGTGAAGAATAAGTATTCTAATCAAGGTATGTAATATAAAAAATGTTATAATCAAATTGATGTTTATAAATTTTAATCCATCAATTTAAATCTTTGATTTTTTGTGTTTGTTGTAGCGTTTTCTTAATTGGGTGTGTAGAATTTTGCTTGAAGATTAAAGGTATGGTTTTTGTTCCAAAGGATTTAGGTTAATTAGGCGTATTTTCTTTGGGTGTGTATAATTTATAAGCTTTGTAGTTTGAAGTTTTGCTGAATTCATTCGAAAATCTCGAATGTGAGGATAAACCGAAAATTGCAGTTCTCTCTCTACTCACTCTTCCATGTATTCTTTCCTTGGATTGCCTCCATTACTACTTAGATTTTTGCTGTCAAATGAAAAAAAAAAAGGGGTATTGCTCGTCTCGTGTTTGATAAAATGCCTTAATGAACTAATTAACATGTGCCTCGAATTAAAATGTAGTTTTAAATTTTGAAGAGGTTTTGATCTGAGTAATGGGTATTCATATTGATAGTTCAGTGGTGCTATCCCCCTTGTGATTCCTTGTGCTTAAGACCTATACTCAATGGATACGTTGAGGTGAATGATTCTGCTACTCTTTCAAGGAGTAGCCCTGCTAACATTATCATATGTTGAGCATAAAGATTACTCATTTGGAATTTCTAGTTGGCAAATTGAATCATTATGTGGTTCATCCAATGGATTATTATTCATATGTTTTATTGGTTGTGACCACTATAGAGTTTATGAAAAGTACAACATTCCATTGAATATGCATATGAGCATGGTTGGAAGACTTGTTTGGTATTTTTCTCTATGAAGAAGTCCGCTCATTTTTAGATGTAATTAAAAAAAATATTATAACTTGGGTACTTGTAATTTACACTGTATTGAAACATGCCTTACATAGGTGAATTTGCTCTTTGTATTAGAAGGCGCAAACGAGGTTCCCCCACCCTTTTTCAGTTTTTAGATTTTTACACTGTAAAACTAGGAAGAAAATGCAATTTATATCCATAATTTTCAAAAGTTTGGAGAAGTTGTAGCCATTTCACGGTTTATTGTTATAACAATACCTGAATTTAAGTCATTTCTTCACAAATATGATAGCTTCTATCTTAAAGGGATTGTTATTCATTTATTATATGTGCTTATTATATGTGCTTCTTTCCTGCTGCTTGGATTTTCCTTTGCATTTTGTTGTTGTGCTATATGATAAGTTGCTTGGATTACTCTTTTGTTGATACAACTTGTATTTATACCGTGCTCAGATGTTGAACAAAATTACGTCGAGATTTTCACAAGGAAAAAAGATGAATAATAAGAAACGCAAAGGTAAAGGTCCTATGGATTATGAAATTGACCCTGCTGTTGGAGATTTGGAGGTTCCAGATACCGGGTTCGATGAAGATATCGAAGGTGAAACAACACCCTTAGTGGTACCCCTAGACAACTACAATTACCTGGAAGGTAGTGACAAACACGCTTCCACAGATATTACATATTCAAGCGATCCAAAATTCAGGTACCAACATCGTGGTTCACTCTTCTCGGTCATTAGTTATTATAAGAAGATAACAAAACATAGTCCGAAAATTAAATACATTATGGACAAGGCAGGATGGGGACATTTATTAGGCATGGAATTAGGAGAAGCATCACATCCAGTGATTGATTATCTTGTTGAGCGTTGGTGGGATACAACACATACTTTTCACTTCCCTTTTGGTGAGATGGGATTCACGCCGCTTGATTGGGTAATGTTGACAGGATTGAGTATTGGAGTTGGGGTTGATGTTCCGTATAACCCGGTCTTGTTCAAATTTGATTATGTTCGTGAGTATATTTTTTCCAGAGATAGAAGAACCCTTAGATTCTGAAGATCCCCCAGTTTCTGGAAAAAAATGCCCCCCTGGCACAGTGGATTTCAGATGCAATCACAATTAAATTTTTGAAAACTTATTTCAAAGAAGATATCTTGGTTGCAGCTAATTTGGATGACAAACTTGCAGAAAAAGTGGCAAGGGCCTTTTTTATGTATGTTTTGGGACAATTTTTCTTTTCTAATGCAAAGAACTACATTGATGCGGCTTGGTTAGCTGCTTTTGAGGATCTCAATGCAGTTGGCACGTATGACTGGGGTGGTCCCGCTTTTGCGAAATTGTATGTGGCACTCAACGCCTCTGGTAGGGGACATAAGTCATTAACTGGTCCGTTCCAAATATTGGAGGTAAATTATTATCTATTCCTACTTCATTTAAAAGTTTATTTGTTGGCAGTTGATTTATTTGGTTGGTTGTTATGATGGAGTAGTTTTGGGGATATGAATATCTGGGCATATGTAGACCGTGCAACCCAACTAGTGAAGAAAAATGCCCAAGAACTTCCCGGTGGAAAGCAAAGAAAAAGACTATTGATATTGTTCACTCTAGGAATGCGCTTAATCAGTTGACTGCCGACGACGTGAAATGGCAACCATGGGAATCCTCCATTTGTGTCCTTGACTCTGATGTTTGTCGCAAGGCTTTGGAGCTTTCAAACAAAAGGGTTATATTTACTTGGATTGGCAAGGTCAGTTAATACTTTGTGTTTTTATATGACCATTATTATTAAAATCCCACTCCTCATACACTCCTAAGAATAAAAGTTTATCATTTTATTCTAAATGGGCTGAGTTGGGTCTAACATGCATATTCCTTTAGATAATGAACTTATTTTCCCTGATTACCGGTAATTTTACAGAATATGTGGTACCTAGGAGAACGGTGTTGGAGGCAAAATCATCCTACTTTTGGAATTCCTAGAAACCCACCACTTAATATTGGTGAGGTTAGTCATGATAAAGCAAAACTTGTGAAAGAAGCTGGATGGGCAGATGCAAATATTTTTGTGAAAGCTGTTTCATATACTATGTATCTACGATATTGGCGACATGTAACTAACTTCCATCAATTCGTGACCAAAGTCGATTGGGAAGTTGAACTACATGGGATTTATGGTGACCGTGTTAAACACATTATTCAACGACCTGCTCAGCATGTACCTATTCCACCACCACAAAAATTATCATACGTAAGTACATGCCGATACCCGTTATGATATTAAAATATATCAATATCAGTTGATTTATTTTATTTTATTTTCACGACAGCCTGAAGCTTATAGTCTGGTTCAAGAACATGCCGATTTTACTCGTGCGTTTCGCGAGTTTATATTATATGAAACGGAAGACAGTGGTGTCATATGATCTCTGGTTTTGGCATGCGTTTTTTGGTATGCCTGGCTCCAGCAATGATATTAATGTAATGAATCGTTCTTATATTTTTCGAAAACTTATCAACGGGAAAACACCACCAGTGAACTTTGTCGTAAACGGGCATGCATATGATATGGGATATTATCTCGGTGATGGCATTTATCCAGAGATTGCTACTATTGTGATGGCCATCAAACAACCAGATACCGAGAAAAGATATAAATTTTCATCGATGCAAGAGGGTGCACGGAAAGATGTAGAGCGTGGATTTGGTGTACTGCAACAACAATTTGCCATTGTCAAATAACCTGCACGAATGTGGAATCCGGATGTGCTTGCCTATATCATGAAAACAGTTGTTATTTTACATAATATGATAGTGGAGAGGATGAGCGTCTTCCAGGCGATTGGCCACATGAATATGACTCTCGTAGCAGGTCGGCACCCGTGAATATATCGAGGGAAGGTAGTGATGAACTTTCTAGAATGAGAGCTGAACATCGGCGGCATGCAATACACAACAAACAAACACATTTTCGCTTGCGTAATGACTTAATAGAACACATATGGTTACGTTTTGGAGATGGTTATTAAGTTGGGATGAAGATATGTTGTATCGTATTTCTTAATTCGAAAATATGTTGTAACGTTGCTTACTAATATACTATTTATCATCTAAATATTCAAAAGTTTTATTAAAAAGTGTTGTGTCCATTAACTGCTCAAAGCTGAAAGTACATTTAAAATCCAAATACAAAACAGAAATTGCTAGTGATAATAATTAGTAATAAAAATCACTAAAATTACTTATGACTTATTAATGATAAATATTAAGGTGTCGACTAATCCGGTCATGCTTTAAGATTGGTTTCTTCTGCGTTGTACTATTTCCACCTTTCGAAGTTCAAGTACTCTCTTGTTACGGGTCCAATGCGAGAGATCCTTCAACATTATGGCTAAGTCATCGTCCCGCTTCTTTCTTTAAATCGAGTTTTTCTTGTCTAGCTTGTTTAGCCGCAAACTTTGCCGCAGACTTAGCTTGTATTGCTTCAAACTCAGCTTGTCTTTGCGCCATCTTCATTAGTGATTGTGCTTTGTAATGAGCATTGAAACTTTGTTTCTCTTTAATTATATCCTCTAGCATTTCCTCCTGGGCATTGGATTTTGCTCTCCCTGTTTTCTTTAGTCGTTTCGATGCTTTCTTCCCCAACTGACGCTTATGTGTGTTCTCTATGTCTCCAATATCTGTATCATCACTGGACTCGCCTTGATTTGTTTCCTGAATATCAGCGTTTTCCTCACCACTCTGAGAATATTCCATTTCTTGGGTCGAATCGAACACAAACGTCGACCGTCCTGAATATTTGATATTATCTTTTAGAATTTCGTAGCACTCTTCACGCTTAAATTTTTTGTTACGATTACTTTCTTTGAATCGCTTTCTTATCTCTTCAAGCTGTTATTGTTTTGAATACTCGTCAGTGAATTTACATGTATATAATTATTAAGGATGCAAAAATTGATGATTAGTTACCTTGAGGGCTTCATTCCAGCCACTATGATATTCACCATCGACTTCCAACACTTTTGCAGAATAAAGTGCCACCTCTCTACTTATTCCCTGAAATCGACTCTGAATAGAAGTCCAAGTACGTTTCGGTTTACAAGGCAGGGCTTCTTCGAGCTTATCTTTGATCCGACTCCACAATACTCTTTCTGGTTGATCGGTTCCGGTAGCAGAATCTTGAGAAATTGCTAAATGGATTCTACATATCGTTGTATCTTCTTCTATTCTAAAATTCGGACCGCGTGGTGCCATACTTCTATATAATTTGAAATACTGCTCAAAGATTTCATATATATAGATATATGAAAGAGCCGTTGCAATGAATCAAACGGCCGGAAAAATCAAACGTTCAAAAATATAACCGTTGGGGCACGTATAATAAGTAGCGCCTGATCAAACGCTTATAATACTTGCGCCCAAACCAGGCTCACATTAAACTTACGCTTGTTGCCAGGCTCATTTTATAACAGCGCCCCAATGGAGCGTATAATATAACTATGCCTGATTTGGGGCGTATGTATTACATGCTTATGGTCCGGCGGTGTTTATAAATGCGCCTGATTCATACGCTAATTTTATCTCCGCCCCGATCTCATACGTTAATTATACTAACGCCCAGTATGAAGCGCTCACTATACTCTCGCCTGGCTTCATACGCTCTCAATACCTACGTCCCACTATATGGTGATTTGGTCTGGGTTGACGACCACATTTAGTCTCAAACCCTAGTTTTCCAGACTATTATTAGCTTTAGTTGCTTCCACTAAGGCTCACCTTGGGACTAAATTTGGGTATAGTCCCCGAATTTAGTCGTGATTGTGGTTGCTCTAAGGGATTTATTTAGTTTTATTTGGTACAGGTTTCCGGATATGCAATGCCGGTGACGCGAAAGAGAAAACAAAAACACAAAAGGTAGAGATGAGATTACTCAAAATGATCCGTAATTTTAGATTTTTTATTTGTTTAGGGTAATCATCAGTTCTGTGAGAAAAAATGCCTAACGGAATCTTAATTTTTCTTAAAGGGAGAGACTGTTGATTAATCAATTGATATTTCAGCTATTGTTGATTTTCGTTTTTGGATTTAAAGGTGATTTACGTTTCTGGATTTAAAGGTGATTTCCGTTCCTGGATTTGAAAGTAGTGGAAGATAAGGCAGGAGGAGAAGTGATTTCGGTGAAGCTATAATGGTGTTCTCCGGTTAACAATTGGGTTCGGTTGTGGGCATGCAAAATTGACGAGTGTGAACAAGGGAAGTCTAGTCCGAGTCAAAGAAAAATATTGAATAGACTTGGTTAATGAGTCGACAACGATTTTTGCTCTCCTCGGATCATTTTTTGCTCTCCCTATAACAAAAATCCTCATAAATATGTACTAATAATCGCGAAACATTTGGGCGTGTATTTGCGTTTTTGCGCATGTCATGAGACCCTTCGACGGACAAGGACATCTAAATTTTGAGAGTTTACATGTTTCAAAATTTCCGATATTAGTTCGAAACAATTTATTGTTCAAGAATTAGTGTTGTAAATCATTTGAAAATTATCCAAGCAATGATTTTAACATTTGGAAATGTTTCAAACATCAAAGAGAGAAATTAAGAACTTATGTTACTTCGGCTCAGGGTAGGTTGACGAACCATATCGCAAACCATATACATCTCAGTTTTTGGAATACAGGAAGATTGGCGAACTTGTTCGCAAAACGCAAGTTCAGAATGTGACAGTTCACGAACCGTGGTGATATGAATTTCTTTTATATTGGTGAAAGAGGCTAATAGTTGGCGAACCTAGTTCACGAACTGTTATCATCTGAGTTCATGAGCTGGAGTAGGGTTGGCAAACCCGGTTCACCAATCGTTGCACCCTGATTCGTGAACTACCTATATGGTTCACGAACCGTTTCACCAACGGTCCCAGTAAAACTTTAGCAGATGCTCAAAGACTTATTGTTTAAATACGTTTAACATTGATATGACTCTCATAAACACCTCTAAGACGTCATTCATCACTAAAACACATGTGTATGTGAATCATGATTAAATTTTTAAGTGTTTAAATGAACACCAAGTTGCTTAATAGTTCATAAGGCATATTTTCCATAATCATTATACACGAATCCGTAACCAAACCACTGTTTTTATTCTTTTATGTGATTTCAAGACTAATTATCACAAGCTTACTTGAAACCCTAATTAGAGTTTCATCTAAACGATTCCGTAACCAAGCCACTGTTTATATTCTTCTATGTGATTTCAAGACTAATTCCCACATGCTTACTTGAAACCCTAATTCGAGTTTCATCTAAACGGAGAAAATGTTCTTGAGTCTCAACCTTCATAACTCATGTATCCTGATCTTTTTGTTCTATTATCGAGGTTTTCGTAATATCTTTCAGGAAATATAGATAGAAATCAAAAAGTTCTCTTTGTCGCAGGCTTCGTGATTCCTAAAGATAAATATTTGAAAATAATTCTTAATTGATTAGTTCAAGATTCTTCTTGAGAGGTGATTAAAGATCCAGGCTTCTCAACTAGTTGAGTGTAAGTATTCTAGATTGTGAGCTTTGTCTGTTGCAAACAGATTTCCAAGCCTTGATCTTTGATCTAAAAGGAAATTAAAAATCATATCAGTTAGAGGCATATTTGTATCAAAAGTCTTCACTTAGGTTGAAACAACTCTTAGGATGTAAATGACGTCAGCTAAGGGAATCAATTGCGTAAAGCCTTGCGAGGTTCAAGAGATCTAAGGAGAGCGACTGTAACTGAATCGCTTGGAGGGTGGATTCGTTCAGTCTGAAGTCTGATAGTAGTCTAGTATCTGTAGCGGCTTAATACTGTTTGGTGTTCAAATATGGACGAGGTCGCGGATTTTTCTACTATCGTGGTTTCCATATTAACAAAACTTCTGGTATCTTGTGTTTTTCCTTTCCGCATTATATTGTGTATCTTTATAATACGCTTTACAAAAGTAGTACGTATTCAATCTTAGTATATACACCCGTATTAATTGTTATCGATTACGAGACTCGTTCTTGTAAAATTCGTATATTGAAAGATTAATAACAAGTTTCATACTTGGCAGAATTCCGATTAGATTATTTGGATATGACTAGATTGATCTTGGATATTGATTTTTGGGATTGTCCAAGTACTCTTCTTAACAACCAGGTTCACGTACTTCATTGTCTAGCCTTCTGATTAAGAAGAGATAAAGAAATAAACTCTATAGATATTGTCAAGGATCATTAAGTTGGTCTACTTGCCATTTTATAAGGTTTTGTCCATACAAGTTGTCGAACGAAAAAGTTGACAGTGTACTTGGTACCCTCTCCTTTTCAAAAAGTTTTTAGCAGATCGTGGTGGTGGTCGACATCTTTCAATCCCTTGAATACCATGTCATCCACGTAATATTCGTCAATCAGTTCTTAAACATTTTGTTGACTAACGTTTGATAGGTTGAGCCTACATTCTTTAGACCAAATGACATTGTCTTAAATTAGTACATGCCCTTGTCACTGATAAAAGATGTATGCTCCTCGTCATCTAAGTTCATAGGTATCTGATTGTACCAAAATATACATCCATAAAAGATAATCGACCATACCCTTGAATTGACTTCACCAGTCTATCAATGTCAGGAAGCGGGAAGTCATCCTTAGAGAAAGCCTTATTTAAGTTGGTAAAATCAATACATACCCGAACCTTTCCATTTTCTTTCATAACAACCACGATGTTCGAGATCTAGATATGGCATTTGCACTTCCTTATGATGTTTTATTCTAATATTCTTTCATCTTCTACATTTACTGCATTGTATAACTTATCTGCTATTTTTATATTTTTCTGTTTGACTAGCTTGTAAATTAGATCGATGTTCATAGATTGACATTCGATGTTAGGGTCTATACCTGGCATCTCTGATATTTTCCAAGAAAATATGTTAATGTTCTCTTGTAGCAGCTCGAGCATGCTTTGCTTCTCAGCTTGTGGCAAGTCCTTACCAAACAAAATTATTTTTGGATTCTCAGTTGTCCCAAGATTTATTTCCTCGAGGAATTCCATGACCTCATCTTTGAATTCGCGATCCGGAACTCCAGGTAGTTCTCTTTTAGTATCAGACTCACCAGGCTTCTCAAATGAAGCTTGTTTTGGATTGGCTGCTAATTAGCTTACATCAACTAGTTTTCTTTCCATATTATCCCTTTTACCCGACAACTTTAATTGATATCCTCTTTGTCCACCATGTGGATCTTCCTGCTGATCCAAGGATTATGCTGCTAGTTCTTTTGAGACTGCTTGGTTCCTACGGATCACATATTCTCCAGAGATTTTCATAAATTTTAGCTTCTGGTGATATGATGAAGGAACTTCCCGCATTGCGTGTAACTAGTCCCTTCCTATGATCACGTTGTAAGGTGGTCGTGTGTTAAGGTTACCTCACCCATTGGGTAGGTTTGGTATACATTAAATCCAACTATAGCTAAGCTGTTTGCTCTTAGAGCTCATTCCTTTGTGAGTTTCATCTTATCGGCAGCTTGTAGGTATATTATATCACATGTAGATCCTTAGTCAATTAGTATCTTCCTGCAATCCCATCCATCAATTATCAGTTCTAATACCAGAGCATCAGAATGTGAAAATGTTACTCCGTCCAAGTCCCAGGCAGTGAATCTTATGTTGTTTGTAGGTAGCAGCAGACCTTCAGAGCTCGGGTGGATACATGTGATATTAATCTCTCAGAGTTTCCTTTTTTCCCGTCAGTGAGGTCGAGCTTTGAGTTGTTCCCAACTCGAGTTACATAGTGTATCATATTGACACACCCCTTGACTTCTATGGCTTGAGTCGATTTTTGACCCTTGGAAACAAACTCTTTTAGGTGACCTTCCTTGACCAGGTCATTAATGAACCTGATCAAGTTCATACAGTCATTTGTATGGTGACCATGAGCTTCATGGTATAAGCAGTAATTCTTATTTTTTTACCCATTCATCATCTTTCGATGTGTCACAAAGTACAGTTTGATCTTAATGAACTGTAAAATAGTTTCTGCGGATGCGTTCAAGTTGATGAAATCTTTGACTTCCTCAGCCACGTTGCTTCTGACTCAAGTTTGAAGTTTGACTTCGCTCTTATCTCCAGATGAGGGACCAGCTGAATATACTTTATGTTCTGTAAGCATGGTAAGACTATCATTCTCTCTCATGACCCACTTATTAGCTTTGTTGTACACTTCTTCTAGAGAAGTCAACTCTGAGTTAGCAGTGAAAGAGTCTCTGATCTTACCGTGTAGTAGAGCATTTTTGAAAAGAACACGGAGGAATCTCTCTTGAGTCTTCTCAACTGGTGCTGCTACAACTTTGAACCTTCTCAAAAATTCAGTGAAACGCTCATCTTTTTGTTGAGTTATTCTATCCAGAACATGAACTTGTATAATATTTCACAAGTAGTTTTTTTATAAACAACTCTTTGATGTCTTGAAATAATTTTACTGAATTTTATCGTAAACACCGAAACCATGTTAACGCATCGTCTTCTAAACTGCTCGCGAAGAATCTTGCTAATATCATAATATTCTTGAGATATAATGCCATTTAATGTTTATAATGGAACACATGTTTATTTGGATCTGTATCTCCTTTGAAGCCTTTGAAGTTAGGTAGGTGGAACTTTTTCGGCAGTTTACACACTTTCACTTCTTTAGACAATGGGTCATCTTTAGAGGTATATGTGGGGTCCAATAAGTTGAGCATGTTTTCTTGCTCTTTGAACATTATTTCTATTCTTGAGTCAACCGATCCTTGGATGCCACTTCGAGAAATAACTTGGCTCGTCTCAAAGTTATGGGCCCCTGGCGTGGATGAAATCTGGTTAGCCATTGAGATGTAATTTCTAAGTTGTTGTTTCCGCTGCTCCGGATGGCTAATCAGTTGTACAATGTCAGACGACTGAGATAGTGTAAATACCCTCAAGCTCGTCAACGCTATTAGACTAGTCAAGAGACGTATTAGCCGCTAATAACTCGATTAGTTTAACACGAACGTTGATTAGTAGAAATTAATCTAACAATGACCTAGATACGAAACTATTACTGCTAGATATATCTCGAAAAGTTACGTGGAATGGACTACTCGAACCAATGTTCCGAAAACCAGCCCGGACATCGAACCGGAAAAATTACTGGGTCACGGGTCATACGGTTCAACCAGAGGTTCAACCCGGGTCAGTAGGTCATACATAAATTAGTTTATGTCACAGGTGGCATACAACTTCCGACTGTATTATCAAAAAATTGAACTATTGTGATGAATATACACGTGTGTAGCTGATGGCTATCCCAAAGTCCAAATGCCCCACTTGTCAAAATCAATAAAACCACAAACTAATTAAAAAATAAATAAATATAAAATTTTGGGGTACTCTCGTCTTCTTCTTTCATCCTTTTCTCCCTGTATCTTCTCCGCTTCTCTGCTTCTGTAACTACATAGGGGATTGAGTAATTATAGTTTCTCATCTTCTTCTTTAATTTTTTTCCCTGTCTTTGATAACCATTTTTCCCTTATCTTATCTCGATTACAATTTCCTTTTTATATCTACTTTTTCCTATGTAAATTCTTTTATTATGGATGTGTATTGATTTTTTTTTTTCTTGATATGGGTGTGTGTTGATATATGATTTGAATATTTTTGTGATTTTGATTCTTAGCTTGATGAAGAATGGAGGAGAAGATTGGAAATTTCTGCTTTATAGAAAGGGGGAAAAGAAGATATATTAAGTTTAACTTTTTTTTGGCAGATTAACCTTTTTTTTCTTTCAATTTGTAATCTTAAAATTCATCATGTCTCTGTGAAAAATTATCTCCATGTTTGGATGATATGTTGGAATTAAGAAGATCTAGAAGAAATCTTTCAGTCCCTTTTCATTCGGCTAGAATATGGAAGATTAAGAAAATCGAAAAAAGATTTGAATAGCTGAATAGATCTTTTTTATCAACCCATTGACTCGTGCAGAGTCGGCTGAATCACGGGTTAACCCGGACGGGTCACCGATTCTCATAAAATAAGCCCATTTTTGGTGAAATTGCTGGGTCACTATTGAAACGGCCCGGAAAAGTGACTGGGTCACCGGTTTACTGGGCTGACCGGCCGGGCCGGGCCGGTTTTCAGAACATTGACTCGAACGTGTCAATCAGATACCAGATGAAGAAGTAATCATCAGATTTGTTGAAGGGCAAAATACTCATCTTGCAGTTTAGCCGCCTGCTGCCCGTATCATGTTTTCGGGTGCCTTTAGAATTTTTGTTCGGCCTTATCTCAACCGAGTAGATTAACTCGTTATTTCTTTCTCCTTCTTCATTATTATTTCTTCTTCTTCTTCTTCTTCTTCTTCTTCTTCTTCTTCTTTCTTCTTCTTCATTTTTTTTCTGCTAGTTAACCCGAGAGATGATTTGAAATTTTCGCTGAAATAATCGGTTGATAAGAAGGAGTAGATTAAGTAGAAGATGTTACTAATGTTGATGAGGGCATGCATGTTGTGTTGATTTGCTGTTCAACAAGTAAGGGTTTCTTAGATAATTGTTTAGAAATTCGATGTGAGAGGAATATGATGAAATTAAAGATAGGTTTGAAGATTATAACATGAATAAGAAGATGGTCATGCCTATTTGAGGGCTTGATTTCAAAAAGATATTAATTCGAGAAATCAGTGAAGTTAGGGTTAGGGTAAATTCAGAATAAGAGTTTGAAGATGAAATTGAGAGTTTAAGGGGAAGATGTAATATGGGTGTGATTGATATGGAAGTTAGGGTTACGTCTTGAATTCGAATTAGAAAAATAGAGGATTGAGAATTATTTAGGAGTTTCTGAGATTTAGTGTTGCTGATGAAGGCTAGGGATCGACTATGTTAGTAAGAAGGTGTTGAAGCTATTGTTGGTGTTGATTCAAGACTCGGGAGGAAAGGGTAAGTTGAATTTAATATCTCAGAATTCATTTGTTCTTATGTTGTGTATATTTGAGTTTGAGATTGAAGTTCCTTGGTTGGGTCTGCTGTTGATGAGATGAGTTAGTTGTGGTGGTGATGATGTTGATGTTACAGGGGAGGAGATGCGTATTGGTGGTGCAGCTGTAATTGTAATTGAGTTGGTGATTTAGGAATGAGGATTACAGTTTGTAATGATGGTGTTGAATTGTTTTGGCAGATTTGTTATAGGGGGTGTGTTGGTTGTTGCAGAACTGAAGTTGCAATTGCAGAGTTGTGTTACTGCTGAATTTTAGATGTATGAATCAGTTCTGAGATGAATGGGTAATGGAATTGAGTAATTGGTGGTGGTCTGTTGAATTGCAGTTAAAGCTCTTTGAGTTAGAATAGTCTGTATAAGTGATGGTTAGAAAGTGGTGGCCTTGCAGAGTTTTTATGATGAATAGAATTGCAGGTTATGTGATTTGTATTCCGTGTTTGTTTGTTGAGCAGATTTAGAATGGATGAGCGTTTGTAGATTTTGCAGATGGACGGGGTTGTCTGAGTTGAAGCTTATATGTAGGAATTAAGGGATTTATGAACTGTTGTAGGTGCAAGGAGAATGGAATTGGAAGGGTAATGAGGTTAGTAGTATTGAAGCTGAACCTGGTGGTGTAGATTATTGTTGTATCTTGAGTTGGGAGAGTAGAAACTATATAGGAATGATGATTGTAGAATCACAGTTGGATAGTCTCTTTGAAAGCCTGCAGCTACTGCAATTGCAGGTAAGCTTAGTTTGTATTTGTAATTGAAATTCAA
This sequence comes from Papaver armeniacum, assembly GCA_023531295.1. Classification (NCBI taxonomy): domain Eukaryota; kingdom Viridiplantae; phylum Streptophyta; class Magnoliopsida; order Ranunculales; family Papaveraceae; genus Papaver; species Papaver armeniacum. The sequence continues at coordinate 83,246 of JAJJWW010013064.1, read as the reverse complement.
AGTTTATTTAAGAATAAATGTATAATTTTAGTTTAGTAGATTTGAAGTGTTAATGAAGTAGAGTTAGAAATGAAGCTATGGAAGGGAGGAATGTTGCTCAGTTTGAGCTCAGTTTAGTGTGTTGATTCTGGTGATGCACCATTATGGTGCAGTTCAGCTTTTGGCCTTTGCAAAGGCTTTGGCCTTGAGTTAGTTTAGCTGAATCGGTTTTCTGACTGAGTTGAATCAGTTTAACTCAGTTGACCCGACTTGACTCGGTGGATTTTGACTCATTGACCGTTTAACCCTGGACCTTACCTTGGATGTACGTGGACTGTTAGTTGAACCCTTCGACCATTAGTTAACCTGAATGGATTGGGCCTTAGGTTAATGGGCTGGTTTAATGGACTTGGACATAGGGCTAGTTTTCCTAGTTTGATGGATTGGACTTCTTATGGTCCGAATTAGTCTTTGATTCCTTTCAACAAAGTTGTAGATGTTTATAAGACTCAGCTATTGGATTATAGAACTAATCTAATTGAATTAGTAAACTGTAGATATGCTAAAGATAGATAAATAAAAGGTGTAGAACAATAATTGGGCTTAGAACCATTAGATAGTTCACTTAGCTTATAACTGGAACTTGTATGAAATTATGTTCTGAGCCTTGTGTGAGGCTTTTTGGCTGAACTCTTAGAGTTCTTGTGTGATTAACAGTTAGTCTTTATTAACAACGATCGATTCAAAGGAAGAACCAGTTGATCGTGGATCTCGAGGTAGGCGTGGCTTGTCATCTAAAGAGGTGGGATTACATTTAACTCTTTTGTAACCATTTATGTTTTCTTTTTCAAAAGTTTATGTTTAACAACTCATGCATTGTCATTCCTAAGTTTTATTTAAATTGCATTACGATAATTCTGTTGATTCTGTTAAACTTTTCATGGTTTGGAAAGGACTCGTAATGTTTGTTTGTCATATGAATTGTTATGGGAAATAAGAATTTCCACGTGTGGTATATAGGATATGCTCCTTCACATTTATACCTACTTACTTTCTGCTTTTATGCTATGGCTAGTGAGTGTTTGTAGGTGAAAATGGTTTCTGCTAATTTCAGTAATTTTGGGTGTACATGTGAGAAATAATTTAAACCCTAAACAATGTACTACAAGGGAGTACTTTAGATTCGAGAGATCAATCTGTACAAGTCCGGCCTAAACCAAGAAATGGCCGTTCAAGACTTGCTTCAGTCACAAAGTGAAGGAGAATGGGTTGGTTTTGGGGAGGGAAGCAAGGAAAGCGATGAGACCAGAATAGTTGATTATGGAAAAGTAGTTGTGTTACTACGACTTGTATCAGAAAAGTGGGAAGGCTAACAAATGGTTAGCTAGAAAATATTTTCTGAGTGTTCTGTATTCCCCGAATGAACTTGTTATTCTGTGGAAATAGGTAAGACCTATTTATACAAGTCGAAGTGAAACGTACCCTGGTCTCATTAAGGAATGGAAAAATGGGTAAGTAAATGGGAGGAGGTAGTAACCGTATGCATGGAATTTGATGTTCCATAAAATCGTTAACGCATGGAATTGATGTTCCATAAAAACATTAACGTATGGAATTTATGTCCCATGAACGATTCACTTTTAACTCCCTGTATTTACTAACTGCCTCACCCTTATGAAACTTCCTTATGACGGGCGTAGTGTACGCCACACGCTGTAAACCGCCAAATCAATACCCAAAGAGGATCCCCCAGTTTGTGATATGTGTTGATGTCTCGAATGTTTTTGCGGAAAACATGTAGCATAGGGTTGTTTCTTGGCAAGTCGATCTCGGGAGACTTGGTAGCTTGGTGACCTTCGACGGTCGAGATTTTGTATCTTAAGAGAAAAGGTAGCCGTTGATCTTTGCACGCTTTCGTTCGTTGGTGGACGCATAGGGAAGGCCAGCATGGTGGCGCGGCTAGGTTAGCATGCCATTGGAATGGCATGGTGGCGCGGCTAGGTTGGTATGCTATTGGCGTGGCATGGAGGCGCGGCTAGGTTGTCATGCCGTTGGCATGGCGTGGTGGCGCGGCTAGGTTGGCATGCTATTGGCGTGGCATGGAGGCTCGACTAGGTTGGCATGTCGTTGGCATGGCGTGGCCAAACTTAGGTTTTCGGGCTAAAGGTTACCATGCGTCGTCTGGTAACCTTGGAGGGATAGGATTCTCTCATGGGATTGAAGGGGGACCGTCGATTGTCGCACGCCTTCGTTTTGGTAGCCGCGTAGGGAAGGCCATCATGGTGGCGCGGCTAGGTTGGCATGGGTCCATGGCAAGGTGCGTTTGGCAAGGCGCAGTAGGTGTGGCTGGCATGGTTTCCATTGGCACTGGGGTGTAGCTAGCATGGTTGGCATGCTTTTGCGCGGTGGCTGGCATGGTTTGCCATTGGCACTGGGGTGCGGCTAGCATGGTTGGCATGCCTTGGCGTGGTAGGTGTGGCTGGCATGGTTTGCCATTGGCACATGGATGCGGCTAGCATGGTTGGCATGCCTTGGCGCGGTAGGTGTGGCTAGCATGGTTTTCCATTGGCACAGGGATGAGGCTAGCATGGTTGGCATGCTTTGGCGCGGTAGGTGTGGCTGGCATGGTTTGCCATTGGAACTGGGGTGCGGCTAGCATGGTTGGCATACTTTGGCGCGGTGGATGGCATGGTTTGCCATTGGCACTAGGGTGCGGCTAGCATGGTTGGCATGCTTTGGCGCGGTGGCTGGTATGGTTTTCCATTGGCACTGGGGTGCGGATAGCATGGTTGGCATGCCTTGGCGCGGTAGGTGTGGCTGGCATGGTTTGCCATTGGCACAGGGATGCGGCTAGCATGGTTGGCATGCCTTGGCGCGGTAGGTATGGTTGGCATGGTTCGCCATTGGCACAGGGATGCGTTTAACATGGTTGGCATGCTTTGGCGCGGTAGGTGTGGCTGGCATGGTTAGCCATTGGCACATGGATGCGGCTAGCATGGTTTGCATGCTTTGGCGCAGTAGGTGTGGATGGCATGGTTAGCCATTGGCACATGAGGTGTGAGAATTAGGGTTTTGGCCTGTCGAAACCCTAATTAGCATTAAAAAAGGTACCCTGGTAATTTTCTTGCAGACAAATTAAAGGGTTCAATAAATGTGCTTGGTTTGGACATTATTACTCAAGTTTTGTGACGTCACTGTCTGACTAGGGTTTTAAGATTTTACCCTTAAGCTAAGAACCACCATCAACATTAAGTCCCCTTCTTAGCTCGGAACAGGTGACTTGTTGCGAGGTAAGCATATGATGGTGGCAGACAATGACGGAATCAAGACGTAAATCATTGCACAGATGGTCAGGAAAATCCGACTAACCTTTTTGAGAGGTGAAGAGAGTTTTTGCTTCCCGTGTTGGCGGTCTGCGTAATTTGTCTTGGGGATGCGAGACCGTGGGTGGTGAGACGAAAGTTGCTGGCTTGGTCTGGACGTACATCACCGAGGCAAAACGGACGCGGTCTTGGAAGGCAAAGCATAGTGGACGGATTGCCACGTGGGGCCAAGAGGTGGTGTGGTCTTAGGAAGATTTGTTGGTATTGGCAGGTTCACGGCTCAGACAGCTTGGAAAGGCAAAGCGCGTGGATGACTTGGCACGATAGGGTCGTGATAATGGAGCGGGCGGCCTGGCATGGTGCGGCCATGGCAAGACTAGGTGTACACGAACGACTAGGCGTGGTGGGGCCGTGGAAAATGGAGCGGATGGCTTAGCGTGTGGGGCCAAGGCATGTCGTGAGCGGTCTTGGGTGTGGAAATTGGTCTTTGCGGGACCGGTTTCCTCTTTTCCTTTCTTGGCTCAAAATAAGAAATCCTTTCCTTGTTCAAACTCCCATGTACCATGTATATATAAAAGGAGGGTCGGCTTCTCTTTCGTTTCACGCCATTTTTTTTATTATCCCCGCCGTGTGGTAGCAGTAAAGCAAAGCGGACAAGCAAATCCCAGGTATGCCTTCCAATACTTCTTCTTTAACTTGTTTTCTCTTTTCTTTTGTGTTGGTGTAAACCTTAGTTGTAGGCGTACCTTTTCATGACCTTGTATAAAATGTTGGTGTGAATCCTAGCCGTAGGTATGTTTTGCAAGAGCTTGTAGTAGTACTTAGGCATGAATACCATAGTAATGTTGGCCGCCTCAACTCACTGTGCGAAGTAAGCTCGCGATAGTAATTGCCATCCCTTCCCCACGAAAACATAGTTTTTAGGGTTTACTCATTGTTTTGGTGTGGCCATGTGCATGGTTCCCATGGTGGGGCGCACCTCCTCGGTCGGACAAGAATTTTATGCTGCAGGGTACGGCCTTGAAACAAACTGGCTTGCGTCTTGGGTGGAAAAATAATTTTCGTGCACTTTCCGTAATAATTTCTCTTCGTATTGTTCCATTGTAGTTGTTTGGAAGGTGAAAGTAGCGTGGGAGAGTATTCATTATGATGTCACTTGAGAAAAGTTTTGCCGTACTGAAAGATGTTGGCAATTCCAAGCCAAACGTAGATGATGAGTTCTTCACGATAGTCTCTGCCAGGAGGAGTCCTCTTAAGCATGTGCCGCTTCTTCTGACCGATCTGGAGAGTGAGGGAGGGGATCGGTCGGTTCTGCCCAGAAATGTAATACGGTTTTGTCTTTAGAGGAAAGAATATTCCGCCTCTCTTATTGATTTCATAACCCCAGTGAGTCCATTGCGTTCGTTTGATAAATGGATGCAATTCATGATAAGTCAGGAGTGTGTAAGAGCTAGTTTGACCAAGGCGCAAATCATTGATGCCGTCGCGGCTTCCGCATCACTTCAAATTAGGAAAGACATCCCGGGTTTGGTTGCTTTCATCTCCAGGTGGTGTCCAGACACTCACACGGCCATATGCAGGTGGGGAGAACTGACCATATCCTTAGAAAGTGTGGCTATCCTGCTGAATCTTCCCATGACAGGAAACCTTAACATCAAGCTGTCTAGTGATGAGGAAAAAATGCGTACTCCCTTATTGCGAAGTCGAAAGGGTTTGTCCAAAAGGAGAACGAGACAAAGTGTTTCTATGCCTGGTGGATGTCTCAATGTTTTCCTGATGAGCTGGTACCAGATCAGAAGAATAGTACACTCCATGTCGCGGCATTCTTGGCTCTTTGGTTATCCCGGGATATTTTCGATGATGGCTCTGGTAAGAAGGAGATAAGGCTGGAACTCATCAATTTTTCTATAAGATTGGCGAAAGGAGTCGTTCTCCCCATTGGCGACCTGTTTCTCGGTTCTCTGTACACACACTTAGATCATTTGGCTGTGGACATGCGTGCTTCAAACGGTTACATGAAAGTGGATTCGTATGTTCATGTTGCTTTTCTCCAGCGTGGCTATGGGAGCATTTTGAAAGATACGCTCCTAAACCGTTGATTTCGCTTCCCGCATCTTGGGGTGGTTCGAGAATACTTTGTTGGTCAAATAGGCGCCCAAGAGCTGCCTCCAACCTGGTTGACTTCCTTGATAATTCGAGCGCCGCTACTTTTCGTCCATGGGCCCCAGTGTGTGCATCCATAGTCCAGGTTAATACTTTTGCTTTTGCTCCAAACACGGCTTTGCTTTCTGACGAAGGGAATCTAGGCGTTGGCAAGATTGTATTCATGCGAAGTTGAACGTCTGGTTATATACCGTCTTTCTTTCGAGGATCTTGTCAGGCAGTCTCTTATAATATTGATCGGGCAGCTCGGCATATGGGTTTCGACCAAGGGGTCCCTCTAGTCCGTCGGCTGGCAGCTCCAGAGGACTTATTACCGACCGTTCTTGATGCTAGTGTTCTCGCGCCGGGCAAAAGTCTCCCTTTCTTGCTTTCGGAACGAAATCCTTCGACCACCTCCAAGTATAACGCATTCTGGCAGAGTGAATTCCTTGTCATCCAGTAATTTGTGAAGGTCGTAGTGGAGAACACCCGTGGTAAGCCTTTTGCCGCGATTTTAGAAAAGCATCCGTTGTTGAGGGTTACTTCTTTAACTAAAAGAAAATCTGTGGGTCCAGACGCGGACAGTCCCCAAGCAAAGGAGCGAAGGTCCAAAAATCGTGCAGGAGGTCTCCAGTCATATTCCGCGGCTCTACCAACTTTTAGTTCATCCAACATGCGGGTACGCATGATTTTCCTCTTGACTTTAGCTAAATATTTTTATGTCCTCGTTTCTTTTCTGAGAATGCGTCATTGTATCTTGCCCATGGTTTCAGCAGCGTGAACGCCTTTGCCAAACTTGCAAGTAGTCAGAAAACATCATTTTTCGAGACAGAGGGTGGCGGTGCCGAACCTATCCATGGTGATGGGGAATCCGAAAAGGATGAAGGTTCAGAGTCTGGCGATGGCGAGAGTAGTTCTTCCGACAACAGTGCTGGATCCTCCTCGAGTCAGTCTGAAAGCGAAAATTGACATTGTAACCTAAAGATCGAACCTCCCACTGTGGTCGCCAATTGTTTGTAGGTGAAAATGGTTTCTGCTGATTTCAGTAATTTTGGGTGTATGGGTGAGAAACAATTTAAACCCTAAACAATGTACTGCAAGCGAGTACTTTAGATTCGAGAGATCAATCCAGTACAAGTCCTACCTAAACCAAGAAATGGCCGTTCCAGGACTTGCTTCGGTCACAAAGTGAAGGAGAATGGGTTGGTTTTGGGGAGGGAAGCAAGGAAATCGATGAGACCAGAATAGTTGATTCTGGAAGAGTAGTTGTGTTACTACGACTTGTATCAGAAAAGTGGGAAGGCTAACAAATGGTAAGCTAGCAAATATTTTATGAGTGTTGTGTATTCCCCGAATGAACTTGTTTTTCTGTGGAAATAGGTAAGACCTATTTATACAAGTCGAGGTCTCATTAAGGAATGAAAAAATGGGTAAGTAAATAGGAGGAGGTGGTAACCGTATGCATGGAATTTGATGTTCCATAAAAACATTAACGCATGGAATTGATGTCCCATGAATGTTTCACTTTTAACTCCCTGTATTTACTAACCGCCTCACCCTTATGAGTACACTTCCTTATGACGGGCGTAGTGTACGCCGCACGCTGTAAACCGCCAAACCAATACCCAAAGAGGATCCCCCAGTTTGTGATATGTGTTGATGTCTTGAATGTTTTTGTGGAAAGCATGTAGCATAGGGTTGTTGCATGGCAAGTCGAGCTCGGGAGACTTGGTAGCTTGGTGACCTTCGACGATCGAGATTTTGTATCTTAAGAGGAAAGGTAGCCGTTGATCTTTGCACGCTTTCATTCGTTGGTGGCCGCATAGGAAAGGCCATCATGGTGGCGCGGCTAGGTTGGCATGCCATTGGCGTGGCATGGAGGCGCGGCTAGGTTGGCATGCCGTTGGCATGGCGTGGTGGCGCGGCTAGGTTGGCATGATATTGGTGTTGCATGGAGGCGCGACTAGGTTGGCCTGCCGTTGGCATGGCGTGGTCTGGCGTGGCCAAACTTAGGTTTTCGGGATAAAGGTTACCATGCGTCGTCTGGTAACCTTGGAGGGCTAGGATTCGCTCCTGGGATTGAAGGGGGACCATCGATTATCGCACGCCTTCGTTTTGGTAGCCGCATAGAGAAGGCCATCATGGTGGCGCGGCTAGGTTGGCATGGGGCCATGGCAAGGTGCGTTTGGCAAGGCGCGGTAGGTGTGGCTGCCATGGTTTGCTATTGGCACTGGGGTGCGGCTAGCATGGTTGGCATGCTTTGGCGCGGTGGGCGGCATGGTTTGCCATTGGCACCGGGGTGTGGCTAGCATGTTTGGCATGCCTTTGCGCGGTAGGTGTGGCTGGCATGGTTTGCCATTGGCACAGGGATGCGGCTAGCATGGTTGTCATGTCTTGGCGCGGTAGGTGTGGCTGGCATGGTTTGCCATTGGCACAGGGATGCGGCTAGCATGGTTGTCATGTCTTGGCGCGGTAGGTGCGGCTGGCATGGTTTGCCATTGGCACAGGGATGCGGCTAGCATGGTTGGCATGCTTTGGCGCGGTAGGTGTGGCTGGCATGGTTTGCCATTGGCACTGGGGTGCGGCTAGCATGGTTGGCATGCTTTGGCGCGGTGGCTGGCATGGTTTGCCATTGACACTGGGGTGCGGCTAGCATGGTTGGCATGCTTTGGCGCGGTGGCTGGCATGTTTTGCCATTGGCACTGGGGTGCGGCTAGCATGGTTGGAATGCCATGGCGCGGTAGGTGTGGCTGGCATGGTTTGCCATTGGCACAGGGATGCATCTAGCATGGTTGGCATGCCTTGGCGCGTTAGGTGTGGCTGGCATGGTTCGCCATTGGCACAGGGATGCGGCTAGCATGGTTGGCATGCTTTGGCGCGGTAGGTGTGGATGGCATGGTTAGCCATTGGCACATGGATGCGGCTAGCATGGTTGGCATGCTTTGGCGCAGTAGGTTTGGCTGGCATGGTTAGCCATTGGCACATGCTGTAGTTGCAGGAAATCCTACACTACACCCCTCACTAGAATATACACAATTAAGTCATTTTAAGATGAATGATTATGATTTCTATTGATTGAATACTTGAATCTTTACAATATGAAATAGAAATGAGTAATAGAATTACAATCACTCTAAAACTTTCTCTCTCCTAAAGACTTGCTTAACAATTCAAAAAGAACCCCCACAACAGTTTACTCAACCCTTTATATAGGGTAGTACATGTGGTGGATGACACTAAGCTCTCCTTTATTTTTTTGGAATGTCTTGCGAAATATCGCAAGTGTACATGTATCAATTCTCGCGACACTCCTAAATTTATTTGAATCTTCACATCTTTCTCATGTTTTGGCTGTCGTCATTCATTGCGTCATTTATTTTACTTCCCTGCGACTCCCTCGTAATGTCGTCATTTATTAATCTCGCGAAGTATTGATGTCGCGATATTCTGATCCTACATCTTGCCTCTTCTCATGTCTTCTCTGCGAAGGAGAGAATGTCATGAGAACCAATATTTTGAGATCTCGCAATCGTTGATTTTCCATCAATTATAAATCGACAAGATTCCGTGAATTCAGGAATGACTGTTTACACGTGTCTAAAATTTCCCTTTTTACCGGCACATTTAATGTTATTCGGTTACTCTTTTCTCGTCTATTTAAAGGAGGATTCCTTGTGAAAGCATTTCTTTTCTTTTACTTTGTCTTCTTCATCGTCTGCAACTATTTTCTGCTCCTTTTCTTCATCATCTTCTTAATCGTTTTCCATTATTATTTTTTAACTCTTTGTTTCTATGGGATCAAGGTTTGTTAATTTTACTGAATTTGATCATTTTGTGGTTGATCTCTCTCATTGAAGTTGTTTTATCCTGATATTTGTTCTTCTTTTAACGACTCCTCTGCCATTTTTGTTTCAGCAAGAACAAATCCGAGTACCAAATTCACCATTACGAACCCTAATATCTCTATGGGCTCATGGCCAAAATCCACTTTGCTTCTAAAAGAAAGCTGCGAGTAACAAGGTATTTAAGAAACATTTATTCTCTTAATAACAATATTGTTGCCTCTGTTTCTTATTTAGCTCGTGATTCGCAGGATGACCAAAATCTTGATAAGTCCCCAAGAAGCCTCGCCATTCTAAACCCGTTGCGCCTTCTGTCACTTTTCCTACATTCAAACTTACAACTCCTACTGCGACATCTTCGCAAGAGATCCCTACTGTTTCTTCCAAGGATAATATTTCTATGCCTGAATTTCTCATAGATCAACTCCCTCACAATAGTCCCATTGCGAATGAGCATATTTCTTCTTCCATTGTTAATGCCTCTACCATTCCTCCAGTCATTAATCTTCACGAGATTTCTTCTTCTCGTGATATTCCTTTAACAAAAGATGATTCATCTCTCCCTTCTTCTATCACTATTACTTCCTTTTCTGAGCAAATCCCACTTACTAAAGAAAATTTAGAAGGAATAGAAGTGGCCTTCAAAGTCCTATCAGATATTGTGAACGATGCTAAGAAGACTTACGTCGATCTGTCAAATCGATATTTGCGAGATTTTGAGCAAACACCTTGGACCTGATAGAGTTTCGCAAACATCCTTGGAGCAAGAAATTAACACTTTGAATAATGATCTCCAAGTCATGACTGCAAAATGTAATACTCTCCATCTTGAGAACCAAAAACTTCAAAATATTTCACTGGATCGTGATAATCTTCGCAAGAAGAATGAAGAACTAAAAGGTAAACTCTTGCCTCTGTATTGTCCATTTTTTTTTTTTTTTTTTTTTTTTTTTTTTAAGACTCAAGCCCTTGTTCGCCCTTCAAGCTTTAAACCAGAAACGAAAAATGGAGATATATCAGTTGGAATCTACTGTTGAAGAAGTTCGAGTTGATAGAGATGCTTGGATGGAGCAATATAACCAATTAGATAATCTTCATACATATTCTGTTGATCAAATAGATAATCTTTCTAAAGAAAATGCTGATTTAGCTCAGAAACAAGATTCATTAAGTAATGACTTATCTCGCCTGTCTTACTCTTTGACTAAAGCTAATTTGGAGTTGGAAACTTTATCGGATGAGAATGGAACTCTTTCTCAAGAGAAGCGAACTCGTTAAACAAGGTGGCGGTTTACTCGCAACAAAATGATATTTGTCAAAAATTATGTAAAAAGCAAGAACAATCTCTTTGTTCGCTGAGAAATCAAGCTGGAAGAAGTTCTTTGAGAAGGATAAACTGATTCGGGGTAGAATAAACTTAAGTGTAAAAGTAAACCAATTCAAGGATCAATGTTCCGAACTAGAAAAGTCCAATTCTTCCCTTATAAAAGAGAATGCTTTACTTGTTTCCAACGAAAAAAGTTGGCGATCACGCCTGAAAGGTTTAATTGGAGATAATTTTGACAATGCCATGGATCATTTGGAGAATAGTTGTTCGGCTCTAATCCAACATCTTACCTCGCAGAAGGAAGGTAGTCATAGAAGTTGACTGCCTCATCTATTCTTTCTTTATCAAGCCTTCATATTTTTTGTTTGTATAATTCCTTTTACTTTTTGTTTTGCAGAGTCTGAGAAAAAACTTCACTCCTCCATTACTGCTCTGAAATCTGACTACTCAAGAATTCGCAAAGAGAATGGAATACTCACTGCTTCTCTTGCACGCTCTCGCGATAGGGCAGAAAGAAAATTCGACTATATGCGTGACTGTAAAGATATAGAGAGTAAAAATCAACAGAAAGCACTCCTTCGTCAATTTCATCTTAGAGCCGAAGTTCTTGTGAATGATGTTTTACTATCTAAATCTCTTGATCCTGTGTCTGTTGAACCTCTGGAAGTAAGTGATGATGAAGTTCCTAATCCTCCTGATAGCGATTATGATTATAACACTGGCGAAGAACTCGAAGATGAAGAAACTGTCTCTCCCAATAAAACTGTTAATGATGATGTCGCAAATGAAGAAGAAGGATCTGCTGGAAATATATTAATTAGCGAGAATATAGATAAAATTGCCGAAGAAAACCCAGCATCTCCTTCTGGTGAAAAAGCTACTATTTGAGAGATGATTTTCTCTTGTAATCTTCCTTCTCGTGCTATTGTTTCTTTATGTACTTCCATTATCTTTTTTGATGTATGTACTCGCCTGCGTTACTCTTCTTTCTTTCAACAAGTATAATTTTTGGTATTTAATGATTGCTATTCTATTATCTTCATTTATCTTTGAAATTCATTTGTTGCGACAAGATCGCGAGGATGTCTTTACATTTTCATGTATTGACCCATTGATCTTGCCTTAACATTGTTTTTGTGTGGTCTTATTTTGCCTTCCTAGTTAAAGGTCTTATTTTGCCACCCCTCATTTTGCATCAATATGACAGGTCTAAATATTCTTGCGAACATAAAATCCCATGACATTGACGTCTTGCGACAAGATCGCAGGACGTCCTTACACTTTCATGTAATGACCCATTGATCTTGTCTTATCATTTCTTTAGTATTTTTCCCTCTGCAGGATATTTTATTTGCGACAATATGACAGGCCTAAATGTTCTTGCGAATATAAAGCCCCATGACATTGCCGTCTTGTGACACTTATCAGCTCCCTAATGGAGGGTGCCACCCTTATCATCTCCCTGGTTGCCCCTTCAAGGAGGCGTACATCGGCCATACAATACTAGCTCCTCCCATCCGGTCTTAACAACAACCAGTTGTTTTCGCAGCCTCTTATCCCTTATACCTATAGGGTTTATGGTTACGAGACTGCACCCTAAGTGGAGTTTTCTTCGGGCCGAGTGCAGCATGTGCCAAGACTTGCCAAGAATGGCCGAGACACTTCAACTGCCCCAGGCACTCTTGGCTCAACCGTGTACCTCGGCGCCTTGAGCATACATTGACTCCTTGGAAGAGACCCTCGGGCGTCCAACCAGGGTATAACCTTATATATATAGTTGGAAATCCAAGGTATCTCTCCCGGATAGGCTTTCATGGGCCCCAAATCTCCATGACTTAGGTTCCAGGAGCGGTGTAACCTTTTCCCTGAGCCATGTCAAGAGATACCCCCTTATATGATGCACTTTAGGTCTTACATTTGACTCTTGCAAAATATCATTCGCGAACTAGGGTGTACGCCATAAAGGTTTGTCCCATTCACTCACTCATTCATTTTTGTTAATTCTTTCAATCATTCATTTTTGGTTATCTCTTGTTAATTCGTTTGCGAGATATTCGCACATCCTTTCTTAATTTCGCAATATCTCTGTCGCAGGAACATTTCATATCATTTCATTCATTTAACACTTCATAATTTATTCTTTCCTTTTCATCTTTTATGGGTAATATTTCTTTAGATATAATCTATTCCATGGTCTACCTAATCTCTGGCCCACATCGTTGCCTTCTGGATCCATTAATCTATATGCCCCTGTTCCAACTATCTCCTTGATGATATAAGGTCCATCCCATTTTTCGCTAACTTGCCACCACTTTCTCGCTGATATATTGGTGTTTCTCGCAGTACCATATCACCTGGTTGAAACTCGCGTGTTTCACGTTTGTTATATTCTCTGGCCAATCTTCGCTGATAATTCTCCATATGCTGTAGTGCTCTTTCTCTATTTTCTTCTAACTCATCTAATTTAACTAAGATGTTACCCGCACTAAGATTTTTCTCCCAAGCTTCTCTCTTTGTTGTTGGAATAATAACCTCTGTCGGAAGTACAACTTCAACACCATAGGTTAGACAAAACGGTGACATCCCCGTAGCTTCTCGCCTTGTTGTATTATAAGCCCATACCGCATTATGCACTTGCTCACACCATGCCTTATTATGCCCTTCTAGTTTTTCTTCAATATATCAACGATTGTTTTATTTGTTGCTTCTGCCTGTCCATTAGCCTGCGGGTATAAAGGAGTTGATTTCCCACATTTTATTTGAAATGCATTAAGCAATAATTCTATATTTTGTCCCTCAAACTGTTTCCCATTGTCAGATACCAACTGTGCTGGAATTCCAAATCTGCATATTATGTTTTCGAATATGAAAGTAAAAATATCTTTGTCGCGAATGTGTTGTACCGCTTTTACTTATGCCCACTTTGTGAAATAATCTGTTGCGACAATCAAATTTCTCCTTTGCCCTGTACCTGGTAAAAATGGTCCTACAATGTCTAACCCCCACTTTCCAAAAGGCCATACACTTGTTGAAGAAGTTAACGGTGCACCTGGTGCATGTATTTTCTTTCCATGCCTTTGACAATCTTCGCAACGTCTTGATATTTGCTTCGCATCTTCATGCATATATGGCCAATAATAGCCTTGCATTTTCGCCTTATGTGCTAAAGATCTTCCGCCACTATGATTGCACATCCCCACCGTGTAGCATTTTTAATACTTGCTCCTCCTTCCTTTCGTGTTAAACACACGAGTGAGGGTCCATTAAAGGATCTTCGGTATAATACCCCGTCTCTTAATTCATAATTTGTTGCACGACTTTTTAATTTATGCATTTCTAATCTATTTCTTGGTGTTTCTCCTTTCATTAAATAAGCATGAAGTTACTGTCCTCCAATCCTCGCAATGGGATCTTTGTGCTTCATCTTCTATGAGCATTACTTCGCTTCTTCCTCTTCCTCTTTGTTGATTGATGGTGATTGAAGTGTCTGTATTTTTATGCATCTCATGAGATGGATCTGTCATCATACTTGATATAAAAGAAAAAGCATCCATGAGTCTATTGTCTTTTCTTGATATGTGTCTCCACTTTATTTTTGGTATCTTCGGTGACAATTCGTCGGCAAGCTTTTTGTACTTTTTCAAGGATGCTTCATTTGTAGTATACTCTTCTTTTATCGGCGAATAGCTAATCGAGAATCACTGGTAATTCTTACATTCTCCAACTTTATTTCTATTGCAAATCGCAAAGCATGTATTATAGCTTCATACTACTGTTTCATTGTTAGTAGATGCAAACTCCAATCTGAAGAGAAAGCCATTTTATTGCCTTAAAGCGAAATTATAATGATCCCAATTCCGTCACCTTCTCCATTTGATGATCCATCTACCAATATTTCCCATCTATTTGGCTCTGTTAATAAATCCCTTGGATTTCCATGTTCTTCTTCTATATCCATCATTTCTTCTACTGCCTTATCTTCTTCTAATGGAAATTCTGCTTAAAATCTGCTACAACTTGCGATTTTGGTGAGGATAACACTTCATATTTGAGTTTACAATGACTTACTTGAGCATTCCACCTTTCAACCCTTCCTGATCTTTTTGAATTTTTCATCACTGACTCAATTGGTACTTTTGTCATTACCTTTACCGTGTGCGCTTCAAAATAGATGCGAAGTTTAAACGTTGCGTAAACTAATGCCAAAATTAGTTTTTCAATTTTTGAATAATTTTTCTCTGCGGCATTGAATGTTTTGCTGATGTAATAGATTGGTTTTTCCACCCCTGCGTCCATTCGTAATAATACCGCGCTTAGTGCATGCGAGGTTGTCGCGAGGTAAATTAGTAATTCCTCCCCTGTCTTACTTTTTTTGTAATATTGATATATCCATTAGATGTTCATTTATTCCTTGCAATGCCTTTTCACACTCATCCGTCCACCTAAATTTCGTTTCCTTTTTAAGTATGTTGAAAAAATGTTTGCACTTATCAGATGATCTCGAGATGAATCTTCCTAGCGAAGCTAATAATCCATTTAACTTTTGCACATCTTTCACTGTATTCTTTGGCGTTGGCATGTCTCGAATTGCTTGTACTTTCTCCGGATCAACTTGTATTCCTTCTTTTGATACAATGTATCCTAAAATTTTTCCAGATGCCACTCCAAAGGTACATTTTCCTGGATTTACTTTGATGTTGAAATGTCTCATTTGTTCGAAAATTTCCTTCAAATCTCGCACATGATCTTTTGCTTCTTTGCTTTTTATTAACATGTCATCCACATATACCTCTAATGTTTTATGTATCCATTGTTCGAACACTTTCTCCACCATTCTTTGATACGTCGCACCGGCATTTCGCAGTCCGAATGGCATTTTTGTGTAACAGTATAATCCTCTTGGGGCGAAAAAGGCAGTATGTTCTTGGTCTTCTTCGGCGAGAGGGATTTGATTGTATCCCTTATATCCATCCAGGGAAGATATCCTTTCATTTCCTGCTGCTGATTCGACCATCTGCGGAATATCTGGTAAGGGAAAACTATCTTTTGGACAAGCTTTGTTTAAATCGGTGAAATCTATGCAAATTCTTATTCCTTTTTTTCTTCTTCGGAACTACGACCATATTCGCTATCCATTCGGGGTATTTTGCTTGCCTAATAATGCCAGCATCAAGCATCTTCTGCAACTCTTCTTCTATTTGAGGATGATATCTTTGTTGCGATCTTTCTAATTCTTTGTTTGAATGGTCTGGCATTTTTATCAATCTCTAATTTATGACACGCTACAGATGGATCTATTCCATGCATCTCATCCACATCCCATGCGAAGATATCTTTATAATCTCGCAACAAATCAACGGTCTTTCTTTCTTCATCTGCCTCCATTTTAGTTCCAATTTTTAACATCTTGGGTTCTTCTTCAGTTCTAATATTCACTTCCTTTGTTGGTTCTGCCGTAATGTAGCTAGCCTTCGTTTCTCCCATGGGCGTTGGTCCTCTTATTTCCTTTGCGAGATCACTCTCTTCACCACATATTCCTTTTCCTTCTTCCGCTCTTATCATATATGTTCTAAATTCTTCTTCCTTTTTTGCTGCTTTCGCCATCTTCTTGCGATCTTTTCGCCTCTTCACCCGTTCTTCATAATGTTTTACTTCGATTTGATGATACATTCTTCCTTTTTCGGTATCTCCTCTAATTTTGCCAATTCCACTCGGCATAGGAAATCTGACACATTGATGAAATGTTGATGCTACAGCTTTTATTGCGTGTATCCATGGCCTTCCCAACAGTATGTTATATGGTGATTCCATATCTACTACGCATAACGTCACATTTGTTTCAATTTCTCCCAACAAAATTCGTATTTTTATTTCCCCTTTAGGTTTTGTTATTGATTTGCCGAAACCATAGATATGACATGTTGCCGAAGTTATTTCTTTATCTTTGTACCCCAATTTTTTATATGCCTGATAAAACATTATATTCACTGAACTCCCTGTATCCACTAAAGTTCTGCTTATTTCCCATTCTTCCATTGTTTTTGTTAATTTTCCTTCTTCTTTGCTGGCACTTATCGTAATTACTAGTGGAGATGTGTGATTTAAGCTCTCTCGACATCTCTTGTTCGTGAATATAATTCTCTGTTTTTCCCATTCTTTCAAGGGTAACGCCTCCTTTGCTGCTATGATTTTCTTTCCTTCAAAATCTCTTTTATGTATTCTCCCTTTAATACTTTCATGAAATTCATTAACCATTGACTTTGAAATCATATTACATTCCAATTCTTTATTACCCTCTCTGATTCTAATTTTCTTCAATTTATCCATCATACTCTTGATTTTTACCGTTTTAATGACAATATCTAATCTCTTATCTTCAATCACTCCCTGTTTCTAGCGCCAATATGTAGTTGCAGGAAATCCTACACTACACCCCTCACTAGAATATACACAATTAAGTCATTTTAAGATGAATGATTATGATTTCTATTGATTGAATACTTGAATCTTTACAATATGAAATAGAAATGAGTAATAGAATTACAATCACTCTAAAACTTTGTCTCTCTTAAAGACTTGCTTAACAATTCAAAAAGAACCCCCCCACAACAGATTTACTCAACCCTTTATATAGGGTAGTACACGAGTGGATGACAAACTAAAGTTGTCCTTTATTTTCAGGGAATGTCTTGCGAAATATCGCAAGTGTACATGTATCAATTCTCGCGACACTCCTAAATTTCGCTTGAATCTTCACATCTTTCTCATGTTTTGGCTGTCGTCATTCATTGCGTCATTTATTTTACTTCCCTGCGACTCCCTCGCAATGTCGTCATTTATTAATCTCACGAAGTATTGATGTCGCGATATTCTGATCCTACACATGCGGTGTGAGAATTAGGGTTTTGGCCTGTCGAAACCCTAATTAGCATTAAAAAAGGTACCCTGGTAATTTTCTTGCAGACAAATTAAAGGGTTCAATAAATGTGCTTGGTTTGGACATTATTACTCAAATTCTGTGACGTCACTATCTGACTAGGGTTTTACGATTTTACCCTTAAGCTAAGAACCACCATCAACAGGGAGATACACCAAAGTATTATTATCTAGGTGTGGAACTGGTTGACACCATATTATACATTGTTTGAAGAAGGAGTTTGTCCATATACATGTTTGTTTATTTCAGTGACTTGGTCACTTTTTAATGTTTGGTAAAAACATTATTGTTTTCCAAATCTTGCCATGATTACTTGAAAGTTAAATGTTATTCCTGTTGGGCACCCCTTTTAGGGATGATGTGCTCACTCATTCCCACTTTCAGTTTCAGATACAGATCAGAGTTGCACGGCGGAAGCTTTGAGGAGTCGAGTCCGTTAGTTGGTTAACTTCTACTATGTTTATTATGTTGTTTATTCTATTTGTAAATCAAATCACTATTGAATATGTATTATTTGAGAGGAGTTCTTGTATATATGTATTCCAGAGTGGGGCTAGTTTTGGGTTAAGTTTTGTATCAGATTTCTTAATTGAATGCTTAAGTATATGATTTAGATCCTTAGTGCCTCTTTATATAGTTAATCTCTTGGATTAGTCAGCTGCTAGCTTTGGGGGCGCTACAAATATGTTCACAACTGACGAAGGTTGAGTTGTTGTTACTGTTGGAGTTGTTGTTGTCGATGCTGGTGGGGGTCATATGATTGAGTTTCTCAGTCAAGGTCGAGATCGACTTCAAAAACTCTTGGAACATATCTCTTTGTGATTAGGTTCATGGATTTATTTCCGTAAATTTTCTAGTCACAAGAGAGAGAGAGATAACTGTAGACACTATTCCTTGATTGAGTTTATCTCTCGGAGTTGTGTTGAGTTTGTCCATACAGATTGCCTACGAAAAAGTTGGTGGTATATTTTGGTATCCCAGTGTTTTCAAGTGGGATTGGTTCTCTCATATCGTGTAATTATACAAGTAGAAGGAGGAAAGACTATTACTAATAGATTATCAGAAGAAGAAGATTTGGAGTTCGAAAGACTACTCAAAATTCTAAACAAACCTCCTGTCAAAACAATTCATGTAAGTATGTCTATAATATATGTTTTCTTTTCATAATTCTTATTTAATCAAGATGTTTTTATGAATAAACAAATCTCAATCTTGATTAGTAAATATTAGATTTTGAGATTAATGTTTTACTACCATGTTTTTCATGGTAATAGACTCTGCAGGAGTTATCTATGATTGCATTGAATTTCAAAAAAAAAACCGCATTTGACAACCCTCTGATTGAGAACCATGTGATCCTGGTAGATTTTTTTGTCCCTCAAATTCAATATGATATTTTATTTTTACTTACAACAAGTATATCTCTTCTTATATCAGTAAAAGTCCCAAGCTAATTTGGTTATTTCAAAAATAGAACTTCAGGTGTACACAATCTAAATCCTTGTAAAATATTATGTGTCACACGAAATCTACCTGCAAGAACCTGACTATGGTTATAGTACGCTGACTAGTAGTTTCCGAACATAAATTCAACGGTAAACATAGATTTATAATTTAAGGTGTTTGGATATACCAAAAGAAGTAATTGTTCAACTTTTGAAAATAAAAATCAGAAATTACGTTGAGGACAAAATTTTAAAATGATTTCCAGAAGCAAGAAAAGAAAAATTTGGTGGAAACAAAATTGTTGGCTTCTAAATTGAGTTCTAATTGGGAAAAACTAAATTATTTGTTTCTAGCTAGTATCCCACCCACTCTCTTATTATATGAGAATTTTTCTGCGCTAACAAATTTTTATGGTTTGAGCTTTTGCGGGAGGTTGTAGTATCATGATGGAGTTTACTTTCGAAATCAACAATTACAGGTTATTTCTTTTTATGACTTTATTGACTCGGCTTAAATATAACTTCTTACATGTCAACCTGATTCATTATATTTAACTCAAAAATTGTTAAAAAAATTATAAGATTTTGAACTTTATTCGATTTGTGCTCAACCAGCGATAAAATGATCATCTTTGCTACACACAGTGTTTTGCACCGAGAGGGATGAACGGTCCCAGATAAGGCTGCACAAGAACCGGTTAACTCGACTGTCCGGTGTGGAACCGGAAAACCGGACCCGAACCGGTGTAACCGTACGAGGATCGATGCTTGAGATTGAGAACCGGTGTAGAACTAAGTACGGGGACCGGTTAAGGGTGGTACCGGACTGGAACCGGACCATTAGTACCGGCTAATATGAGCCGTTAAGATCTAGATATAAATTTAATCTCAACCGTCCATACTAGGTATAATCTAATAGACTATCGAGAATCAGTTCATTCATCTTCTCTTTTTTTTTTTCTCGAAGAAGACGAGCAAGACAGAGCGACCTCTCTGTTGGATCTGTTCGATTTGTTCTTCTTCCTCACCATCTCCGAGTCTCTGACTGAGTTTGAATCTTTGTTTACTTCAGTTGACGGTAACTATTCTGCATCTTCTTGTTCGATTTGTTTGAATCTTCATGGATTGATTTAGGGTTTGAATCGATTTGAAATTGATTTATACTTTTTACTTTCTAGTAATCGTTTGTTTGAATCTTGTTTTAATTACTAAGTCAATTTGTTTTCCTTGTTTACTGTATTTGTCTTTCAAAGAAAAACTGTGAACAATTAGTTGTTCTTGAGAAGAACCAAGATAATCAGTGAAGATTATTTGAGAGTTCGAGAAGGAATTGAAGATGGGTTTGTATCAGATTTATCTAAGATGAGAAAGGATGATTGAAATTAGACAAGGAGATCTGGGTTGATTCGATTCTGATTTTGGCAGTGAGATGGAATTCAGGATTGAGATGTTGTTAGTTGTAATATGAAGAAGAAGATATTCATGGGGTGTTGGATCTGTGAGCTGATGGACTTGAGTTTTCTATTGCAGATGAGGAATTGCAGGAATGGGATTCTGAAGTGGTTTGGTTGAGATGGTGGTACTGAGATAACAAGATGGGTTTGATTGAAGCAATTTGGTGGAGTTGATTCAGTGGGTGGAGCTGTAATGGGTTCTTGGAATGAATGGGTTTGTGGTGCTGAATTCAAATGAAAGCTGATATTGCAGTTGCGAAACTGGTACTGCAGTGAACAAATGGGACTGAGCTTAAGGTATAATAGAAGAATGAGTTGCAGTATATTTTTAAAATCGTTTGCTTGTTGTAATTACTCAAGTATCAAGAATACAAAACAAAGCTAGGCTAAGTTTGCCTATCTGAGTGGTGGTCAAGATTTGTCCCTGGGAAAGATAAATCAAGGGTTGTGGTTCTCCTGACCACCCCCTACAACTCGCACACGTGGCATTAATTCCAATATTATGAATGAAAAATGAATACTCAAGTCAAGATATGGAATTTCAAAAATTATAATGGGGAGGTTCGAACTCGTGACCTATTGTGTCATAAGAGTGGCCTCTAACCAGTGTTCCACCTTGGTTGGAATTGATAGAAAAGATAAATCAACAGTGGTGGTTTGTTCAACTTAAATACCATAATTGCTTTATTAATTAGTGTTTCACTATTTGCACATAATAAATAATCTATTCATTATAAAGTGTTTTATTAATTAGTGTTTCACTAATTTCTTATAATAAATGACTAATCATTTTTTTAATTATAAATGTTTTCTTAATTAATTATAATATTTATTTCTATTAATAAGTTATTTTGATAAATAGAATCAATAGACATTTTCTGCGACAATGAGTAGTAGAAGAGGTGGAGGCCGAAAGATTAGTGGTGGTTAAGGGCGGAGCCAAGCACAATTATATTTATTTTTGTTCTTTTATCGTAAAATGGGATACAAAGTCCATTTTTCACCTGTATCCAACCTCATGATTGCAATAAAATTGATTGAAATACAAAAAAAGAATATATACACGGAAAAAAAAATAATGAAACTAATCAATTGACGAAATTTTGTTCAATCTAAACCTCATACATGGCATTTGTGATTGAAAATTAGAATTGCGTCCAACAACCTAATGGGATGGGCGACAGTGATGGTGGCAGTGGTGGAGTCAAAAATTGACATTGAGGAGGCCTCTTTTTTAAAAAAAAGAAACATGTAAACTTTGGTGGACTAAACCATAAATATATATGGACAAAGTACTATTTATAAAATAAACTAAAAAATTTATGAAGTTATTAAAAATTTAAGGGGTTAGAGCCAAGTTAGTCAACCCTTGGCTCCGCCACTAGGTGGTGGTGGATAAAAAAGTGGATTCATATGGTTTTATGGTGGTGGCGGGTATTGGTGAATAAAAACATATTATGCTAATTTAAATAGCCACAAAATGTGTAACGTTATATTATAAAGTATAAAACGTGGTTGATCATTCTAATGTTAAAATAAACTCGACAAAACACATGTCCATTTTAAAAAATTGGTGCAATCAATTGCCATGTTATGTAATAACTAAACGAACGACACGAATCAAGATCGGAACATATGAAATTATTTATTATAGATTTGCTTATGTAAATAGTTGTCGGGGATTTGTCCTTGGCAAAGATAAATGATTAATTAAATTTCTATTATAAATGTCCCTTTAATAATCTAACATAAATACATAAATTTACTAAAAACTATATTAATTCTAATGGTGGTAGTGGAAGTAGGGTTAGTATAAGCGGTGACGGGTGTTTGTGAATGGTGGAGGCGGTAACATTACTATTCGTGGAAGAAATAGTGGCGGTGGATGGTTTTTATGGTGGTGCGGGTGTTGGTAATAGTAGTGTATAACAATAGTTTTTGCTTTTTAGTGAGTTTTATTGTATTGTGAAAGATGTAATTGGTTGTTTTTAGCACGATTGATAAGGACAAAAACCAAATTTTTCGAGGATGATACTGGAACGATAATACAATATGAACATGACTGTTCGATCATCCGTATTATATAAAGGCAATTGGTGTACCCGTGTAAGAGAACATTATCGCTCTCTCAAGTACTATTACATTCTTTTTCCTAAAAGACCATCAATGTCGAGTTGTTTCACGACAACTACCTACAAAGACAACAACTTTCACTCAATTCCAGATATAAAACCTTATTTACCGGGAAGATGTATTTGCATTCTAAAATATTTGTTTGAAAATTATGTTTGTTCTTCAAAATCATCATAAAAAACTCTAAATTTCGCCTCCGATGTTTATAGAATATTTTTTATATTTTACATTCTCAAATCATGCGACCTCTTGATGACAAATCAACAATATCAAGTTACGGATCAATACGTATAGGTTTCATTCACTGGGTTAGAAGGTAGAGTAGACACAGATGGGTAGATCACACGCAGAACATGACTGAGAATACTTCAATAATTTGGTCAAGAGATAAGGTCAAAAATTTAAGATTAACTTTCTATAGGACTAATTAGATCGGCTTCGATAGGAGTTGACTAAAATATGGATTAATAATAATTTTCACGTAAGACAATTGCAAAACATAGTTTGGCTAACTCTACCTATGTAAAGAGTGGTCAAGATTTGTCCTTCCTCAATTGCTATGTTATGTGAAAAGAAGGTGATATCTAAGATTGAGCTATAATTTAAATCTATTAGATTGATACCATTTACAATTGGATGCCTTGAAAAAATTGACGTGTTGTTATTATTATTACAGGCAAGGGATACATTGACCACACTTGCGCAAATAGCTCACTTCGTAAATGATTAGTGTTGCCTATACCCGTCTAGAATGCAATGAGGAATTCGAGAAACAAGGCACCGAAGCGATTGTCCTGAGTATTTTGGATATAGTAACTTAGACCCGATGTAATACTTATGTTTTTTTTTTTTTTTAGTTTTTGCACAATCTATTTATTTAAGAAAAATGAACATTGTAAATACATAACATCAACATAAATTAGACAGATTGCGTTTGACAATAATGGCTACGATGGTTCGAAACGGCAAAAGAAAGGAATTGGTGTAGAAGAATTGTTGGGATATACAACGGATTACTTGATACGAATGAAAGAGGTATAACTATTTCGATTATGAAATCACATAAAGTTCACGATAGAAGATGACATCAAGTTTAAAGTTAGTAACAAACATAATATGGATAACTAAAATGTTAAAAACAAACAAGATATATAAACTTTGAAAGCCGTGGGACTTGAAGAGGCCAATTTTGAAAACTACGGTCTTAGAAAGCAACGATCCACAATACCATAATTTTTTTATAAATATTCAACGTAGAATATGTCAACTTTTGGTAAAGGATCTATTGACAATCTATTAATTTGAAATAGGATCATGGAGTACAATATGTGTTCAAGGTTCTTTATGAGGTAATGTGTCGCGGATTGTATTCCAAGTGAAGGTAGGAACATACGGAAGTGACAAAATGTCCAAGACTTTTGAAGTTACTAAAGCCTTCGTTAAGACGAATTGTTGGGCACAATACTTTGTTGAAGATTTAATGGCAGAGGTTCTCATATATACAATCCCATCGAAAAGGTAATGGGTACACATTTTAAACATTATCATCTAATGGGTGTTGAAAAATTATAGGAAAATCGTGTCACATTGGATAGTTTGTATCATTCGTTCGATGCAAAAAAAATACTATTCTCTGCTTATTTGGAGGATCGACAACATGACCATGATACATGAGTCAGCGGGAGCGAAATAGGAGCATGTGGAGACTTTTATGGACGATATTGATTAGTTGATTTCACTGAGATGAGCGCTGCTGACGACATATTTTCAAAAAATATTTAAACTTCCATATTCATGTAGAGCATTATCTCATTATAAGCAATGAACCTAAATAAAAAAGTGTCTGGAAGTTAAGATTATATTTCTTTCGTTTGAGCAAATCTCCGGCGGTAAAATATTAAAGGAAAAAACAAAGTAAAAAAGAGAGGAAAATCCTAACTATTTTTATGGCAAACAAATATTAAATCATAAGGAGTTGATAAGTATTCGGGACACAAATTATATGATATATTAAAAATGAACCAGCATCATGGCCCGTGCCGTCGATAACATCGTAGTGTGGAAGATGTGGTTGGTTGTTTTTAACACTTTTGATAAAGGAAGGTACCATATATTTCAGGGATGATATCATACAAGACAATATTTTCATGATCGTAGTTGGATCACCCAAATGGTACCCCTGTTATCTTTGGTACTATATCGTATAAATCATGATTTTTTAATGTTAAAATAAAATTGATTACAATACAAAAAAAGCATATATACACGGAAAAAAAATAATGAAACTAATCAATTGACGAAATTTTGTTCAATCTAACCCTCATACATGGCATTTGTGATTGAAAATTAGAATTGCGTCCAACAACCTACATGGGATGGGCGGCAGTGATGGTGGCAGTGGTGGAGTCAAAAATTGACATTGAGGAGGCCTATTTTTTTTTTTTTTAAAAGAAACATGTAAACTTTGGTGGACTAAACCATAAATACATATGGACAAAGTATTATTTACAAAATCAACTAAAAAATTTATGTAGTTATTAAAAATTTAAGGGGTTAGAGCCAGGTTAGTCAACCCTTGGCTCCGCCACTAGGTGGTGGTGGATAAAAAAGTGGATTCATATGGTTTTATGGTGGTGGAGTGTATTGGTGAACTAAAACATATTATGCTAATTTCGTAGCATACAAAATGTGTAACGTTATATTATAAAGTATAAAACGTGGTTGATCATTCTAATGTTAAAATAAACTCGATAAAACACATGTCCATTTTAAAAAATTGGTGCAATCAATTGTCATGTTATGTAATAACTAAACGAACGACACAAATCAATATCAGAACATATGAAATTATTTATTATCGATTTGTTTATGTAAAGTGGTCGATTTGTCCTTGGCAAAGATAAATGATTAATTAAATTTCTATTATAAATGTCCCTTTAATAATCTAACATAAATACATAATTTTACTAAAAACTATATTAATTCTAATGGTGGTAGTGGAAGTAGGGTTAGTATAAGCGGTGGCGGGTGTTTGTGAATGGTGGAGGCGGTAACATTACTATTGGTGGAAGAAATAGTGGCGGTGGATGGTTTTTATGGTGGTGCGGGTGTTGGTAATAGTAGTGTATAATAATAGTTTTTGCTTTTTAGTGAGTTTTATTGTATTGTGAAAGATGTAATTGGTTGTTTTTAGCACGATTGATAAGGACAAAAACCAAATATTTCGAGGATGATACCTAAACGTATAAGACAATATGATCATGACTGTTCGATCACCCGTATTATATAAAGGCAATTGGTGTACCCGCGTAAGATAACATTATCGCTCTCTCAAGTACTATTACATTCTTTTCTGAAAGACCATCAATGTCGAGTTGTTTCGCGACAACTACCTACAAAGACAACAACTTTCACTCAATTCCCGATATAAAACCTTATTGACCGGGAAAATGTATTTGCTTTCTAAAATATTTGTATGAAAATTATGTTTGTTCATCAAAATCATCATAAAAAACTCTAAATCATAAATCTAAATTTCGCCTCCGATGTTTATAGAATATTTTTATATTTTACATTCTCAAATCATGCGACCTCTTAATGACAAATCAACAATATCAAATTACGGATCAATATGTATAGGTTTCATTCATCGGGTTAGAAGGTAGAGTAGACACGGATGGGTAGATCATCACACGAGAACATGACTCCGAGAATACTTGAATAATTTGGTCAAGAGATAAGGTCAAAAATTTAAGATTAACTTTCTATAGGACTAATTAGATCGGCTTTGATAGGAGCTGACTAAAATATGGATTAATAATAATTTTCACATAAGACAATTGCAAAACATAGTTTGGCTAACTCTGCCTATGTAAAGAGTGGTCAAGATTTGTCCTCCCTCAATTGCTATGTTATGTGAGAAGAAGGTGATATCTAAGATTGAGGTATAATTCAAATCTATTAGATTCATACCATTTACAATTGGATGCCTAGAAAAAATTGACGTGTTGTTATTATTATTACGGGCAAGGGATACATTGACCACACTTGCGCAAATAGCTCATTTCGCAAATGATTGGTGTTTCCTATACTGTATAGAATGCAACGAGGAATTTGAGGAAACAAGGCACCAGAAGCAGTGTCCGGAGTATTTTGGATATAGTAATTTAGACCCGATGTAATACTTATGTTCTTTTTTTTTTTTTAGTTTTTCCACAATCTATTTATTTAAGAAAAATGAACATTGCAAATACATAACATCAACAAAAATTAGACAGATTGCGTTTGACAATAATGGCTACTGATGGTCCGGAAACAGAAAAATAAAGGAATTGTTGTAGAAGAATTGTTGGGATATACAACGTATTACTTGATACGAATGAAAGAGGTATAACTATTTCGATTCTGAAATCACATAAAGTTCACTGTAGAAGATGACATCAAGTTTAAAGTTAGTAACAAACATAACATGGATAACTAAAATGTTAAAAACAAACAAGATACATAAACTTAGAAAGCCGTGGGACTTGAAGAGGCCAATTTTGAAAACTACAGTCTTAGAAAGCAACGATCCACAATACCATAAATTTTTTTTATAAATATTCAACGTAGGATATGTCAACTTTTGGTAAAGGATCTATTGACAATCTATTAATTTGAAATAGGATCATGGAGTACAATATGTGTTCAAGGTTCTTTATGAGGTAATGTGTCGCCAGATTGTATTCCAAGTGAAGGTAGGAACATACGGAAGTGACAAAATGTCCAAGACTTTTGAAGTTACCAAAGCCTTCGTTAAGGCAATTGTTGGTCACAATACTTTGTTGAAGATTTAATGGCGGAGGTTCGCATATATACAATCCCTTGAAAAGGTAATGGGTACACATTTTAAACATTGTCATCTAATAGGTGTTGAAAAATTACAGGAAAATCATGTCACATTGGATAGTTTGTATCATTCGTTCGATGCAAAAAAATACTATTCTCTGCCTATTTGGAGGATCGACAACATGACCATGATAGATGAGTCACTGGAGCGAAATAGGAGCATGTGGAGACTTTTATGGATGATATTGATTAGTTGATTTCACTGAGATGAGTATTTGCTTGACGACATATTTCAAAAAATATTTAAACTTCCATGTTCATATAGAGCATTATCTCATTATAAGCAATGAACCTAAATAAAAAAGTGTTTGGAAGTTAAGATTATATTTCTTTCTTTTGAGCAAATCTCCGGCGGTAAAATATTAAAGGAAAAAACAAAGTAAAAAAGAGAGGAAAATTCCAACTATTTTTATGACAAACACATATTAAATCATAAGGAGTTGATAAGTATTCGGGACACAAATTATACGATATATTAAAAATGAACCAACATCATGGCCGTGCCGTTACGGCACGGGTTAAGGGCTAGTATATGTTACAAACTGAACTTATTTTGTAATGTTGCTGGAAATATTGTTTTAGAATTTTAGTATTTTGTAATATTTTTCAGGTAAAAAAACCGGTACCGGACTTGTACCGGTACAACACCAGGTACAAGTACAGGGATCGGTCCTCAAAATGAGGTACCGGTCAACACCAAATACAGGGACCGGTTCCATAAGAGAACCGGCCCGTACCGTCCCATGTGCAGCCCTAGTCCCAGATAAGCCTTCTCTGCATTGGGATAGGGTGGGTTGAAGTGGGTCCCACCACCCCTCTCACCCGGTTCATTCCACGGTTCTATTTCACGGTGGTTTAATCATTTTTGTAAAATGATACCCTACTCAAATAGCTTTGTGTCCGAGGTGTGAGCCGAATCAGATCTCCATTCCAACAAAAAAAAAAAAAAAAAAAAAACAAAACTTGGCCAGAGCCTAGTTAGCAATTCGAAATTCGGAAAACGTACGGAACGGCAAACGTACGAGTATTATACGGTTTTGTAAAATTCAGATTCGGTCCAAGATTCGGTCAACGAGACGTGATTCGTCAGTAATTCGGAACGGCATACGTACTTGTATAATTCGATTTATAAATGTGAGTTCGGCTCTGAAAATTCGGTATCTATATACACTAAAGAATTTATATTATAAGGTCATAGACCAATTTTTATGCATATGTGTGAGTTATTTAAAGAAAATATAAAATTAATATGATGATATTAATAATATATACAACATTAGTCATCCAAGAGGACGTGGTATAGTGGTTTAGATGCTTGGTCAGTGAGTTTGAGATCTCTCTCACCTTCACCTTTAAATTTTTTCAGTCATTTTTATTTCATAAAAATTACAACAACGTCTAATATTGGGTCGTGTATGCCCTAAGGCGATAAACCCAAAAAGTGAGGCCTTTAAAAACGTAAAAGCTAAAGAATTTATGGCGAATTAAGCGGGCGTATCATTCGGGATTCGGGATACGTAAAATTCGTGACGATTCGCGAATAATCCGGAATGCCACATGTCTGCGACTTGGGTTCGGAGTTGCAAACGTCACGCGAATAAAACGGTAAAATTCGTGATACGGAAAAATTCGCGAATCATTCGCGAACTTACTAACTAGGGGTCAGAGTTTAGTTTAGTGGATCTGCAACACGTGTAAATCTTTTCACCTGTATTAGAATAGTTGTTTACTGAAAAACAGAGAAGGGTAAAAATGGAGTTCTGACCACACAGAGAACCGCTGAGAAGAGTAGTACATACCCAACTCGGAACAGGGGTTTTAGAGAGCTCTCATCCAATACAAGTACAAACTCATCAATATGTCCATGGAAAAATCTCTCCTTGCTGGTGACTTTATATTGCATGAGTGTCTTTGTGAAACATTGAATTCTGATGATGAATCAAGTCTTTGAGGGTGGTAGGAAAAACAAGATTAAATTCAAAAACCAGGGTGTCTTTTTATCTATCAGAGAGACAAACACAGAGAGAAATAGGAGGAGTAAATTATCCAGGGTTTTTGAAGTTAAAGTTTAGGGATTTTGATTGTATGATGAAATGGACAACAAAATTGTTGAACCAGCAGCTGAAAGGAAGCATCATTTCTTCAAGATCTTCCATGAAGAAGAACAAAACAGAAGATTGGTATAATATAATCATCCTATTCTCATTTCATTCGTTTTATATTTTCTGGGTTTTGAATTTCATAGTAGATTATGTTTTCTTTGACACATTTCGTTTTTGGGGCTAAATTTTTCATTTATGTAGCTCAAATGTTTGATATGTTGTTAGTTCTATGAAGTTGGATGATGTATTTCTCTCTGCGCTGATGATTTTCCATGCTTCATTAATCATTTTGTGTTACTTGAGACCCACATGGTGATGCATTTTTTAAAATTTAAACTGTAAGATATGGGGTTAGTAAAGTTAATGATGCTTTCGTTAGTTTGTTGACGTGTTCTGCGCTTCATGTTTACACTGATTATATTAGTACCATTGCTTCTTGGCTGGTTGCTAACAAACATAAAGATCATTTTATTAGTTGAATGTATAACATATCTTGTTTGATTTCTTCATCCAATAATTGAAAGATTATACGATTTGTTGCGCTAGAAGTTTTAATTTTCTATTGCATCAATAATAAATATTAAATTATGAAAGTAGGAGACTCGAGAGATTCGAGAGGGAAAGTGATACCAGTTTTACAGAGAGTGCAGCTTATAGAGTGGGGCGGATATGGATTTGTTGCTCATAAGGGCTTGGTTCAGAAACTAACCATTCTCAACGGCAAGATTTTTGGACCATTTGAGAGGGAAACTGATAGCTTTTTAGAGAGAGTGCAGCTTACAGAATGGGGGGATGTGGATTTGTTTTATGTAAAGTGCTTGGTCCAGAAACTAACCATTGTCAATGGCAAAAATTTCCGACTATTCAAGGTCATGTGATTGCCTAGAGGTCTTTCTGGTGGTCAAAATTTATTTGTGGTTTATGGATAGAAAAATCTTAGCTTACTTCGCTTAGCAAAATCTGCTTAACAAACCATTTTTGGGCCTGAAAAGAGCTAGAATACATTTACTGTGAGAAGTCGGATAAATCAGATTATTCTCTAGATCTTGAGACATATAAACCCCTTTTAAGGCAAGCATTTGTGTCAAACACAATCCAATAGACTTATGAGAACTGATAGTTACCATTATCGATCATGAGGCAAACACCTCCACGTTTACCCAGAAATTTCACATCTATAAGACTCTGATTACTTCTTGGACTCAACTTAGAACCTAATCCCCAATTTATGTTTACTGCATTGTAACTTTTTAGTGGAATATATTGCCTCATGTTTATCACCATTGGTTGTTACCTGCTATCTCCTGTAAGTTTGTCTAGTGACCCTCATCTTGTTTAATTTTTATTCATGTTTCTATATTTGGTTTCCAGGTCTTCTTCTCTTTGGTCCACCTGGTAATGGGAAGACCATGCTTGCTAAAGCTGTTGCATCGGGTCCGCAGCTACGTTTTTAATGTTTCTGCATCTTCTCTAATATCGAAGTGGGTGTGTGTCTACTTCAAACTCTTCTCTGTTAAGCTTTAATAGTGAGAACTGGTGTCATCTTATTTCCTTTAGTACGTAAATCAGCAAGTGATCTTATAAGTCCAGTTTTGCTGGAACAGGTTGGAGAGGCTGAAAAGCTTGTTCGCACTCTTTTCGAGGTTGCGATTTCAAGGCAGCCTTCTGTATCTTCATGGATGAGGTATGTCCCTCAATTTGTAAAATATTTTGAAGTCCCGCGTCTTTGTCCTTAGATATACTCCATAGTCTCGTATTATTTGCTTATTCGCTAAAGCATAATCATCTATTCAGCAGTGATGCAAATCTGCATTCCTGAGAACTTTTAACATCTCTTGCATCTATACGTTCTTATTTCCACAGATACCTCAATGATCTTTTTTGGTTTTGTTCAACAAGATTGGCTAATCAGATTCCACTAATACATCATTTATCTTTTTTTATTATGTTGTGCTACAGATTGATAGCATTATGTCAACAAGATTGGTTAATGAGAATGATGTAAATAGAAGTTAAAGTTGGAATTCTTAATCCAGTTTGATGGAGTGACCTCTAATTCTGATGATCTTGTGATCGTAATTGGTAAGCTAGCCTATATGATGCTTTTCATTACTAGTGTAGTACTCATACTGCTGTTTACAGCTTAACTCTCCTTGAAGCCATGGTTAGTTGAGGGCTCAGAAACGGGGCCTTAACCTCATTTTATCTGGAGGAACATTGAATCAATACTCAAAACTTAAAAGTGATGGTTCAAAATAGATAATGCTCTGTTTTCCATGACTTTGACACTACAATCAATTTCAACATACCTTGAGCGTCTCTCCCAACCAAGAAGTTTTTCAGAATCCTCTTATAATGACATATACTGGGTTAGGACTTCAAATATTCTTAGGCTTTGAGTTTGACTACACCATTAAGGTTGGGAGCATATATTCTTTTCCAGGATGTAAAAGAAACACCATTCACATGCTTCCATTTCTCACGTTGGTTCATAGCCAGAGATGCATTATCTGATCTTCTTTTGTGCTCAATTTCATCATTTCACATTCTGTTAATCAGATTTAACAAAAATCCATCTAAGATGTCTTTATGTTTTTGCAGGTGCAACCAATAAGATGCTGTCTTTGCAGACTGGTTAGGATGCAACTATTATATTTATCTATGTGTTCGGTGCAGGCTGGAAAGACTTTGCCATCGACAACAAGCTGAAAATTGGTGACTGTGTGATATTTGAACTCATAGACTTCCAGATGCAACATTTGTAATGAACTTTCATATCTACCAAATTCCAGTTTCTGTTCCTTCTCCAGTTCCTGCAAAAGAAAGTAATGGACCACCAGAAGAATGTTTCACTCGTGTACCGTCTTCTTCGCTTGCACAAGAAAGATAGAGATGTGGAAGACCATGTGAAAATTCGACGATAAAAAGGGAGATTCTGATAATCATGGTAAGAAAGATTGGTTGCATTTACCTCATATTAATATCATATTGATTATATTTATGTGTTAAATTTTCCATCGATGCTTTCTTCAGCAGGAGCAGCCCCGAGGGGAGTCATGTCTTTCAGTTCCCGTTTCCTTTTTTCTGGACCTGTGTGAAGCACTTCAATGATATTCGTCTGGTGAGTTGATAATATTTGTATGCCAATAAATGCTTTTTGACCATAAATTTATGAACATAAAAATAACTACTATTGTTAAACAAATCATTACGTTTTCCTGTACAGATTATACCAATTAAATTTACAAGAGAACATCTTCCTGCTAAGGTAACATATCCAAAAAGTGGGGAAAGAAAAATCATTGTCTTGCTAGAAAATGAGGAAGGCTGCAGTTGGGAGCTTCGTGTCTAAGGAAATGTAAGTCAATACATTTTCATTAAAGGCCTGAAAAAGTTGGCACCGACAACCCGAAAATTAGCGATTATGTGATTTTTGAACTCATTGATACACTTCCAGATGCAAAGCTTGCAATGAACTTCATATCCATGACTTGTAGTTGATGATGATTCAGATGAAGATTAAAGCTGCCATTCAGGGTATCATTCATTAGATTTTTAACTACTTGAACTTCCATTTTGATTTTTAATATGGGATTAATCATATTTTCTTAGGTACCACTTATACAAGTTTACATGCAGCTACTTGCAAGATAGCTGGCGCTGGCACTGGCACCAGCACCAGCACTAGCACTAGCACTAGCACTCTGGCTCTGGCAGAGTTCAATATTGGCTGGGCCTTATTTAATGGCCCCCAAGTGAGAGTTTTCTCATTTGGGCCCAACGATGGTTGTCATGGCATATGTTGATCACAGTAGGCAGCCGCAGAAATCATAGCAGCCTAATGCATGTCCTTGTTGGTAACTTCCAAACTAAACTTTTCTCCAAGTAGCTTAATGCATGTCCTTAATCCCAAAGGGCTAGAGAGTTTAGGCATATGCTTATCAGGACTAAACTCTCTAACTTTGTGTTAAGTCCTATGGATTCCATTATAATCTCAGTTTTTTGATTTCTTAATAGATGAAATTCTTAGCACATGGGAGCTGAAATCAGTTAACCATGCATATGATTGTCACTTGCCCATCAAATGTGAATGTTGACACTTGAAGGGCTTTTGGTATGGTTTGGAGGAAACATACATTGTTCATATACTCAGCATGGTGGTGGTGGTAGGAAAATAAAACTTGGGTTTCTGCTGTCTGTCTTCGAGGGAAAAGGAGAAGATGGAGGAGCAACGTTATCTTGGTTTTGGAAGTAAAGGAGAGCAAGTTTGTTGAACCACATAAGAAACATCACTTCTTCGAGATCTTTCTTTACATTGGAGAAAAGAAAAACAACGCAAATTCTTAAATGTTTGATCTTGAAAAATTGATGTTTCCCGTCTGGCTAAACATATGTAATGGCGGGTCCATTCAATGTTTGCTCTGAATTTTGGATGGTTTTATTTTTCTCGGTGATGATTTTGCTAGGCTGCTTCTATAAGTGTTGCTTAGTTCTCTTTAAGTTGTTCTTTACTTCTTTATTACTGTTCTTCTGCACAACAAAGCAATACAATACATACAATAGTAATGCACAACAAAGAAACACTATCCCAAAAGCCACGGTAAAACCAAACTTGTCTTTCGATACCCCTGCATGAATTTAATTCTTTGTATATGCAAAGGGCTTCTTCCATAACTCTGTCTTGGGATAACAATTGTGCTCTCTTCTTTCCAGATGGATGTGTGTAGAGATAATCTTCTAACAATGATCCTCCATCCACGAGCTCCCCAAGCTTCTCACACACTCGGGGTGCTATCCGCGGATCATATCCAGCTGAGGCAAGCAAGAGCAATCCAATATAATCTGCCTCCGTTTCCATCCTAATAAAAAGAAGAAAAAAAACACATGATGAGTTAAATACCTCCACCGGCAAGAAACATAAGCACTTGCAAAATATCAGTGTCTGGCAGCTAACTAGCTAGCAGCATGTAAACCTCTCTTGTTTGAATATTATTTTAGTAAACATAAAGGGAATACCTTCGAGAGAAAGGCAGATCGAGGAGATAGTTATCTAGTTCATTTAGATTCGTCATCAGGTCAGCCAACAGAATGCGAAGAGTCATTTTCAGAATTTGAAAACACATATTGATCGAGATGATTTCTGCTGCATGTCTTGCCACAACATGTCCAACCTGATATCAGAACGTCATATCACCCGTATATTAGCAAACATCATGGAAGAAAAAAAAAAAAAAAAACTGCACAACCGAAAACGGGATGCTATATATGTCGTATACTGTATTTTTTTTTTCTTTTTTTGCTGTAAGAAAGCTAGTTTACTGAAAAACAAACTATATTAAGAATTCTAAGAAGCAGAAAATCAATACCTCATGTCCAATTATTGTAGCTATCTCAGCATCTGTTCTAAGAACATTAAGCAAACCAGTGAAAACAACTATTTTTCCACCAGACGAACAAAATGCATTAACAATTGGTTCATCAACAACCAAAATCTCCCAATTTAATCCTTCCAAATGATAAGTAGCAAGTTTACTACTACTACTACGTCTTTCTTGAACCCCTTTGTCGTCATCATGAACTTCGTTGTGGTGTTGCTCATATTTTAGTTCCCTTTGTGAAGCTTCAATTATATCTTTGGCTATTAATCTAACCCTGACACTTTTTGGATGTGTTTCCGGAAGAGTTTTCCCTTTAAAAATTTTCATTGCACGATTAAAACTGTGTTCTCCAATTTTTCTTTCAAAATCTTTTGATAAAAAACTAAATGGCTTCTTTCCGAGTAAGGAATTCTTTCCGATCCCCATGCAGTAATAAAAACTCCACCAATAACCAAAACTATGAGGGTAATTAATACAGAGTGCATTTTTTGGAGCCTGCAAAATTCGACTTTGGCACGATCCATGGTAAAATCTACATGCACCGTAATTTTGTTTTCTAAATGCTCGATAAGAATTTGCAACTGTAAACCCCTCCTGATATTCAACCAAGAAACATATAACTGGTCATACTCAGAAACTTGATTTCTTTGTCATGTAACAAAACCTATATATAAACTTCTTCTGGAAACAAAAAGGAAACACAAAAAAAAAAAAAAAAACAAGGAAAAACAAAGGCGTTTCCTAATCCAAGTCCAACTGCTAATTTACGTCATGACAACAAAGAAGATGTCTTATTTACAGTCTTTTTTGGATTGGAGATAACCTACAACTTAGGCCACCTTATTCTTTCATCATTTCAAAATGGAAAACTAGTGTGGGTAAGTGCTTGCCCACCATGTGGAAGTAGTGAGAAAATTCACTATACGGTGCGAGTGCCGTTTGATGAGAAAACCACCAAATTAAATGGCAGACGGTGGATGGCATATATTTGGTTGTTGAAAAACTGCGGATTAGATGTCGTCCAAAGGAAGATCAACTGTCTGCCATATAGTGTTCTGTTCACTATCTTGCTCAACTGCAATCAATTCAACGTGAACATTGTGAAGTAATCTCTACGCCGCATTGGTTTTGGACTTAGAGTTTTAGGGCAGAGAGTAGATAAGCATACAGTTGACATGGAAAACATATACTTTTGTTACTAAAATAACCAATTGGTTACTTCCGTCCTAAAATAATATTCAAACGGGAGAAATTTACATGCTGCTAGCTACAGTAAAACTTTGATAAATTAATATACTTGGGACTGCCAAATTCTATCAATCTAGCGAAGTATTAATTTATCGATAAATTAATAAGTTATTAATATATCGAAGCATACCAAATTTAGATTTCAAAAATAAGTTTTTAAAACATTTTCCATAATAAGATTTCGAAAATAAGTGTGTAAAACAATTTTCCTATAATAGCAAGTATTTAAAGATTTTATTTTCAAATCAAATTATTTACTAATTATTTTATGACATAATATCAGATAATATATTGCATATTATGTGTGTAAATATAAAAACTTTGATGTTAAAATTAAAACAATAAGAAAAACAATGCAAGAAAATCATTGCGGAACTTCTCAACATATTACAAAAAATTGGAAATGGAGTCCAATATTATACAAATGTGAACAAGAAACAAATAATTTTGGATTCATATTTTAATAAAGCACCATATGTAGTGATACTACACTGATTATTAATTTATATATTAGTTGGGCCCTATTGGAAGCTTAAAATTTTTATTATCTTATAAATTTAGCGGGGTTATTAATTTAGTACACTGGCCCAAGTCGGGACCGGCAAAAAATATTATTTTAGCGAAGTTATTAATTTATCGCGGATTAATTTAACGAAGTTTTACTGTAGTAAGCTTTTCATTTGCTCAAAAAATTCGTCACAATTGTGTTCTACTCCACCTGTTCTTAAATAATAAGCTGGTTTCTATAAATTGATGTTTAAAAAAATAGGCTGGTTTCCTAATTGAGAAAGTCAAATGTTACTTTAGTTTCTGGGACCACTTTTCTCTTAACTTCTTTTGATAACAAGTGTCATGTGGACCAATTCACTTTACTTCTTTTGATGACAAATGTCATAGGGACCATTTCACTTCACTTCTTTTATTGACAAGTGTCATGAGGACCACTTTCAATGATTTGTTCTCTTAATTTCCTTAATTTTCTCTAAAAACAAAACCAGCCCATTAAAAAAAAAAAACGGAGGGAGTATATATTATCCATCTCTTGCAGCAAAGCTTGACACTGGTATCATACTCTTCTTGTGTTTGTTTTATTAGGAGGGAAAATGAGGCAGACTATATTGGACTACTCTTGCTTGCCTCAGCTGGATATGATCCTCGATGTGCACCCAAGTGTATGAGAAGTTTGATGAGCTTGTGGAGCTTTGGACCTAATTACTAGGTTATCTCACAACACATCCATCTGGAAAGACGAGAGCGCAATTGCTATCCCGAGGCAAGGTTATGGAAGAAGCCATTAGCATTTATAAGGAATCATGTTCACGTCGGGATACCAAAAGGCGAGTTTGGTTTCTTTGTGGTCTGGGGTGTGCTTTACTATGCTATGTATCATTCTGCTTTGTTGTTTGAAAAAAACACTAGATATTTGGTCTTAAACTGGTCCAACCATTCTACCAACGTACACTCCTCTGAAATTGAACAATACGGCTCTAGCTACAACAATTTCACCATTTGAATCACCATTCTCAGTTGAAGTTGAGAGATTTTAACACTCCAGAAGAGCATTTGAAGTGAAATTTAATTTTTAATAAAACACCAAGCTCTCTGGAGCTAGTGCTATTGCTTGGTCGATGGATGACATCTTTTGAGGCAAAATCTTGGTTTTTGGGGGAATTGAAAGGGAAAATATCGAAGATAAATGGTTTTAGAAAGGGGGAGTTCTGAGTTTAACTTTTGGGAAAATAAAAAATAGACTAAGCCTGCCATTCGAATTGGTGTGCACACAGGACCGGACCGGCTAATGACTCATAGCACCCTAACAGTCGAACAAATTTCAGAATCAAAAGAAAACAACAAAATATTGATTGATACAGTATATACTAAAATGCATAGAATCATGAGAGTAAATAAGAAAAGACCACTCAACTCAAAGCATCTAAACAAACAACAAAAACTTTTTTTATTATATACTTGTGGTATGTGTTTGAACAATTCAACAGGAACTTCTAATCAAACTAGGAAGTAAGCGTTCAACTTCTTCTTCACCATCCGGAAGCTGTGAAGCCTGTGTCTTTATTGCTTCGACGTCGAAATTCCAACCGCTGAACCCTTTTTTGTATCGTCCTGTTTCTCCGCTTTCCACTTCTGCCAGTTTCTTCTGTATAACCATGTAATCTTTTATCTTTGATTCTTCGGTGGAATCCCCCAGACTAGGTAGCTCCTTCAGCAGTGTACGTGTAAGATACTCACTGGACCGAGCTTTCTTGAAGAAGGGATGCTTTAATAATTGTTGTGCTGAAGGACGCTCGTGAGCTTTTTTCTTCAAGCACGACCCGATGAGTTTCCTAAAAGACTTTGAGAACTTCTTGTCCTTTTCGCAATCGAGACCAGGCGGTGCATCGTGTATAATCTTCATAAGAATCTTCATCGGAGGAAATTCAGAGTACGGGGCATCCCCATGAGCAAGTTCCAATGCTGTTATACCAAAAGACCAGATGTCAGCTTTAAAGTCGTATTCGTTTTCCTCCATAACCTCAGGTGCCATCCAGCAGAATGTTCCCGTAAAAGTATTTCTTCCATGTAGCCTCTTTCCCTCATCAAAAAGGCTTGCAGAAGCACCAAAATCACAAAGCTTTATCTCACCGCGTGAATCCATTAAAATATTGCCTGCTTTGACATCTCGATGTATGTCCCCATGCTGGTGTATGTTCACCAATCCTTTCAAAACTTCACGTAAAATCGTAGCGATCACCGCCTCTTCGAATCCATCTGGAAAAGCTGTCTTCATGATATGCTGACATGAACCAGCAGCCATGAATGGCATCACCACCCACAGATAATGATCTGTAACGAAGGAACAGTGCGCCTTCAAGAGATTTGGCTGATCCATCAAAGTCATGGTCTGTGCTTCATGAGCGATTTTACGGAATTCAGTGTTCTCCTTTTCGAAATCCAACACTTTGATTGCAACAGTTTCTTGTGTCGGAATACAAACTGCACGATAAATTGTTGCAGTGGCTCCGCTACCTATTTCTTCAAACAGATTATAATGCTCGGCTCCTAAAGGGTACTTCTGATGCTTTTCCATCTTGCTTTCTTGTGTTTTTCTCAGACTTCTTCTCTTTCGTTTTCTTGAAGATCTCTCTGAAAACTTATGAGTAGCTAGTATTATTCTCTATACGGAACCCTGACACAAACTATTTATAAGAAACTATGCCGCCTCATAAAAACTTACTTAGACGAGAACTCTAATTTCATTGGCTAGCTTGGCCTATAAAGCAGTTATACGGCGTCCGAATCCTATTTCCAATCAACAACTGAAAGGAGTTATTATTCCTAAGCAAAACTAGAAAACTGAATAAGGAAATATCATGCTTCCTTCCCAAGTTCCCCCCCTACCAATGGAATTCCTTTCAAAAATCTTCCTCCACAGTAAAAAAATGTTCAGAATCTCTATTCGAACAAATTTTGGAGTTCAGCACCTCATGACCTTCTCTTTACTTTTGGATTTGTTGAAAGTGGAAGTACATGCACAACAGATTCAGACATACGTTACTAGACTAGGTTGTAAAGCTTGTCAGGTTACTGTCATACCATCTTGTGCATGATCAAGATTACTGTTTCACGGCAAATACACTGACGAGTTAAGAATTTGCGCACTGAAATTCAGTTATGAACCTTTTGTCAGCTAATAATGCTCCCCTGGATTCTACGCATTGTTATGTCGTTAAAAACGATCTTAAAATGTGATCTCTCTCTTATTCTTTTTTTGATAAGTGATCACTTCCCATGAGTACAATATTCAAAGTGTATCGGTTTCATGGTACTTCACTAGGTGATCGTATCTACACAACATAGAAGCTGTTATCTCCTAGTTTCGAGATTTATTTCAATTTCTAAAAACCATAACTTATTTCAGTTTCGCTGTTACATGACTCTTAATTACATGCATGTAAGCTTAGTTAGCAGGCCCTGATTTCATCGTATGGAGCAGCTTTATTCATTTTCTCGCTATGCTGCTAAAAGAAAAACAGAAAGTCATGAATTTGAACTTTATGGAAGAGACAAACTTACATTCAGATACTTATATGAAATACTCCCTCCGTCCCACTATTAAGTGATCCTATTTACTTTTAGATTTTGTCCCACCATTAAGTGACCTATATCACTAAACAAGGAGATTTTCTTAAATTATCCTTTTAATTGATTATAAGAAATATAAGAAATATGCATAATTTGATAGGCATGTTTATATTCGTTACATAGGTGTTTTAAAATGCTTTTCAATGGTATGAAGTTTGCGAACATCACTATTTATTATCCATAAGGGTATAATTGTAAAAAATGCTTAAATATATTCTTTTCCCTTGCTTGCCTTGAAAATTGTGCAAACTTGAACTAGGTCACTTAATAGTGGGACGGAGGGAGTATGGGATTAATCATATTTTCTTAGGTACTACTTATATACAAAGTTAACATGCAGCTACTAACATTTTTTAGATTTGAGTTTACCAATTATCTAATTGTTTGTTGTCCACAAGAAAGCACAATATAACATAGTAACGCACAACAGAGGAACACTATCCCAAAAGACACCAGAAAGCCAATCTCGCCTTTCCATAACCCTGCGTGAAACTGATTCCCTATATATGCTAATGGCTTCTTCCATTACCTTGTCTTGAGCTAGCAACTCCGCTCTCGTCTTTCCAGATGGATGTGTGGAGATATAACTTATTAACGACCTCCAAAACTCCCCAAGTTCCTCAAGCACCCCTATCTTCCCAAGCTTCTCATACACTTCGGGTGCACCCCGAGGGTCGTATCCAGCCGAGGCAAGCAAGAGTAATCCGATATAATCTGCCTCCTTTTCTATCCTAATAAAAGAAACACAAGAAGAGTATAAATAATAAATAATACTCAATTGTGACGAGTTTTGAGCAAATGAAAAGCTTACTAGCAGCATGTAAACTTCTCACATGTTTGAATATTATTTTAGGATGGAAGATACATAATCAAATTTCTACTTACAAATGCACCGAAAGCACTATAACTACCTTCGACACAAAGGCAGATCGAGAAGGAAATATTTACATATTTCGTTTAGAGTAGTTGTCGGACCTCCGGTTAGAATACGAAGTATTATTCTCAGAAATAGAAAACACATATTGTTTGAGAGTTTTTCTGCTGAATGTCTTGCCACGACATGTCCAACCTGATCGGATTACCATATAGTATTTTAGAAAACATCATGGAAACCAAAAAAAGACAAAAAAAAGAAAAAAAACAACAAAAGTATATGTTGAGCCACATTGACAAAAGTGACACAATTTAAAACTATAATGACTATATTAAGAAGAGTAAGAATTCTAAGAAGCTATTGAAAGAAGCAGAAAATCAATAATACCTCGTGCGCAAGTATTGTAGCTATCTCAGCATCTGTTCTAAAGTGATCAAGCAAACCAGTGAAAACAATAATTTTTCCACCGGGAAAACAACCTGCATTAATTTCGTCTGGTTCATCAATAACAGCAACCTCCCATTTTAATCCTTCCAAATGCTGAGTAGCAAGTTTAGAACCTTTATGTGCTTGACCATTATTACTCCCCAGTTGATTACGTCGAAGTTCCCTTTGCAAAGCTTTAAGTATATCACTGGCTATCAATCTAACCCTGACATATTCCCGATGTCTATCCGGAAGAAGTTTCCCTTTATAAGTTTCAAAAACCATATGATAAAAAGCGCTTTCGCCAATTTTTCTCTCAAATTCTTTTGATAAAAGAATTAAATGGATTCTTTTTGAATAAGGAATTCTTTCTGATCGCCATACAGCAGTAACAACTCCACCACCAACCAAAAATGCAAGTAATATATTCCTACGATGACGC
Organism: Papaver armeniacum; assembly: GCA_023531295.1. Lineage (NCBI taxonomy): Eukaryota > Viridiplantae > Streptophyta > Magnoliopsida > Ranunculales > Papaveraceae > Papaver > Papaver armeniacum. The sequence continues at coordinate 41,167 of JAJJWW010013064.1, read as the reverse complement.
CGAATTTGATTTTGGTTTGCATGATACGACGTCGACCCATGATAAAATCTACGTGCACCATGGTTTTGCTTTCCAAATGCGTGAAAAGTATTTAACTTTGAATGAGTTGATGGATACCAAGAATTGCAAGAAACCCTTGAAATATTATAATAACTTGTTGGTGAATTAACAGGAACAAAGTGTTGCTTCAACTGATGAGTAGCTACGCGAACTGGGTGACGTCTGCTTCGAGCTAAAATCTTCGAGACGAGATTTCGAATCGTACTGAACGCTAGTTTTGCGTTTCTCAAACTGCTCATGGTTTATAAAAGTAAAATCATAATCAAACAATTACAAGAATATTGTGAACCCTTTATATTTAACGAAAATCTACAAAGTTCCTGGAAACAGAAGGGTGTTAGGGTTTCACGGTAATAAGATGGCTGAACTATTGGCGGCGACTGAAGGTCTTAAACTAGCTAAGAATACGGGGTTGCAGGCTTGCAGCGTGTTATAGCCTCGTACGTGAAATGAGAGAAGTTGTAGCCCCTTGGTTCATGAATAACAATCTTATACACGACATTAATATACATAGTTTATTATGCACATTTCATCGTCGAGACTGCTTTTGGGTCACGAGAAAAGAACCACGAGGTGTTATGTAATTACCATTGTAGATTCTGGATCATGAGATAAAAATTAGCTTAAAAGAAGAAAAAAAATCCTGTCACAAGCCAAATTACTACTACATGGTAGTTCTGTGTTAAGAACGAACCCACCTCTGTCCATTTTTTGGTCATACGGCCATGTTTGGCACACTGACATATACATATACTGGATTGTAATTCAGTTTTCAAGTCACAAAGCAGATTGCGCAATGTTGACTTTGTATCAGATAACCCCAAACTGGAGTATATCAACATCACATCATTTCAGTACGACAATTTACCAAACAAAATTTTACTGCTTTTAAGCTCACAACATTATTCAGATTAAAATTTACTAAGGATCTATCTGGGTTTTTTTGCGCAACAAAACACAAAACAATACAGTAAAGCATAACAAAAAAGCACTTTCCCAAAAGCTACAACAATACGAAACTCGCCTTTCAAAACACCTGTTGAAATTTGGTTCCCTATATATACCAAGGGCCTCTACCATAACCTTGTCCTGTGATAGCAATTGCGCTCTCTTCTTTTCGGAAGGATGTGTGGCGAGACAATCTCCTAGAAACGACCCTCCATCCTCAAGCATCCCAAACTTCTCACACACTTGAATTGCAACACGAGGATCATATCCAGCTGATGCAAGCAAGAGTAATCCAATATAATCTGCCTCCTTCTCTATCCTAACAAAAGAAAATATAAAGAGTAAAACTTCTCCACCAGCAACAACAGCGGAATTAGAAAGCCATGACGAGTGGGGCTTGGCTATTTGCAGCAAGTAAACTTTTCTTGTCTGAATATTATTTTTGGATGAAAGACTAATGATCAATTGGTTATTCGTAGAATTGTATAGTGAACAAAGGGCCACAAGGCCCACATCTACTGGAAAAAATGGCAAATTGGATTGTACTTTTAAAAAACACTGAAATCATAACAAATACCTTCGAGAGAAAGGCAGGTCGACGAGGAGATACTTGCATGCTTCATCTAGACTAGTCGTGTCACCTGTACTCCTGAACAGAGTATTCAAAATTATTTTCAGAAACTCAAAACACAGAGTGTTTGAGATGTATTCGGGTCCATGTCTTGCCACAGCATGTCCAACCTGATATCAGAATATCATCACATCAACCGTATATTAGAAAACAATATGGAAAAAGAAGTAAAGAACTTCGCCACCAAAATATGTATGTTATACTAAAAGCGACACCTAGTTTAAACTAGGTCTACCAAAGGCTTATCTCCTGGTTGCACTTACAAATTCTAAGAAGCTACGGAAAGAAGTAGAAAATCAATACCTCATGCGCAAGTACTGAAGCTACTTCAGCATCTGATCTTAAGTAATCAAGCAAACCAGTGTAAACAAGAATCTTTCCACCGGGATAACAGAATGCATTAATAATTGGTTCATCAACAACCAAAGTCTCCCAATCTAGTCCTTCCAAAAGATACGTAGCAACTTTAGAACCTTTCTTTGCTTCACCACTACTTTCTTGAACCCCTTTGTCTCCTAACCCCCTCTTTAAAGCTTCGATTATATCATTGGCTATTACTCTAACCCTAACACTTTTCCAATGTGTTTGCGGAAGAATTTTACCTTTAAGAGTTTTCTTTACATAATTAAAAGAGAATTCTCCGTATTTTCTCTCTAAATCTTTTGGTAAAAAATTTAAATGGATTCTTCCTGAATAAGGAATTTTTTCTGATCCCCATACAAACATAATTAACACTCCACCAATACCAAAAACTGGGATTAATATATTTCTTGTAGCATCGGAATTTTGATTTTCATCTGCATGTTGCGATACATGATACAAGCTACTTGCATCATTAGTATATGGACGTGCTTGATAACTTTGTTTTCTAAATACGTCAAAAGAATTGAACTTTGAATGAGTTGATGGATACCAAGAATTGCAAGAAACTACCCTTGAGATACTATTATTATTATTATTAACAGAAGCAAAGTGTTTCTTTAACGGAAAATTAACACGAACTGGCCGTCTGTTTCGAGTTACAATCTTTGAACCGGGATAACCAATTGTAGGACTACCTAGTTTTGGCTGTACCAAACTACTCATGATTTACGAGAATCAAATCAACGATTACAAGAAAATTGTAAGGCTAGGTATTTAACCAAGAAACATGTAACTGGTCATACTCGAAATTGAATTTCTAGTCATGTAAGAATATCTATACAAGGAAAGAAAAGGGGTTTCATAGTCCTAGCTCAACTATTTATTCAGAGTCTTTTTTTGGATTGGGGGATTAGCCAACAGTTTAGCGCACGCCTTGATACTTGGACATCCTTTAATGTTGCAAGCCAAATTTTATTATTAACTTTATTTGTGTTATGGAAAGGCTGCAATCGTGGTGTGCAGTCCTGTACAATAATCATATGAGGAGTAATATTTTCTATAAACATATATATCTATTTAACCTCATTTGATTGGGGGCATACTTTTTAATTGGGGCCAAGCACTAGAGGACAAAAAAGGTCACCCAATCCTAATTTGGGTCACCCCTTATAAAAATTCTTTCTAAATGCCTAAAATAGCCTTGAGTGATTAGTATTAAGAGTTAATGAAGTAGATTAGTGTGTTAATTTAGTTTAGTTTAAAATCAGGTTTTGGATTAAATTTTTGGGAAATTTAAGTTTTGGGTATTTTTGTTTTGAGAAGAAGAAGAGGGGTTTTGGGAGGAAAAACTAGGGTTGTTTAGAAATGAGTGATTCAAGTGGAGGGAATGAGGTAGTTGAAGGTTCAAACAATAACCATGAATGTATTGATGGTGAGATTATCTCTAATAATCCTATGGATTGGATGTTTGATGAAGAGATGTTAATGGAGGAAGCCATGAATAATGGTGGAAATGAAGATCCTACTCCTCAAAATGAAGGAACCGATACTCCAAATGAAGAACCCGCACCTCAAAACAATCAGGTAAACCTCATATACTCTTGATATTGTCTGAATGGTGCTCCAAGGGGTCGATTCATGGTCACTATTTAAGTCGTCAGTGTGAGAGTCGTTATTGTCGGGGTTTGGATTCATTAACGACTGTTAAAGGTCGTCAGTGAATTGGAATTACCGATGACGACTCAAACCTGCAACTTTTCCAGGTTATGAAAAATCGTTAGGGGCGTGTGATAAACATTGACGACTCTTTATGCTAGGTCAAAAAGGGTCGTTAATTTTGTTTTTTAGAGTCAAACGACTCTAACCCCAGAACTCTCAGTAAATAAAACACTTAGAGTCGTCATATATGTATTCGTATAAGATGACGACCCTATCCCGCCATTTCAAATTTTATGTAGAGTCGTTCGATGTTTTATTTAATATACTAACGACCCACCCTTGCGCTGGATTATCATAACTTTTGATTTCTTAGAATCATTTCATTGAATCGTAAAAGGCATACATCTTTCATAGCGATACATTGAAGAAAATGAAATACAATAGATAATAACGTTGCCGATACACTTAATCATAAATGGCGTAATTATACATGGTGCCTTCCAAGATAAAGTAGCAATCTTCGAACTCAAACTTTTTCCCACGAAGCTCCTCGTAATAGCCATACGCCTTCCTCAATCGAAAACGCAAACATACTCGGTTAGTAGTGTTGAAAGCTTTGGATAGGTTTTACCTCTTGTTTAAATACTTACTCTTATAGCACCCAACATATTGGGCATGGCTTCCCCTTACGGCCTTGATTTCTCTTTTGAAAACTTCACACTCGAAGAATATCTCCTCGAACCGTTCCTTGACGAGTTTCAAAGACCTTGAGTTGCAATTTCCGTCTAACGCCACAAAAACGATGAAAACAAGGTTCCACCAAGCATCCGATGTTTGATCAATGTCTTTTCCTAGATCTTCAAAGTGGTTTGTGACGGTTTTCCAAGCTCTCACAATAGCGCAATTCTCTTCCGAAGTGTAAGTACTAGTCATGGTGTTTCCTCTTCTTTTTCCTCTTGGATGATAAATGAATGAGAATGAATGTGAAGGTTGAGAATTATGGTTTGGGTGAAGAATGGGTGAGATATGGGTCTCTATTTATAGAGATTAAGGACCCAACAGTCATTTTTTTTGAATTTTAACCGTTGCCCGACTCAACCACATTTGGTGAATTCAAAATTCACATTAACTGCTTTAAGGATCGTCATTATATATATTAACTAAGTGACGACTCTTGATGATAAAAAGTGTCGTTCATGTGTAATGTTTACTGAATGACGACTCTATCGTCAAATAGTCTCTGTGTCAAGTGACCTTTAGAGTCGTTAATATGTTCTTCTCCATAAATGACGACTCATGCCAAGAATTTCAAACAATCTTTAGAGTCGTCATTGTTGCTTTAACGAATCATGACGACCCTGTATGAACTATAGTTATTGCATCAATATTTGTAGTCATGCGTTTTATTGAATCCGAAAAAACATACATGTAGTTGAAATAAAATAGAAGTAAAACACATAAAATTGTTCAATACATTGCGCTATAAAATCTAAACGAGTTTAATTATATTGGGCGAATTGCCATTCAACTTCCTCCAAGAGAGTGTAGCAGTCCTCGTGCAAAAACTCATGGCCGTACTTTAATTCGTATTGGCTCCGACCCAAAGTATCTTTGGGAAAACAATTTTTAAATAAGTTAGCGTTGTTGAATAATGATAACCAAATACAATTTTTTTGATGAAAGGCCTAATGATTCACAAACTTACTCTACTCATTCGAGGTTCATTCGGCATAGCGTCCTTACGAGCTTTCAATTCGTTTACGGCGATGCATTTATTGTATAAATATGCGTACCTTTCCCTTATTTGTGGGAGCGTCCTCCTATAACGATTTCCGCTTAGTGCTTTGAATACCTTAAACACCCGTTTCCACCAAGCACCGGTGTTTTGATCATGCCCAAGGTAAGGCCCTCTTGTTGGGTCTTCGTTCTCGGCCATCCATTGCGCTTCCTCAACGGAGTGCTTTGTGAGAGTGGTGTGTGCTCGACAATAGCAACATCTTCTAGATTATTGAACGGAGTTGGAGCCATTTTGGTGATTCAAAGTGATGGGTGACTGATTTAGGAAGATTGAAAGTGATGGGTGAATAAGTTTGGTAGAGATAGGTGTCTATCTATAGCCAAAAAGTACCCAACGGCTAATTTTTTTTTAAAAAAAAAACAGTTATACGCAATAATCGCTCCTACTAGTCAAAGTTACCGTTGGTTTTCAAAGTCTACAATAACTTCGTAAAGAGTCGTCAATCTAGATATATATACAATAACGACCCATAAAATAATCTTTTGGCGACATGGTTTACATTTGGGAATGTAGAGTCGTCCCTGTATAAAGAGGGTCGTCATTTATCGAGGAATGAGTCGTTCTTCTGCAAAAATTATGTTGACGACTCTAAGGGTCGTCATTTTGACATCCCCGAAATTGACGACTGCTGTTGAATGAAAAGTTTTTCTTTTTTCTGTAGTTGGTTGTACGGGCGAGCTCTCAACCTGAACCCGTCTCCATTATCGGTCCAGATACCTCCCAACACTATATGACCGATTTGGTACGTTTTTAATGCTTTAATGTTTGAATTGATGTATATCTTTATGAAAATTATTTAATTAGTGTTGAATCATGATCGTGTCATTGGTTTTAATGTAGACGTGGAAAACAAAGGATGAGGTCAAGGAATGGATTATTTCAAAGGCAAAAGAGAAGATGTGCGTAGTTGTTCAAAGCAAACACGTTGATTATAAGCAAATGGAGATGGTATGCGAGAGAGTGGGGGATAAGGAAGAAAGTCACAAAGGGAAGAACTACAAGTATGAGAAGAAGACGACGAGGGTCTACAAAACTTCGTCGAAGAAGATACAATGCCCTTCAGATTGTTTTCAAAAGGCATCCACAGAAACTAATCTATGGAGGTTGTATAGTATTCCGGATGGTTGTCACAACCATCCTCCACCTAGTACTCTTTTAGGGCACCCAAAGATATGCCGATTGAAACCACATCAAATGGAAAAGGTACGACGGATGAAGCGATGTAGGACCCTTCGGATCCTAAATGCAATAAGAGCGGAAGATAAGACAAACTTGTCTATTATTTCCCACAATCTGTTGCCAAAGCAACGATCGGGAGAACTGAATGGGATGGTAGATTAATTATGCAACAATCGAGTGGTTGGCGGATAAACTTAACTACGCCATGCAAACAAGGGTGGGTCAGGGTGACAAAGTGACACATATTTTTCTTGCCCATCCTAGGATGGTGGATTTGGCTCGATGTTTTTACGAGTCTTGTTCATAGATTGCACCTATAAGACCAACAAGTATAACATGCCGTTGTTGAACGTGGTTAGTCATACTTCGGATAAGCAATCATTCACCGTGGCATGGTGCTTTATGGAAAAGGAAGAAATAGAGGACTATGTTTGGGCTTTGGAACAAGTTCGGTTGATTTACAGGCGAAAGGCACACCGCGGGTTATAATTAAGGATAGGGATTTTGCAGGTCATGAGTGTCGTTCGTCAAGTTTTCCACTTTCTCAACATTTTCTTTGTACGTGGCACATCCAAATGAATATTTTTCTAATTGCAAGAATCATATCCAAAAGATCAAGCCTGCAAAGGGTAATCAACGTTCCAAGGAGGAAGACGAGCGTCTAAGTAAACTTTCAAAAAAAGAGAAAGCCGAAGAGAAAATAAAAGAAAAGGAAAAATATGCTGAAGATGGTGATCTATGGGAGGATTTCTGCAAAGATTGGGACCATTTGGCTCATTCGAAGACCGAAGTAAAGTACTATGCAAATCTTCAAAAGTTTATTGATGATTGGAGTACGGATCATAAGAAGGTTGTCGATTATTGCCTAGATACATGGTTGAATCCTTGGAAGGAAAAGTTTGTTTATGCATGGACCAATAAGTTCAAGCACTACAAAAATGAGTCCACGAGTATTGCGAAACAGTCCCATGGACGTTTGAAAAAAATTCTTCAAGAGAACACTGGTGGGGTAGTTACAGTGCGGGAAGCTATTCACGAGCACGGTGAGGATGACCTAAGCAAGATAGTGACTCAGATGGAGTATAGTAAGGACCGTTTTTTGAAGCAATACATGGAAGACAAAGAATTGATACGTGGGGTTTCGCACCAAGTATCATGGTGGGCAATAAAGCATATGATGACTGAACTTAACAAATTTCGAGCGAAATCTTCCGATGGAAAAGTCATTAAATGTAATTGTACAAGCGAGACGTGGCTTGGCCTCCCGTGTAAACATAAGCTCGGTGGGTACAAGGGGCTCATTCCCATTGAAGATATCGATCCTTTTTGGAAGCAACTTGGGTTCATCCCAAATCCCACAGAGCCGTGATGAACAATTTGGAGACCTTGAGATTGGCAAGTATATCAATGAGAAATATCAAAAAACGAATTGTGCGGGAAGACAGAATCTTGGTTTCTAATTTGTGGCCGCTGCCCGTAAGAGCTTGGGAGTAGAAGAAGAGCCAATCAAACAAAAACCACCGGGTAGACCCACAACTAAAAAGTCTTTTAGAGATACCGTGAAAGCGGCAAAGAGTTGCAAAAGTGACTGTCACGTCATCAATATGTCCGAGGCGGAATATACGGAGTATGAGAACTCTTTCGTACCCAAGGCAAGGGGTCCGCCAAAGGAAGACATGGATGTTGTAGACCATGTGGTCGGTACCAGCAAAAGCCAAACGAGCGGAATGGTTACGATACGAGGAATAAAAGGTAATCCGCGCACCCCTAGAGATTCCCAAGGAAGACCACATCGTGTTGCTTACACTTTGTATAAAGAGTATCTTGACCAACTTTCTCACGTCATCTTGGATCACCTTCTATCCACCGACGACGTCGACGGCGATGGAAATTGTGGTTACCATGTTGCAACGGAACAATTAGGGCATTTCGACGAGGCCGACGAACTTAAGCTCACCCAAATCGAATATGCAAGAAAAAAAATGGCGAGAAAAACTAGTTCAGGACAAACAACTATATTTGAAAATGCTCATGGAAGGAGATCAAAAAGAGGGAATTGAAGTTGAGGGAGTTGGTTTCAAACGTGAAATGGAGGAAGGGGTCGAAGAAGGCCGGTTATAAGTTTTGGATGCAAATGCCTTTTGGTGGCCAACTTTTGGCGGACACATTCACTTGTGTTGTAATTGTATTGACAAAGGCTTCCCGGGAGCCTCTTGTATGTACGTACCCTCCAAAACTAGGTGCGAGACGGCGATAAAGAAAAGAAGAATTGTAATGGCACATGTCAATGATAACCATTACATAGGCTTGAAGATTTCGAAGAATGTCCTCTACCACGGGTGTATGGTGATTGGGGAGAGTACACCAAGGAGTGGACAAACCAGTATGAGTATGGAATGAACATTTGGAATGCTATGGACCCAACCCAGGTTTACTTAGACTTGGGAAATGAATCGTGAGAGAAGTTGTTTATTCTAAACAATGCATTGCATTTTGAAGCATAATTTTTGATAATGGTTGTATCTTCTACCCAGATATTTGTATTTTGAAGAATGCTTAATGAATACAATGCTTTTTATCTTAGTTGGATTAAACCACCAACGACCCACATAGGTAATTTGAATTATGTTATAGAGTCGTCATCCATATATACATACACCTTAACGACCCTAACTGTAAATTTTGCTACTCTCCTGGATGTTTTTACGCCTAAAAGTCGTTATACATATATACATACAAGTTAACGACTCTAACCTTAAAATTTGACAATCTCTGGATGTTTTCTAACTAAGAGTCGTCATCTCGAGTTTTCATAAACATTAACGACGATAGAAGTAAAAATTTGATGGACTCCTGGATGTTTATATACTAAGAGTCGTGAAGCATATATACATAAAAAGTAACGACTCTAGTTATACCCCTGAGAGTCGTTATCATTAGAGAGTTAACATGGACGACTCTATAAGAAAACCCCCAACGGCTTTTTTTGGATACACTTTTCCCAAAAAAAATAGTCGTTGGTAATTATTGTATATATAGAGGAACACTTCCAGGAGAAAATTCAATTGAAAACCACCTCAAGAATGGCAAATCCTTCATCAACCCCCAATTCAATTGATAACATACTTAGAAGATGCAAGCGACCAACCAAATCAATATTGGCAATGGAAGAAGAGATACGCAAAAAAAGCATGCGACCTACTAAAAAACCACCCACTTTCACGCCATATCCTACGAAGGAAGAAGAAGAGTTGCGCGAGGCCAAACGCGAGACCAAGAACAATCCCAACTCCGTGAAAGATTCAAGCAAGTCGAGGAAGAGACCGAATGGGTTAAAAATTATTACATTGTCAAGGATCTCCACGAAGAACATGAACATGATAGTATATTTTGGAGCCAAGTTGGTTCGGGTCCTTTCGTTAATAACAACAACAAACTACATTGATGGTGGATTTTCATTCAAGGTTAGATTTGTAAAAAACCAGAAAAATCATGCGCTGACATCTTGTAAAAGATAAAGCCATTTATAAGTGTTGGATATTCCCTCACTTAATTCACCAAGAATGGATCATGTAGCAACAATCCCTTCTTGTGAATTTCCTATCAGCCTTGTATTTCTGTACTCATTATCGGTGTGGCATGGCGGTAGTGTTACTCTTATAGAGTAACATGAACCTCAAGCACTATAATGAATCATTATCGATGTGGCATGAGGCCGAGTGTTACTCATATATAGAGTAACACGAACCTCCAAGCACTATAATGAAACCATGTACGAAATACCGTCTGAGTGATGCTCGGTGTGTTATATTGGCCCTAGCCCCTCTCGGTGTGTTATATTAGCCCGATTGAGCCCCTCTCGGTGTGTTATACGAGCCCGATTGAGCATCCGGACTTGATCAGATCGATCTCGGATATGATCTAATCGCATGATCATCCAACTCCACAAGCATGATTGGATGACCACGGATCAATTCCATCACCCCCAAGCGGTATGGAATACACACGGCCTTAGCTTGCCAAATATGATCTGGATCGCGGTCATCCAACTCCGCAAGCATGATTGGATGACCACGGATCAATTCCATCACCCCAAGCGGTATGGAATACACACGGCCTTAGCTTGCCAAATATGATCGATCGCAGTCATCCAACTCCGCAAGCATGATTGGATGACCACGGATCAATTCCATCACCCCCAAGCGGTATGGAATACACACGGCCTTAGCTTGCCAAATATGATCGATCGCGATCATCCAACTCCGCAAGCATGATTGGATGACCACGGATCAATTCCATCACCCCCAAGCGGTATGGAATACACACGGCCTTAGCTTGCCAAATATGATCGATCGCGGTCATCCAACTCCGCAAGCATGATTGGATGACCACGGATCAATTCCATCACCCCCAAGCGGTATGGAATACACACGGCCGACCCGCATGGTCGACCATTGGCCTTTGCTTGCCAAGAAACCGTCCATACCAAGCATTATGGACGGAAAACCCTAAATTAGGGTTTGCGGCATATTACATGTCTTGCAAAATCGGTCTCAACCGTCCATCTTCGCAGGCATAGATGGAGGGTGTAGATGTAGACTCAAAGGGCCCGGAGCATGTCGACACAATCACCATGTGACCGCCTACACACTTGGCCAATCGGTCAAAGCCAACCGTGGTTGGTTACAACAAAACCGTCCGCCCAAAAGAGCATGGTCGCGCGGCTTTGAAAGCCAAAATTAGGGTTCAAGCCATCACGCGCGTCCATCTTCTCCGGCACGAATGGAGGGTCACAGATTAGATTAAGCAGGTCCGGTCATACCAGCATGACCACCGTGGGCCCATCTACCTCCTCTTGCGGTCGGCCAAGGCACATCATTCCCGGCCAACCCAAAACGCACGCCCAAACTCGTGCGGTTACACTCCCAAATCCTAAACCCGATCTCGACCGCTCAACTTCACCGGATGATTTGAATGGCTTAGATCACGTTTTCATGGGATAATCGGTATAGGTGTGAACACCAACCTACCACCTACACGGTAGTGTGATCGACCAAAACCAACCAATGTTGGTCGCAAACGCGTGCCCAAACTAGGGAAATCACGCCGGTTTCCAACTCCTTTGCGGCAAGGGATTTTACGCGCAAAACCGATCTCGACCACTCCTCTTTCTGGTCAAATTGAGTGGCCCGGATCGCGCTTTCATGAGGGAACGAAATACGGGCGCCTACACCATCATGCCGTCAACACGCATGTATGGTCGGCCTTCCCAAAATTCTCCCTATGCTTGGTTTTGACCAAGTCAAGAGTGATGCTTGCGCACCTCTTTAGAAAACCTAATTTCATCAACGGTCGCAGATGAGTGTCTCAAACATCATCTCATCCGTCCGACCTCACCAACTTGGTTATACAACCACAGTCGGAGTTATTTGGTTAGTGAGGAGTCATTACCCATCACTTTACCACACCGCAATGCGATACTGCATAAAATACACACGATACTTCACAAGTATCGACTTTACGAATAACGCGATTATTCAATTCAGCATTACATGCTATCTTTCGTGGATCCACGATCCACATTCCGAGACATCAATCATGTCACAAAACCGGGGATACTTATGGGGTATTGGTGCGGCGGTTTACGGCGTGCGGCGTGCAACGCGCCATCACAAGAACGTGTCGTCGAAGTCATGGACGGTTAGAGATGAACTGGAGAAGTGGGCAAGACCGGTCGTATGCTACCGACACACAACTCCACCACTCCATCACTCCACTTCCTCCACTTCCCACGAGAAACGTGAATAAGGCTCAATGACTTGTATAAATAGGTTCTCAGCCTATTTTCAAAAAAAAAAACAAGACAAGACAACGAACAACACAAGTTCGGTCGACGAAACCAAGTGTTAATACGACATCGTATTCAAACACCCAGAGCTTGCTTGCATCAACCGTAAGCTTGCTCATATTTACATTACAAGTCATAAGCAAGCCAACACCTTCACAATCTCAACACCTTCTTCGCTTCCCTCCCTAAGATCAACCCCATCTCCTTCACTTTGTGACCGAAACAAGTCTGGAACGGCCATTTCTTGGTTTAGGCCGGACTTGCACAGATTGATCTCTCGAATCTACAAGCACTCACCGCGCGGTGCATTTGTTGAAGGTTTAAATTCATTCCTCATCACACCCCAAATTACCAAATTCGGCGAGAGTAGTTTTCACCCATCAACAATTGGCGACCACAAGTGGGAGATTGATCTATCGGTTGCATAAAATTGAATCCTCAATTTCTCGGTTTCCATCTCGCAATGTATCCAGGAAACTACGGCGGTTCGATATATCGTGGGAAGCATAGGCTGGAATGCTTTGGAGGATGTCTTGGCAAATCAAGCCAGTATCACCGGGGAGGCGAGCAAGACATTTCGCCTTTTGAATGACATGGCAGCACAATTACGAAAGATGCATCCGCTCACAAGAAACGGTGAATCCTTAGCCGGGATCGCACCTTTACCGGTGGAGAAGCAAGAGGAGCACATGATCGCGAGACGAATCGGGAAGAGATGGACAACATGGTCCAAACGGAGGAAGAGACTTGTCCTAGAGTACTACGACGTCGCGGATAAAGAAAGGGAGCTGCACCTATGGAGCCCTACTAGAGGATTTATATCTCAAAACTCTTCCAAGCCCAAGATTGTCCAATCGCGTCGACTTTTCAACCGACCGGAGAAATACTCGAGGAAGGAGAAATCAATCGGGAAATGCCCGAATACGAGAGGATGGGAACGTTCAATTCGGTCACTCGGCGATGACATTGCGACATCTTCCACGTCCCTCTCTGCCTAGGCAAGCGATCCGCGAGATGTGATGGCACTCGCAAATCCTCCGACTTCATCCCCTCCTCCACATCGAGGCCACGGAGAGACATCACAACGCCCGCTAATGCGGGAAAAGCCAAACTCAAGGTACTTACATTTCCCTTCCCAATGGAGGAGATTCTGAGCTCTGGAAATGTGGGTGCGAAATGGAGAGGTGGAGCTACCCCGGTATGGCGTCCACCTGCTGATCAAGAAGTAATGGACCCGAGGTCTTGTCATTACCACCGGTTCCTTCATCACCCCACCCCGAGTGAATGCAACGCTTTGAAGCGCATTGTTCGGAGAAGCTTGGTCCGGAGAGATAGCTTGCAGAGGATTTTCTCGGAGACTACTCTAGGTTTGGTATAAGTGAGGCTTCAAAAGGCAAGTAAGTTTTACTCAACAACTTTACAAGAAAGATAGTTTAGAATTACGCTGGGGACTTAGCATCCCGCACACGAGAGAAAGAGGCTCGGTGATCAAACACCATGTTTGTTTCCATCCGTACCTCCCCTTTACGTAACATTTGCAATTTCACATGTGCAATCCTTCATGACCAAGATGCAAATCTCATTTAACATAATATCTTTCAAAAGGGTTGTTCACAAAACTATCTCAAAATAAGCCAATTCAATTACCTATTCAAGACCTAAGTCGGAAGAAAATCCTCACTATCACTCAAAAAAAAAAAAAAAAAAAAAAAAAAATCTAAAAGGAAAAACAAGTCGGTAGCTACAATCTTTCAAGGAAGTCCTTCAACAAAGAACTCATCCTTCGGGCAAGAGAGACTTTCATCCTTTGAAGTACAACTTTGCTTGACTTTCAGTTCCTTAGGCAACTTTTCAACCTCTTCTTCTGGCGAGTAACACGGTATACGAAGGGGCTCCGTCCTATAATTTCGGAGCTACCGTGGTCAATACACCTTATGCGGCCGTCACTTCTACCACCGGTGCCGGGCGTAGAGATATTCCAACAAGTGTAACACCTCCCGTCACCGAGTCGGAGCAAACAAAACCCAATAACTCCTCAAGCGTAACGCCTCCGGTAGTCACCGAGCAACAACTTTCACTCCTGCATCGGGATGAGGAGCCGGAGGGACGAGAGGAGGACCACCATCCATTACCATTTCGGACTTGATGGAGAAGCGGGGAAGTTCTTGCTAAGACTCAAACGGATATGGCCGCAACTCGAAAAGAGGTATTTCGGCCGCGCGGACCTCGTGGACTGATCAAATGAGCGACATCGGTTGAACGGTCTGTCATGGAGATTCCTACACTGGGGGACTGATCCTCACAATGATCCTCCCGAGTCAACAGATTACTACGAACAAACCATGTAAACCACGCTTGGGGACCGAGGCCCGGCCACGAAGTTCCTTCACCTTCGATCAAAGACTTCTTGACACGAGAAAGATGGTCGGTCAAGAAGCATGGAATTCGCAAGGGTAAATCGAATCGAAGAGCCGCTCCGCTTCAACGCTTCCTCCAGCAGGAAGGCGCTTCAATGGTCTATCCAAGAGCGCCTCAATGCTCTCTCAGGACCCTGTTCACTTCGGAATCCTGCTTCAACACTCTCTCCGGGATCTACCTCAACGTTCGCACTGAAGCCACTTTAACATCCTCTCGAGTCGTTTCAACACTCAAGCTACACCAATAATCTGCGCTCAGGTCAAGTTGTCTTTGATGTACTCATTGCTCAACGTGCGTCTCATTCATCCTTCATGAGGATCCAGCAGCATGAAAAAACCGAAGTCGATAGGAGGAGGGTTATCCTGTGGAAACGAATATTTTCATATAGTAGAGAGAGCGCGGTGAACAACTCATCATCAATGTTCGGCATGTATTTGAAGCATCAACACTTCCACCAAAGATTATCTTCGAAGATATATCAACGGGAGTTCTTTTCTTTCTCCGCAATGAAATAAAAAAGACGGGAGTTAGAACTTCTATGAAAGCACATGAGAAGTGTAGTCACACACGGCAAGACACAACTCACATCGGAGCACACAATGACCGGGTCCAAACATCGTTCAAGTATGTCTCTGTATTGATTTCGATCCGGTATAAGTTTCAAGACCGGTATTGCTCAAGTCTCAAGTCTGGCGCACACAAAGAAGGCCGGTTTCGATCGAAGCACATGGCCGACGTTTGAAGCATGTACACGGTGGACCCACTTTCAACCGAAGCGGACACAACAAGCCCACGTTCGATCAAGCGGGCGCAGTAACCCCACGAACGAAGCATGCGCAACTTGATCGGTCGATTAGGCACATCCCCACGATTGAACGAAGCGGCGCAATAGCCCTCGACCCGAAGCGCCATCGCAAGGTCGATCGAAGCGAGCAAGACCGACATCATGCTAGGGAACACTTTCTGGCGTTTCTTGAACGTGACATGCTCGAAGGACGGGACGACCCGTCTCTCCCGGTAACATCTAACTTTGTCTCATAAGTTTTATCTTTAATCTGTCACCATCTCATGCCTACCACACAATAGTGTAACCATTATGTGCTAGGGCGGGGACTTAATGTTGATGGTGGATTTTCATTCAAGGTTAGATTTGTAAAAAACCCGAAAAAATCATCTTGTTGACATCTTGTAAAAGATAAAGCCATTTATAAGTGTTGGATATTCCCTCACTTAATTCACCAAGAATGGATCATGTAGCAACAATCCCTTCTTGTGAATTTCCTATCGACCTTGTATTTCTGTACTCATTATTAGTGTGGCATGACGATAGTGTTACTCTTATAGAGTAACATGAACCTCAAGCACTATAATGAATCATTATCGTGTGGCATGAGACCGAGTGTTACTCATATATAGAGTAACACGAACCTCCAAGCACTATAATGAAACCATGTACGAAATACCCGTGCATGTGATGCTCGGTGTGTTATATTAGCCCGAGCCCCTCTCGGTGTGTTATATTAGCCCGATTGAGCCCCTCTCGGTGTGTTATACTAGCCGATTGAGCATCCGGACTTGATCAGTATCGGTCTCGGATATGATCTAATCGCAGTCATCCAACTCCACAAGCATGATTGGATGACCACGGATCAATTCCATCACCCCCAAGCGGTATGGAATACACACGGCCTTAGCTTGCCAAATATGATTCGATCGCGATCATCCAACTCCGCAAGCATGATTGGATGACCACGGATCAATTCCATCACCCCCAAGCGGTATGGAATACACACGGCCTTAGCTTGCCAAATATGATCTGGATCGCAGTCATCCAACTCCATAAGCATGATTGGATGACCACGGATCAATTCCATCACCCCCAGCGGTATGGAATACACACGGCCTTAGCTTGCCAAATATGATCGATCGCGATCATCCAACTCCATAAGCATGATTGGATGACCACAGATCAATTCCATCACCCCCAAGCGGTATGGAATACACACGGCCTTAGCTTGCCAAATATGATCGATCGCAGTCATCCAACTCCGCAAGCATGATTGGATGACCACGGATCAATTCCATCACCCCCAAGCGGTATGGAATACACACGGCCGACCCGCATGGTCGACCATTGGCCTTTGCTTGCCAAGAAACCGTCCATACCAAGCATTATGGACGGAAAACCTAAATTAGGGTTTGCGGCATATTACATGTGCCGCAAAACGGTCTCAACCGTCCATCTTCGCGAGTACGAGATGGAGGGTGTAGATGTAGACTCAAAGGGCCGGAGCATGTCGACACAATCACCATGTGACCGCCTACACACTTGGCCAATCGGTCAAAGCCAACCGTGGTTGGTTACAACAAAACCGTCCGCCCAAAAAGAGCATGGTCGCGCGGCTTTGAAAGCCAAAATTAGGGTTCAAGCCATCACGCGCGTCCATCTTCTCCTCCTGCAGACGAATGGAGGGTCACAGATTAGATTAAGCAGGTCCGGTCATACCAGCATGACCACCGTGGGCCCATCTACCTCCTCTTGCGGTCGGCCAAGGCACATCATTCCCGGCCAACCCAAAACGCACGCCCAAACTCGTGCGGTTACACTCCCAAATCCTAAACTGATCTCGACCGCTCAACTTCACCCGGATGATTTGAATGGCTTAGATCACGTTTTCATGGGATAATCGGTATAGGTGTGAACACCAACCTACCACCTACACGGTAGTGTGATCGACCAAAACCAACCAATGTTGGTCGCTTCAAACGCGTGCCCAAACTAGGAAATCACGCCGGTTTCCAACTCCTTTGCGGCAAGGGATTTCTCACCGCAAACCGATCTCGACCACTCCTCTTTACCGGTCAAATTGAGTGGCCGGATCGCGCTTTCATGAGGGAACGAAATACGGGCGCCTACACCATCATGCCGTCAACACGCATGTATGGTCGGCCTTCCCAAAATTCTCCCTATGCTTGGTTTTGACCAAGTCAAGAGTGATGCTTGCGCACCTCTTTAGAAAACCTAATTTCATCAACGGTCGCAGATGAGTGTCTCAAACATCATCTCATCCGTCCGACCTCACCAAACTTGGTTATACAACCACGGTCGGGAGTTATTTGGTTAGTGAGGAGTCATTACCCATCACTTTACCACACCGCAATGCGATACACATAAAATACACACGATACTTCACAAGTATCGACTTTACGAATAACGCGATTTATTCAATTCACGATTACATGCTATCTTTCGTGGATCCACGATCCACATTCCGGACATCAATCATGTCACAAACCGGGGATACTTATCGGGGTATTGGTCTGGCGGTTTACAGCGTGCAGCGTGCAACGCGCCATCACAAGAACGTGTCAGGAAGTCATGGACGGTTAGAGATGAACTGGAGAAGTGGGCAAGACCGGTCGTATGCTACCGACACACAACTCCACCACTCCATCACTCCACTTCCTCCACTTCCCACGAGAAACGTGAATAAGGCTCAATGACTTGTATAAATAGGTTCTCCGCCCTATTTTCAAAAAAACAAGACAAGACAACAGAACAACACAAGTTCAGTCGACAGAAACCAAGTGTTAATACGACATCGTATTCAAACACCCAGAGCTTTCTTGCATCAACCGTAAGCTTGCTCATATTTCTGTTACAAGTCATAAGCAAGCCAACACCTTCACAATCTCAACACCTTCTTCGCTTCCCTCCCTAAGATCAACCCCATCTCCTTCACTTTGTGACCGAAACAAGTCCGGAACGGCCATTTCTTGGTTTAGGCCGGACTTGCCAGATTGATCTCTCGAATCTACAAGCACTCACCGCAAATGCATTTGTTGAAGGTTTAAATTCATTCCTCATCACACCCCAAATTACCAAATTCGGCAGGAGTAGTTTTCACCCATCAACAACTACGATATCCTTACTTGCCGTCCCACATTAGTCATAGGACGATTCTTGTTATAAAATGGTGCACCAAGTACAACGAGTTTCTCGCGAGGCACAAAGGGGATAGGTGTCTGCTCGGCCGCATATACCAAATGGAGAGGAGAGCCTTTTATCACATTGAAGCCGCCATGCTAGTTGAATCTCGCACTTTAAACATGAACAACAAGTAATGTGTTCAAAGGAATATCCACCTTCTAATTAATATTTAATATGCTACTATTCCAAGTTTCCTTTCAATCGAGATTTAATTTATTTTAATGAACAATCGTTATCTCGGTTTGTTAATTCAAAGGACGACTATACCTAAGTCGTCATATGACTTATTTTGCAACAACTTTGCTCTTGAGTCGTAAACACCTTTGATCACGTAGTTAACGACTCACGTTGTGATTTTCAAAAAAAACGACCGTTGGGATTTTCTTCTATATAATACCACCCCATCCTCTAGAGAAAATAGCCCAAAACCATTCTTTTTCCACCAAACTACGTAATCTTTCAATTGCAATGGCTGAATGGGAACCGTATGAAGATTTGTTTCTCGTTAAATCGTTTGCTAGTACCTTTCGTGAACGTCCAAATGAAATCTATTCAATGTTTTGGAAGAGAGTTAAGGAGTTCTTCTACGGGCGTACCGCGAATCTTAATAACCGAAAATGGAGAGACTTGGCATTTCGATTCAACTACATTAAAAGTGCAATGAGAGAGTATGTAAAAGTTAGAAATATGGTGTACGACCATCATCCACGAGCTCCTCTTAAGGAAAAAGTGAGTAATTCGTTAATATTTATACTTTCCTCATGCTTCAAAGTTACTAACATATAACATTCCTCGTTTAATTTCAGCTGGAACGTTTCAATGGGTTATGGACAATACGTAATGGGGATACTAAGTTCATTCACCACAAAGAATATACAACGTTGTATCGTCGAGCGCGAAGGTTCATTGACGAACATTTGATGTGTCAAATTCAAGAATACCCATATTAACTTTCTCCTGGTTGTTATTTTAACTAAGAGTCGTCAATATATCCCATATAAAAGCAACGACTCTGTATACCTAAAAGGGGTATTTTCCGGATTTAATACACATGTAACAGTCGTTAACCTGCTATTTGATCCCGCTAACGACTCTAGCCATAGAAAATATGGTTCATCTCCTGGATGTTTTCTGACCTAGAGTCGTCATTGGTTTCCATATAATAAATAACGACTCTAGCCATAGAAAATATGGTTCATCTCCTGGATGTTTTCTGACCTAGAGTCGTCATTAGTTTCCATATACTAAATAACGACTCTAGCCATAGAAAATATGGTTCATCTCCTGGATGTTTTGCAAACATAGAGTCGTCATTGGTTTCAATATAACCAGTAACGACTCTATGCAGGAAAAAAAAAACATCACTGTCTTCATTTCCCTCTGAGTCGTTAGACTTTTAATTGAAACACATAACGACTATGTGTATCACAAATAGAGTCGTTACTCTGCTACAGACCATAGCTAACGACCCTAACTCTATCACAGTGTATAATCTTGTGCATTACGGTACTACATTATTCTAACAAACATACCAAAAACATCCTTCTTAAAACAAAGTAGTTTCAACAAACCAGCCAAACCAAACACATAAGTAGTTTCAACAAACACATAAGTTCAAGTTATAAAGTAACATCTCAAGGAGACGGTAACATCTCCTCACTCAAGACCACCATCTCGACCTCCTCCTTACTTCCCCCACCGGAAACTTTCCGCTTTTCTTAGGAGGAGGACCCTGAGTTTCACTGGCCCCTGGGGAACCACCATCTTCTCCGGTACCTTGTTCATCATGATGTTGGCTACTTTACCATCATCCTCTTCATCATCCTTACCACCAACATCATCCCCTTCATCCTCTTCCTCCTCATGACCACCATTATTACCACCATCCCCTTCCTGATCATCATCATCACCATTACCATCATCAGAATCATCACCACTAACATTATCTTCATCATCATTGTCACTCTCTACTTCCTCTTCACCTCGTACGGGAGGATCTTCTTGTATCTCCTCTTCTTGGATTTCTTCTTCTTCACCACTACTGCTAGCGGAAATAACAGGATAGTCCGATTCTGATGAATCCGACAACTCATTACCTTTGTCTCTCGGTTCGGTGATAGAAAATGAGACCTCACTCGGCTTCTTACCGCGTAATGGACCGGCAAGTAAGTATTTATCATGACGTGGAGCTTTGGAAGGTGGAGTTATCGTCATTGGAACCTTTCCTTTGGTTCTGCATTTGGTTCCGAAACAAAATAACAAAAAAAAACCCAATAAGAGTCGGCAATCGAATAATCTAAAACACAACCGACCCTTGTATAACATGTGACGACTCAAAGTTATATGATGACGACCATCCAAATAATAAAGGGTCGTCAAAGAGACAATAACGATCCTACAATTTGGGTTGACGACTCTAGGGCATATACTTAAGTGACGACTCAAGGGGAAATGAGATGACGACACTATCAATTTTTGGAACAGAGGGCTGTTCGAGTTCCATCTAGAGTCGTTATGAAATAAATAAGGGTCGGCAAATAAGAGTCGTCATCTGCAACATAAAAGAGTAACGACTCTATTCTAGGGCAAAAATTGTCGCATGAGAGCGAATAAAGGGCCGTCATCTTCAACCTAATAGACTAACGATTTTTCACAAAATAAACATGCAAATGAAAAGTCGTTAGGGGTATCCACTACGATACTAACGACCCTTTAACTGAAACCACTAAATTTCAGTTACCAGACTCGATTTCACAATCAAAACACAACAAAAAAAACGCATATAAGGTGGGTTTAACTTCACATACCTTCTAATTGGACCCATATCTTCTTTGGGTTTCGATTTTTTGGGTTTTGGGGTTCTTCCTACGATTACCTTTCCTTTGACGGCGTCGAGGAGATTGGGGATTTGACGTTCTTTGCTAGCGGTCTGTTTTGTACGAGCCATGTTTGAAGAAGAAGGTAATCGTCGATTATCTTCTAACATCGACGATGAATCGGTCGAAGAAAAAAAATCGTTTGGGGTCGTTAATGGTGGTTGTGGAGTGGAAGAGGAGAGGAAGAGGAGAAGAAGAAGAGAAGAAGAAAAAAAAGAAACTGATTTTTTTTTTGTTTAGTTTAGGGTATATGAATTGGGGGCCTAATTATGATTTCAAATTAGTGTTAACTGATTTTTAAGATTTGTGTTTAGTAATGTAGTAGCAGGATTTCCCACACTACACCCCTCACTATATTTTGTAGATCTAAATCATATTAATCACCTAAATTTTAAATATAAGTGCTAGAAATTTAAATAGACACATAAGATTTTTTACGTGGTTCGATCAATGTGATCTACATCCACGATTCTTCACTATGATTGTTGAGGTTACATTTGAATTACATTGAGAATCTCCATTAATGGATATTTTCTAGAGCTCTAGATCTAATTATTTGAGGAAGAAGATGATAAAGAAAATAAATCTCTCTCTAAAAATATCTCTCTCTCCTAAAAGTGTCCTCCCAAAATTATTCCTCCTTTCTCTCTCCCCGCTCTCCTCTTTATATAGGTGTTTACATAATGGATGACACTCACATACAAACTCATATTCTCGAGAGCTCTTTGATAATTTCGCAGGCTCTCGCTACCTTCTCTCGAGACATTCTCGCGAGCCCTTTAATGATTTCGCAGGCTCTCGCTACCTTCTCTCGAGACACTCTCGCGAGTCTTGCTACCTTCTCTCGAGACACTTTCTCGAGTCTTGCTACCTTCTCTCGAGACACTCTCTCGAGTTAAGAAAATAATTGAATCTCGCACGCTAAGAAAATATGTTGTGCGATATTTGAATCCTACAAGTAAAGGGTAAAATAGTCTTTTCAATATCGGATTAATACGCCCCTCAAAAAATTGGGGTGGAAATAAAATATCATGGCCCCCAATTAAAATGTCTGGCCCCCAATCAATCCAGGCTATTTAAACATCTCTTTCAATGTGACAATTTACCAAAAAGAACTTTACTTGTTTTTAAGCTCAAAACACCATATCTAGTTCTTTTTTTTCCGGAACAAAGCACAACACACCGCAGTAAAGCACATCAGAAAAGCACTTTCCCAAAAGCCACATCGATACCAAGCTCGCACCTGCCTAAGTTTGATCCCATATATGCGCCAAGGGCTTCTTCCATAACCTTGTCTTGCGATAGCAATTGTGCTCTCTTCTTTCCAGATGGATTTGTGCCAAGATAATCAGCTAACAACGGCCATCCATCCCCAAGCTTCTTATATACTTGGGGTGCCCCCCGAGGATCGTATCCCGCCGAAGCAAGCAAGAGTAATCCAATATAATCTGCGTCCTTTTCCATCCTAATGAAAGAAGACATGCAGATCAAAATAAGTGCCACTAGCAAGAAACGTAAACACATTACGTGAATCCAGTGTCAAGCATGCTACAAGAAGGACAAAAGCAACAACAAAATTAAAACTAGTATTTTTTTTCCTGCTCGGCAAACTTAAAACTATATTGTGACGAGTTTTGAGTAAAAGAAAAACTAACTAGCTATGAACTTCTCTTGTTCGAGTTCTATTTAAAAAATTAAAACCGAAACCACGATAAATACCTTCGAGAGAAAGGCAGATCAAGGAGGAGATATTTAAACGTGTCATCAAGATCAGACGTCTCATTCGTATTCTCTGACTGTTTCTCGGTAGTATTTTCTGATTGATTCTCCTTAGTCTTTTTTGATTGATTCTCACTCTTATCATTGATCAGAATATCCAAAATCATTTTTAGAAAATGAAAAAACATAGTGTTTGAGATGTTTTCTGCTCCATGTCTTGCCACAACATGTCCAACCTAATATCAGAATATCATATCAACCTTATATTAGAAAACATCATCGGAATAAAAATAAAGCCCATATTTCCAAAAGCGACATTTGGAGTTCTAAGAAGCAGAAAATCAGTACCTCGTGTGCAAGTATTGTGGCAACTTCAGCATCTGATTTAAAGTTATCAAGCAAACCAGTGAAAACAACAATCTTTCCACCAGGCACAACAAATGCATTGACAATTGGTTCATTAACAACCAAAATCTCCCATTTTAATGTTGGGGTTCAGAGCCATCTACGTGCTAATCTTGCGGAAACATATTAGCTAACAAGAAACACTTGATCTCTCGGATTGCTCCATGAACCTTACTATGATCTAGGATAAGAAGAAGAGAAAGAGAACCACATAGATGCAAGCCATAAACAAAGCAACAAGAGTAAGTACTCACGAATTTAACGTGGTTCAATAATATACACAATGTATGTAATATTGTCTACATCCACCAAACGGCTACGACCTCTTTATTCATTATAGAATCACCACTGAGAATTACACAACTGATTGAATAAATCAATCCATCGACTCACCACAACGTGATAGAACACAAGATCTCTCACAAGCACTCTATAAGATCCAAAGTAGTGTCTTCACCCATACGAGATAACGTTTACCACATTATCTACCACAAAAAGATGATCTTCTCTGCACACCCTGATATATAGATTACCATGGACGCCTTTAGCTCAACACCAATAATCTAATCCAGCACCACCAAGATGATCTTCTCCTCAACAAGATGTCTTACCAACATCTCCATATGAATACTCCATAACGACATATCTTCCAACATCGATAAGTATCCCATAAGCACCATAATGGTGTACTCCTTCCACCATTAGGTCTCTCACACAACCCCCTCAAATAGGTGGGATGAATCCCTCACATCTCTACGAGATTTACATTGAGGATTCCATGACTAAAACACTTAGCCTAGACCTCCTTATATAGAGTCACAAACTTGGTTCCCAAGTATTAGCCTCCTTGGTTTAGGAAACCATGGTTAATTTAGGTATTCCATATTTATGGAAGTTGACCTAAACTAGGAAACCACCGTTTCCCTACAATTCTCCACCTCGGATCATGCATTCATGCATGAGACGATCAACTTGTTACCCTCCATCTTCTCGAACATCGATTGCACCATCACTTTAGTTGCCTACATATCCTCAAAAGGAATCAAACCGAAATGTAGTTCACCCAAATTGTTCCATAGAACCTCCACCGAAGAGAGCAAACCAAACTTGAACGTTACCAACTCAGACTTAACAATCCAACCTACTGGTGATTGTACAAATCTCCACAACGGTGAAAAAACTGACCATCTCAACAAATCAACATCATTTGATCATCCGTTATTCAACATAGTGAGAAACACCTTACTCCTTTATGTTCATAACTCCACATTGATTGGCATCATTCTAGGTGTATTGCATTCCAACTCAATCAGATCATACACGATCGTTGTCCATATGCCACCTTCGAATTTAGTTATAGTCATTATGCGCCCTTAAGCCTTTGCCACCTTCGAACTTGTTCCATACCATGAACACAACTTCGTCTTGGCCTTCCTTGCTCCACCTGAGTTAATGTTACCCTCTTATAATCCACTAACTCCAAGTTGCGCACCACATCCGTTAGGGTTGACATCCATAACTAATCGATCAACGAATAAAACTACTACAGTAGCCTCCATGCGTCTGCCTAAGCATTACATTAGCAGAACCATAGTCTTCATCTTCGTCTCTAAACTCCAGCCGAGTCAATTGCTTATTTAAACAACTGATCACATACTTGCTCTTTTCCATGAGCATGTCCTCCAAAGCGAGTAAACGAGAAACCTTGCGTTAGTCTGTCATAAACCAACCTTCATGTTAGCTTCCAAGAAACTAACCATATTGTATGTACCAAAGCATATTGAGCATGACTCTAATTGCGCAACAAATACAACCAATCCATGGATCATTGCCACTACGTGCCAATCTCGAGCTCATCTCTTATGAATCTTGCTTTACGAGCCTATCTCCGATTGGATCATGATTCTACAACCATATATCACCAATTGAGTTTTACTCCTTCAGAAAGCTCATCAAATTTTCGACTAATGCATACATACCACACTAGCTATGTCCAGCTCTTCATAGAGTCTTGACAGTGACCGACACACATATCTTCTTTTACACCACTTCAAAGAACCTCAACGAGCTTTGACAACAATGTCCTTTTTACGGGCTTTAACATAATTTTCAAGATAGTCTTTTATCAATTTCATAGCAAGCATGTAGTTTCGACTTCGCGACAGTCAAACCACAACATAATAAGACTTGGATAACACTGTGACTAATGTCGAAGAATTCATTATTACCGTTGTAACAATACATAAAGTCACACATTATGCCTTGTGCATATACCTTTCCAAATCTTGCTCCAAACGTACACCAACGTTCGAAATCTGATAATCCGTCATTTACACAAAGACCCAATCACACCCAGCCATAATCTGAAACCTTCAGTAACTTCCTCAAGCTCCAAGAAATTCAAGACGTTGCTGTGTTTATTTTCTCAAGCTATTTAGAGAAAATAACTTGACGGAAACTATATCGTTGCTGATCCAAATTTCTCAAAAGAAATATTTACCTTCATCTCTACAGGCTCTGTCCCTATTGAAACCAATTTCAATAACCATAGCAGATGAGCAAACCCCCAAATATTATCATTGTTATAATGTAGCTCTCTCCAATAGAAAGTCTCACACTGATCATCAGGAAATCAAATAGCCAATGGATAACAAAGGTTGATGAAAAACACGCCGAAACGTAGCCCATTCAAATTCATGCACCGTGTTTTCTCCTAAGTAATATGCGCTAGCTCGTAGCCACACCCCCATACACATTATAGTATTGTATCTTTATTCTTTAAACTCTTGAAGTGTCCAAGCGATACCTTTTTAATTCCTCACAACGGGTCTTCACCAAAGTAGGAACGTATCCGCAACACAAATAGACCAACCTATTTCTTCCAATGGTCTTGCACTTCAACCATCTCCGATCGACTTCAAATGGTGTACAACCAAAAATAACTCTTCGACTGAACGTCATCGGGAAGAATCAAAATATCACAAACTATCTAGCTTCTCCATCAGAAACAGTACGAGAGAAACTCCAGAAAACATTGTTCTACCCAACACAATGCCATACTCAACATAGACAACACTAGTGGAAAAGAGGCTATTTAAGACATTATGAAAAGACACAAAAACCTAATGTCTCAAAACCACCACATATCGAATGCGTCGTTGCATAAAGTCAAGTTGTCGTTGTAGTTGGACTTTGGTTGACTTTTACAACGACACAAATGATTTTGTTGCTGACTAAAGTTAAGACGTGGTTATGTTAGGACTTTGGTTGACTTAGGAAACAACATACTAATAATATTATTTTTGTGGTAAGATTATTTTATGAAAAACATCTCACCTGCTTATCTACCCTTTTTTTTGAAGCATGTATTTATTAAAGAAACTAGGAGGAAATTACACGAGGGTATCTAGTACCCATGGAATCGCTGAGTACAATTTGACTAATGAAACTTGGGATTGTCTGTTCCCATATTTTGGTTCCAAGATTTCCTATCTGGCTTCCATCCGCTGCGTGATTGGCAAGTCCGTCTTTCGCTTGGTTTCCCTCTCTGTAGTTGTGTTGGATGGCTGTGTGTGGTATGTGATTGATATGATGCTTTATTTCTGCTATCATTCTCTGTAAATACCACGGTCTTTGATGTAGGTGAGGTAACAAAGCGTATTAAATTTTCGAATCATCTCTCGAAAAGGACTTTCATCCATTGCCTTTCTGTCGCAGTTCTTGTGGCTAGCAGCAGCGACCAGGTTTCTGCAATTAAGCCAGTAGTAATTCCTAGTGATTGCATGAGAGCCATGATGACTTTTGCTTCTGAATTCCTGGAAATGAAGCCCGCCCCGCAATTCACGGGTGTCCTCGGCGGCGCCATCTATATTTATTTTTATCCAATCCAAGATGGGGAGGACCATCCTACCATTAATGTTGTTGTTGTTCTGTTTCCTCTTGAAGGAGTGGATGTTGGTAAGTCGCCCTAAGGATCGGTGGTAGGGATTCTTGAGCCCACATGTACTCATGTTGTTGCTTTAAGGTTGAAACTAAAACGTCATTTGTTGTTGCTTGTTTTGGCGGTAGACAAAATCGTTTCTAGTGGTCCGGTGACCGGAAAAGATAACAAAAGGAGGTGATGAATGCGGGAGGGGCTTGATGTTGTAGGAGTTGAGAGATGGTTGTTTGAGGTGTAATTACGTTTTGGATTGTTGTTGGAATATTTTGGGTATTTGTGAGTTGATGGAGTAAGGTGTTCCAGGATGTAATCGCTACAGGGCAACGTAAGAGTATGTGATCAGCTAATTCTATATCGAAATAACAACGAGGGCAGAGGTTGGAATTGACAAGATAGATTTTGTTTAAGATAGTGAAGGTTGGTAGGCCTTCATTATTGCTTTCCACAAGAAAAGCCTAATTTTTGGTGGACATGGTAAGGTCCAAAGAAATTTGGTTGCTGGAAGGGGGTTCTGTTGAGGTTGTGCTGCTTCTTGGGTTAGGCATTTGTAACCAGAGGCAGTAGTGTATTTTCCAGATTTGGAGTGCGGCCAGATGATCTTGTCCTCGTTGTCGCCTAGTGGGAGGTGGATATTTCTAATTCTCTGTGAAGCATGGAGGGGGAGGGTGTTTAGTTTGTCGTGGATCCAGTTATGAGAGATAGGATCAATTATGTCTGCTACCATCTGGATAGGGTAACATTGTGTTGGATCAAGGTTCGTTGAATGTGGGATCCAGTTAGCCTCAATAGGGGTTGTCAAACCGTTTCCTATTTGGTGGAAAGTATGTTTCTACATCTTTGTCGGTATGAGGGATGCCAGTTGTTTCCATTGTGGGCTAGCTGAAGGTGAGATGGTGATGGTTCCTTGAAGAATTGGCTGGTTATTTAGGTATTTCTCGTTACATAGGCTTGTGTATATGGAGTCTTTATGATCATGCAAACTCCAAATTCTTTTCAAGAGTAGAGCTTGATTGTGTTCGCTACTTTTCTTTATACCTAGCCATCCTTCTGTTATTGGCTTGGTTAATTTATCACTACCCAAGGTATGAAGTTTCCTAACTGATGAGTCATGCCCCCAAAAGAAGTTTCTTGTGATTCGGTCTATTTGTTGATGAACAATTGTGGGTAAAAGTTGAGTTTGCATAATATGATTTGCGGTGGGTGTAAGAGAGTTTTTAATGAGAACTAACCTCCCGGCATTTGTTAGGCATTTGGTCATCCATCCTTTCGCTTTTCGTGCTAATCTTTGGAGGAGGGGCTCGAAGATGTGACGAGAGGTTCTTCCCATCTTTAATTGGACCCCAAGATAAATTGGGGGTTCTGATGTGGTTGGCATTCCGAAAAGTTGTTGTAGATTGTTTACCTTATGTTGATCCAATCTTGGGTGGTGGATAATTATTGATTTTGAAGTATTAATAACCTGCCCTGCTGAAGAACTGTAGGATTGCAGCAGGTTCTTTAGATGATTGCTACTTTCCATAGAAGCTTTAAATGTGATGAGTAGGTCGTCTGCATACATCAGATGCAAGATTGGTGGCGCCTTTTGAGATATGTGTAGCCCCCTATGTTTTTACGGATTTCCAAGTTCCCCAGGTTGGTGGAGAGAATTTCCGCACAAAGTATGAAAATATAAGAGGAAAGAGGGTCGCCCTGTCTAATGCCTCTAGTCGGAGTGATATAGCCGTGTGGTGTACCATTGATGTTGATTGAATATGTGACTGTGGTGATGCATAACATTATGTAGTCCACAAAAATTGTTGGGAATCCGAGTTTGGTGAGCGCTGTCTTGATGAAGCCCCAGTCTAAACTATCATAAGCCTTCTGAATATCCAATTTTAGTGCTATTTTTGGGTCTTTTGTGCGGCTCGAGGTTCTGATATGATGAAATAATTCTCCCGCGATTGCAATATTATCGTGTATCAATCTTTGGGGAACAAACGCACTCTGATAAGGGCTTATCATAAATGGAAGTAACGGTCGAATTCTGTTGACTAAAATTTTGGCAATGATCTTATATATAACGTTACAAAGTCCTATAGGTCTGAATTGTGATGGTTTTGAGGATGTTCTATTTTTGGGATTAAGGTAATATTTGTATGGTTCATGAGTGGGTGAATGTTGAGAGAGTTGAAAAAAACTGCGGACCATAGCAATCAATTGTGTATGTGTAGTTTCCCAAAAGGTTTTGAAGAACTTACTAGTATATCCATCAGGACCAGGGGCACTTTCAAAGTTTATAGAGAAGAGTGCTTGCTTGATTTCCCCTGGTGTTACTTCTGCAGTGAGCGAATCACGTTGTCTGGGTGTCAATATGGGGTTGATTCCTACAAAGAGGTCTTCATCGATTATTGTGCTGGGAGCCGTATAAAGGTCGGTGTAGTGGTTCAGTAGCAGTTGTACCACTTCATCTTTGTTGGTAATCCAGTTATCTTGCGAGTCTTGTATTTGTTGAATGTTGTTATGACTCCGATGAATGGTTGCTTTGGTGTGGAATAAAGTTGTGTTGTTATCGCTTGATTGTAGCCACTGAATTCTGGATCTTTGTTGCCAGTAAGTTGCATGACATTGGAGTAGGGTTTTGTGGTGATTCCTTAATTGATTTTCTTGTTGCAAGCAGTATTCTAGCTCATTTCCTTGACTAGTTGCGCAATGGTGTTGGGCAATTTTTATTTGCGTGGTTGATTTTTTAATCATTGTTGGGAAGTGGACGTATGTTTGCTTATTCCAATCCAAAAGAGTTTGGCTGGTTGTGATAAGCTTTAGTTGAAGGTCAAGTGAAGGTTCCGTATCATGTTGTTGAATCCATGCAGTTTCTACCACTTGTCTGAGTTGAGGGTGAGATAACCAAAAATGCTCGAATTTTTAGTTTTTTCCCCCCTGCCATTCCACTGCTTTAGTTTGCAGCAAAATTGGTGCATGGTCCGAGGCGATTCTTGGCATGTGAGTAACTCCAGCATGAGGGTTTGCGGTACGCCAATGTTGAGTTGCCAATGCTCTATCCAGGCGTTCCATGATGTTATCTTGCCCCATCTGATTGTTGGTCCAAGTGTATGGGTCGCCTCGAAATCCCAGGTCGATAAGGCCCATCTGATCTACCATTGTGAGAAAAGGTTGGGTTTGAGCGTAAGTTACTTGCCTGCCTCCTTTTTTTTCGGATTGGTCCATTATGTCATTGAAGTCTCCCATCAAAAGCCATGGAGTAGTTGGAGTTATGTTGGGAAATATTGATGGAAAAGTCTGCCAGAGTTCTATTCTTGCTACCGGGTGTGGTGGGCCATAAATGCCAGAGAATATCCAAGGTTGTTCAGGAGCTGGGGGGGTGATTATTGCGTGTATGTAGCTCTGGGTGTGTAGAGTTATTTGGATTATCTACCCTAATATGGCGCCATGTGTCCTCATAATGATAATATCTTTATTTTCTCCGTCTATTTCATTATTACTCTCTTGTCTCTCTCCTTCTTTCTCGCCTTGTTTACATCTTAGAGAGCCAGAAAACAGAACTCCTTCTCCCTCACCTTGTTTGCTAAATCAGTATCAAAATCTCAAAGGTTATAGCTTTTTTTTTTCCTCTCGTTCTCCTCTCCAGATAGAACCCTAACTTTGTCAGATCTCCTCATCTTTATCCTTCTACTAAGAACCAGAAAGAAAACCCATTTTCTTCTTAATCTTCTTCATCTCTCCAGATCTATTTGCTAATTATCTAAAGGAATCAGCCTTCATGAACCTAAAACCACCACTATGAACCAGAAAGAAAAACTGAACCATTAAAATCTCTTATTCTAAAACCATTTCTTCAAAACCCTTACCTTCAAAATAAACCCATTTTCTGTTGTTCTTTAATCAATTTCATGTTTCGTGCTTGTTTAGGGGTTTGATTTTCTACAAACTTAATCAGGTAAAAGTTGGGGTTTTTCCCTATTTTTCATTATTAAGTTAAGGTTTGATTTTGGTTGACGGGGTTTTAATTATCACTCATCTTTGTTAACGAAGCAATTAAGTTATCCAGAATTTTTATTAAACAAAATCGGTTATTCAAGGATTATGATGTTGGGTCTTGGATTTGTAATTTTTGTCCAACAAAACTGTACCAGTTATGTAGTATGTATGATTCTAATATTGGGTTTGATTTGTTAGTTTTAGTATGCTTGTATTGATAATTTTTAGTTTTGTATGAACAATTTTTGGTGCTGATGGTAACTAGATCGCTGGTGGTGGAGGTTGTGTTGACTGAATTGGTGTCGGTGAATTGATGCTGGGAGAGGTAATCAATGAGTTCGACAAAGCATTGGTAGTGATGATAACTAGCTCGCTGCTAGTGTTGGAGGTCATACGGACTGAATTGGTGGTGGTAAAGGAGTGTTTAGATAGGGAGAGCAAGATTGTAAGTTTCTTCTTTTACTGTAAAAGGTTATTTGTTATAGACTCAGGTGTATTATAACAAGCTTAATGTTCTGTACAGGTTCAAAAAGATTCACAAACGTCTTTTTATGATGTCTAGTTGGGAAATTAATTTTTGATGGTTATGACACTATGCTGGTAAGACAATTGCTATGTCAAGTGGAATTAGAACTGTAAGAATGAGTTTGTTTCATGTTTTTAGCTCATAATAGATTATGTTCCTTGGGTATGGCTTAAGAGTTAAGATGAATTGAAACTTGAGCCAGTTGAAGTGGCTTATGGCTATTACAGGTCTTTGTGTAAACTTGGTTCACCAAAAATCTTAATGAAGTGAATTTTTTTGGTACCCTATTCAATTGATGGCTTCAATTTCTATTTTTTATTTTAGGATATGATTATATTCTTGGAAGAGGTTTACTTGCTGATGGAAACCTATTGTAATCTTCTGTTGTACAATAATATTTGTACTCCAAATAAGTTAAATGTGATCACTAGGTATTCAGGTCTTTTCTTGCTTGGTTATTCTTTCAACTCCTTTGCATTTGGTGTTTATGTATCTCATTGTGTTATGTTCTGAAGATCTAAAGATGATCATCTTCCTATAGTTTCTAATGGAATGAGGTGGATGTTTTCAGTTGGTGCTCTTGGAAAACGGATGCAGTCACTTGTGGAAAAGGTCTTCTTTGGTAGTGTTAGTGCAAACTACCACTAACAAAGTTTGGACATCATGAATGAAAGGTGAGATACAAACAATTTTACTAGTATTTTCTCTAAATTTATCTCAACTTATTTTATTTTATTTTTGATTTTCTGGTCATCAGTAACCTTGAAGTATGGCTTATGTGCTGTAATCTGTGCTTCCGTAGTAATCTTCTGTTGTACAATAATATTTGTACTCCAAATAAGTTAAATGTGATCACTAGGTATTCAGGTCTTTTCTTGCTTGGTTATTCTTTCAACTCCTTTGCATTTGGTGTTTATGTATCTCGTTGTGTTATGTTCTGAAGATCTAAAGATGATCATCTTCCTATAGTTTCTAATGGAATGAGGTGGATGTTTTCAGTTGGTGGTCTTGTAAAACGGATGCAGTCACTTGTGGAAAAGGTCTTCTTTGGTAGTGTTAGTGCCTTAGTAGCCAGGAACGGGAACGAGGTCGGGAGCGGGAGCGAGGACGGAAGCGGGGATCGTCAAATTTTCAAAAAATGAGATACGAGAAGCGAGTTGGGAGCGTGAATTAGACTATTAAGTTTCTAAATTTTCAATCCAGAAATAAAACAAAAACCTAAAAAACTTGGAAATTGTGAGTCTTTAAACTATGATTAATGTAATAGAACAACGAGACCAAGGATATGAATGGGAGTTGAAAAGAGTGCTGTTGATCATGACGGTTTAAGCAGTGCAAACACACACTTAAGTAACTAGACACCTACATTTTGCGGAGGTTGCTGCTTGGAATTTCCGGGGTAGTGGTAAAAAGTAATTGTGTAGGAAGCTGATGTGGAAAGAGGGTCCATCATTATAACTGGATAATGAAATACTACTAGATAGAGATATGAGAATATACACAGTTAGAAGATTCAGTAGATAAAGATACAAGATTTGAGAATATATATACTTGGTAGATAAAGATATATGAGAATATACTCACTTTAGTATATAAAGATAGGGAGAATTGAAGATAAGAGAATATACTAAACTAGTGAAACGTTTCTCTCAGCTTAGGAGCGCGTTTCTCTCAGGTTAGGAGCGCGCTCCCATCACGATTCTCATTAAGGAGCGGAAAATCGCGGATCTCAGTGAGATCCGTGACCACTTCTCACGTTCCTGGCTACTAAGGTTAGTGCAAACTACCACTAACAAAGTTTGTACATCATGAATGAAAGGTGAGATACAAACAATTTTACTAGTATTTTCTCTAAGTTTATCTCAACTTATTTTATTTTATTTTTGATTTTCTGGTCATCAGTAACCTTGAAGTATGGCTTATGTGCTGTAATCTGTGCTTCCGTAGTAATGCTAAGGATCTGGTGCTATTTCTCGAAGATTCGCAGGGCAACTTGGAGCTGTGCAGTTCCAAATGAAAATTGTGAACAATAAGGCAAGTGAAATATGCAGATGTTGTTTACCTATTAGTTCCTCGAAGGTTAAGTTTTGGTCTGATGGTGTTCCCTTTTTTAACTCCATTTAAGTCTTAGGATATGCATGGATTCTTTTTGAGGAATCTTTAGCATTCAATAAAAGTGGAGTTGGATTATTGATGGTTGTCAGCTTTGGGTTGTCAAAAGCATCGGGTTAAGATTCAGTGTAACTTATTGAAATGTCCGCTTACAGTTCGGGTTATTGATGCTTATAGTTTGGGTTATTTATGGTTGTGAGCTGGCTGTATTTTCAGTTTAATGGGGATAAAGGATGTGGGTGACACAGAGAAACTGGCAATCATGGTAATAGTTTTTGGCTATAATGTATATGTCTTTAACGCTTTACATTTGACAAGGTAGACATTCTTATTCAAGTCTTGTTAATTTGCTCTGTTCTTTACCTCTCTGTCTC
Organism: Papaver armeniacum; assembly: GCA_023531295.1. Classification (NCBI taxonomy): domain Eukaryota; kingdom Viridiplantae; phylum Streptophyta; class Magnoliopsida; order Ranunculales; family Papaveraceae; genus Papaver; species Papaver armeniacum. The sequence continues at coordinate 6,345 of JAJJWW010013064.1, read as the reverse complement.
TAGAAAGCATGAACCAGCAGCACGACAATGGTATCCGACAGCGTGGGCTATCTTGAAAAAGGTCAAATTCCACCCAATATATGATTTGATACTATATTCTTTGATATGTCACTTTTAGTAGCACGACAATTGATGTGTTGTTGTTCAGTTTCTTATTTATATAGTAGTTTATCCTGTATTCATGTATGTCGACTGCCACTTTCTTATTGTTGTCATGTTTACAGTTTAGCAGATTGGGTTGCTTGGCAAGATCCAGATATGAGTCGATGACGATACCCCGTACTACAACATTCTCCAATGGATACTTGCAGTGAACTATGAAGTTCATTTGTTTGTCAGCTCATATTTCTGCTTGTAAAGTTTTGAAACAACATATCCATGTTGATTTAGGTAAGAAATGAACTCATGTAATTGTTGTTGTTGTCTCTAAGGTGTATGGGATGTAAGTAGTGAACAACTAAAATTGGCTTATGGCGACACATTTTCCACTGGACTGTATAGTTTAGTGTTCAATTTTAAGTAGTACCACTAGGATCCCAATTTTAAGTAGTACCACTAGGATCCCAAGCCATTCTATGATTGAGCACCTTAGAACATCAACTTATGCATGAATCAGCCGAATCCAATTGCATGATTAGTACCCCTGCATTTATTGCTTTCTAGCTTCCTATTGCATGAGTCGGTCAAATACAACGTTTGGAAAAGGCTCACCTAGATGGGCGGAAACCAAATATAATCTTATGTTGTACTTTGCACAAACATATTCACTACCAAGACTTGTTTTGTGTTTTCATTTGGATTTTTTGAGTTCTTTATGTAAATTGTCCTTATATGGATTTTTTAAAAAATGATATGAAGCATTGATTAACTATCCGGGGGCGATAAGTATTTTCGGTATAATCTATCAATTTTTTGAGGTGATATTCTTGGGTCGTTTGTGTTGCTTTTATTGATTGATTAGCATATAAATTGACAATGTTACAGGTCTTGTCTGCTCCTGTACCGCTGTTGATGAACATTATTACAAAGTCATTGCTGAAGCATCAAGAATGTGCGAGGAGCTTGTCCGAGTGGTCTGGCCTAATGTTGCGGTGAGAATATATGGTTGCTGACGCATTGGTGTTATTGTGTACCAGACGGGTGGAAGTTGTTTCCTTTAGACAAGTACCATGGCTACTGCCTGTAGATGCAATAGTAATTAATGGTAGAGGTGAATACCTTGTCCTTGACCAGTAGAGTTTGAACTTATGTGTCTTGCGTACACTCTTGCTATGTATACTAATACCTGATAGTTTCTAACTTCCAATTGCAGGAAAATCATAGTAGCAGAAAACACTTGGACGTAGTGGAGTGACAAGTGACAACGGTCTACAGAAGTAGAAGAAAGCTCAAAAAACGGTAAGTTATGTGCCCAAAAGACCACTTTATATTTACCTAGAGCCTTATTTTTACTTGGACTTGATCATGCCTAAGGAAATAATAATTCCTAATATTCCTAGTTTCTAATCATTTTTTGCATGTCTCACTATTGGCTTCATAAAACATTGATAAATCATGCACATTGCTTATCATCCACAATGCAGACACATAATCTCAAACAAATATATACTTTGTTTAACAATTTTGCATTCAGCTTTATTAAGGTTGTTCCGTATTGATGTTAATTGCCAAGTTATGACCTCTTTGCAGTTAAACTTCTAACGCCCAACCTTTTCCTTTAAATAGCTACTTGCAAGTTCTGAATTGGGAAGGTCAATTCATCTTTTTTCTCCAGTTAGTGTTTATTAGGTTGCTCTGCACTGATTGTAAGAAACCAAGTTTGCCTAGATTTTTTTTTTTAAACTATGGTGTGAATTCGGTATTTGCTTAGATTTTTTTTTTTTTTTTTTTTTTTTTTTTTTTTTGTATTTTTAAGCATTTGTGCAAACTGAGTTCAAATGTGTATTGAACTTGTAGATTGATTTTGTACATTGAATTTGAAAGTTTGGTTGAATGGTGAAATATTTTCTAAGTATATAAATTGTAAATTGATTCCAGCAGAATCTCATTGGAGTTTGATTTTCAATTCAGGATAATTTCAGTTTTGAATCAGAATTGTTTCAGCTCAGTCAGAATGGCTGCAATCAGTCAGCCAGAACTGACTTGTTTCATTTTTTTATATTAAATAATCAAATCTACGACGTAATCCAGGTGTCGTACTTAGCGACGACTTGAAAGCATCGTAAAACTGAGTCAACTTGAAAGTGTCGTTCCAGAAAAAGACACTAAATCTACGGCACTTTCAGAAGCACTTGGAAAGTGTCTATAACTCGTTAATACGACACTTTGCAACTATCTTAAAACGACCTTTTTCCACTAGTGCAAACAAACCCTACAAACTGTGTCGAAAACTTCTTATTATATAAAATAAGAAACCACAACTCCACCACAACCAATATCACATCTCTTCCAACGATCAATGTCTTGCAACTATTTGTAGCCACGTGCTTCAAATACTCAGACTGAAAATCAAACTCTTCACTTCTGGAACATATCAAATCCTGGCCAACGATCAATACTTCCAAAACGAAACCTACTAAGAGATTTCCCAAATCCTTATTGTAACAAACAATTAAGGCAGAACGAGTATGAATTCATCTTCACATTCTTTAACTTAATGTTAAAGAAAATCAGCTACATGATCTAATTGATGACGATTGATAACCAAACTATTGTTTCCCTTGGTTTGGAACAATAATGAGACTTTGACATGCTAACATTACATCTTAACTTCCACCAACATACAAACCAATATTTGTATCCCAACTACAATATTCTTGCCTTCTTGTGTCTTGCCAAGCAAACACCGATTAATTGAAAACCAATCTGCGAAGGTATTTCAAACAGTTCACAAGAATATGGTACGAAGTATAGTGAATAAATAAACTTACTTGAAGCCATGCATAGGGTTTAAGCTCCAATAAGTATCAATGTCAAATCTCCAATGTAGAGCACCAAAATATCAAGACAATACATCTTGACCACATCGAATGCAGATTACCTGATATAGTCTCATTCCTTCATAAGTACACTTTACTTTGCTTTGTTCCAAAAACTGATGAAATCAAATCCTACACATACTTGATAACATCAAACTCTGCATCTTCGGAAGTTGTAACATCAAATCCTCACATACTTGATGAAACCAAATCCATTGTCTTCAAAATTTTCTGCCAATCCAGAAAAACCCAAAACTTCTCTCTTCGAATCTTCTATCCACCTAAAGCTCGATACCAATTGTTGGGGTTCGAGCCATCTACGTGCTAATCTTGCGGAAACATATTAGCTAACAAGAAACACTTGATATCCCGGATTGCTCCATGAACCTTACTATGATCTAGGATAAGAAGAAGAGAAAGAGAACCACATAGATGCAAGCCATAAACAAAGCAACAAAAGTAAAGTACTCACGAATTTAACGTGGTTCAACAACATACACAATGTGTGTAATATTGTCTACATCCACCAAACGGCTACGACCTCTTTATTCATTATAGAATCACCATTGAGAATTACACAACTGATTGAATAAATCAATCCATCGACTCACCACAACGTGACCGAACACAAGAACTCTCACAAGCACTCTATAAGATCCAAAGTAGTGTCTTCACCCATACGAGATAACGTTTACCACATTATCAACTGATAGACACATTTTTGTGTCTGATTTGTCCTCAGTGTCTCTATTGTTAGTCTCGATTTTTGTACTAATTTTGGTATTTTTATGTTTGTTTAGGTGTTATTTGAGAATTACACTTATGCGGAAAAAGTTGCTCGAAAAGTGCTTTTTGGACCCTCGGAGGACAATTGCTATACAGACCCTCACTTTTGCTAATGGGCACCCACGGCTATATATAGCCCATTTATCCATCGCACCCATCTTCATCATTTCAAATTTTTGGTTTTGGCGGGAAAAGCTCACGGCTATGGAAGATTCTTGGTTCGAGCTTTGGGGATGTTTTAGAGCGACTCAATGGCTGAAACTTCTTGGGATGGTTTGATTGGGCTTAACAGACTTGGTGTATGTATTTGGATCGATTGAATTTGGCTATATAATCCAAACGAAGATAACAAGGCAGCACGTTCACGAGAGGAGTTATTCACGGGATTACAGCGTGGATACGTGTGTTTGGATAGATGTTGGCCGCTGAAGAAGCGTGAATAAGTTAAATAAGGAAGATTCAGGACTATCAAGCACTCGTTGACAGAGTGGGAAGTTAATTCAGGGAAGAAATCTCGTGGCCGGCAAGAAAAATATTTTTCCGAGTAAATGAAGATTTTCCGGAGTAATGAGCGAAGATTCTTGTCCCTGTTGGGTTATAAATAGTTGCTGGTATATCAAAGAAGAGGGACATAGAGTTTGGGAGATTACAGAGAATCACAGAGGCGAAAGATTGATCACCAGAGAAACCTGTTGCTGCTGCTGCCATTGAAGAACACGAAGACATAATACGCCACAGAACCGTCGTTAATCTACAGTGACAATGACAAACCACTGTGGGTCGCAGTACTACGGTGACAGTGACATTACTACGTTATCGTTCTCTGTAACAGTGTTTACAACAATTATAAACGTTGCAAACACCTGATTTTCATCATTTTCTCCATTTCATCTTTGTAAACACCCTTTGAGCAATAATAATAATTTTTGAGCGTGTTTCCAACATGATGAGCAGCTAATTCTCTCACAACCAAGGCAATGAGGAAGCTATTTACGCATGAATAATTGGTAATTATTTATGTTCTCTAATTTATAATTTATAATTTATAATTCACTCAATCACTGCTTTTGCGAGTTTTTAATTGTTTGCAAAATTTTCTTCATTAGTTGTGATTCAATTAGATAGGTTATGCTTTGTTTAGATAATCTATCCTTAGGGGATACAATTAATTTTTGAGAATTTGTCTGATTGTATGTGAATTAAGAAATAAGGGACTTAAAAGATAATTATAGTTTTGGCTTATTTACCATGATTTATTCATGTGTAATAGTGGAATCAGTGTCTTGGTTATTCCTAATATCTTGAAATCAAATTTTGAGTTAAGTTTTATTAAGTCTAAAATCTATTGCTTTCACAAGTCTCAACGAACCTATTACTACAACTCAATTGAAAATCACATCAATTTTTGGCGCCGCCGACGCGTACTTGTCTTTAGGCTAGAGTTTTTAGATTTTTTTTATTTTTTTTTAGGTTTTTATTTGTTTTTATTTCATTTGTTCTTCTTTACGTTTTTGGGTTTTTGTCTTTTGCTTACAGAATTTGGAATTTGGAGCGAAAGAAAATTTTGCCAAAGCTTTTGGTGAATACTTAAAGACTGGGAGTAAAAGGCAAAGCGAAAGAAGCGAAAGAAGAAGATTTTTTTTTATTTGATAAACTTTGGGACATTATTTTTAAACCCTACGGAAGGGTAGTTTAAATATAAACTGTGTGCAGAGAAGGACGGCGATTACGATATCGCCTCGGCTCCTTGGGTTCGTACATGACATAGGAGTCGTGGCCCGAGTCGACTACAACGGTTCATCCCCCATCTAGAACGGGAGGTAAGTTTGTCGAAACACTCGCGAATCCCCTGTCAGTGAGTTATTGTATTCCTTCGTTTGCATATATGCTGAGGAATTGAAAATGACTGCTTTAATTTCCTAGTAAAGGGTAAGGACTGGCCATACAAGATAAGGGTTCGGATTTCATCACCGTTCTCTTCTTGCCCGCCTTAGGAAAACGATACTTAACGCGAACCTAAGCTTTAAAATTTGGAATAGAACGAGACCGATAGGGTAACGAGCTTAATAGGAAAGTCATTCGAAAAATATTGGTTACTATTTTAAGCATACTTCGAAGTTCATGATAGTTTCTGTGAGTTGAATGTGTGACTGCGCCGTCTTGTAATGCGGTGAGGCCTTGGGTATTAAAGATTCACACAACTTCCCTCGCCTCTATTCAACTTACTTTAACTCGGATTGATTCTAGAGAGGTTTGCTCAGATTGTAACGAGTTCCTTTTCGAAAGATTAGAAGCTGGTCTAGAAACAATCTAAGCGGAGCCATCATGCTTTTTGTTTGCTAGAAACCATTAGGTTTGCTGTGGTGGATGTAGTTGCAGGAAATCCTACACTACACACCTCACTCGAATTTGCTTATTCAATCCATTTGAAGATGAATAATAATGTGTTTTATTAATTGTTTTCTTCAAAGATTTACAAAGAAATGTAGAACAGAAGCTAAAGAAATTACAATCACTCTTGATTTTCTCTCTCCTAATGACTTGCTTAGTTGCAGGAAATCCTACACTACACACCTCACTC
>JAJJWW010013063.1:0-30492 GCA_023531295.1 Papaver armeniacum | reverse complement strand
ACTAAGATTGGGTTTCTCAGTACGCAAACGGGTACGTGATCGAATTTTATATAGTGGTAAAGGTTGTCGTGGACTCGGACTTTGTTGGATTGATTTTAAGTTTTAATAAACGAAAATAAGGAAAATATATACAAATATGGTGACAGGATGAAGAGAGTCTGGGACTCAGGATTCCACTGTTTTTCACGTTCATGGGGTTCAGAAATTAATTGTAGACATTTATAGCTCAAAACAAAGGAAACATCAACTCTATTATTTGCCAAAGTAGATTTCATAAAATATTACACGTAGGTCATAAGCATGGCGCATCAAAATTACCTAGAACTAAGCATGCTCCATCCAACAAAGTCACTAGTAGTTAATAGAAATAATAATTCGGTAAAAACAATGCAAATAGTAAATAAATAATTAATTAAGTTACCCCAATGGCGAAATCCAGCTTCCTCCGTCGTCCCAGAAAGGTTTAGCTCCACATAGTGAAAAAAACACACTCAAAGTATATTTTTATAGCTCAATTGGTGTTTACAAAGAAGAGAAAGGAGAAAATCAAATAAAACTGGGAATTTGCAACATTTATAGTTGTTGCAAACCCACTATTACAGAGAACAACTGTAAATTGTCGCAGTTGACAGTCTTATCTCTTAAGCATATAAGACAGCTTTTTACGACTGTCTTTGTCTGTCTGTTCTTCGTGTTCTTCACAATTTTTCTGCTGTTGCTGCAGAGAAAAATTTTCTCCACTTTGTAGCCTCCCCCCAGCTCTCGATACCTTCTCTGAGTCCCCAACACACTATATATACTCAACATGATCAAAATATCTCGCAATCAATCGAACATATTTTCTTTTATTCTCCGGGAACTAATTTCCTGTTTTATCTTCACACGCGCTTTGTCCCCATCGACACATTCCAAAAACATGCGTCAAACTCTCCAGGGTTGAGTCAAACTCATGCAAGGGGGATAACCGCACACTCAGACACATAATCTCAATAGACTTATCCAACAGAGACTCGAGTATATCTCGTGATATGTTTACTCCAAAAGTGATGAATCATCCCTTCTTTTCCGAAACTGGTGAACGTACCTCGCATGTAATGGACTAATAGGATCGTACCAATCCAATTCAAACAGAAAGTCCACCTATTACTGAATCCCGTGATATTTGCTTTTCTGTTCTGCTCCAACACGATCATGCAGCCCATTCCAATCGATCCAAACACACACACCAACCCTTCTATGCTCTAACAGGTCCAGCCCATAAGAAATACGCAATTGAATCTCTTCAAATCTGCCGAGAAATCCAACTCCAAAATTGGTTCGCTGCTGCCATTAAATTCCCGCCATTTTTCAGATTTGAAAAGAAGAAGATGACCTCCCCCTAACAGATATGGGGGTGCGAATGGCGGATGCCTTGAGGAGTGCCTTGGGTGCCCTTATCCAAAATGAGGGTGCCTTTAGTACTTTTCTCCGGGGAACCAAATAACACTTTTCGAGCAATTTTTTTCCAAAAATGTTTATTTCCCAAAAATACCTACAAACACATAAAACACCATAATAAGTACAAAATCGAGTACCAACAACGCAGAAAATTGAGGACAACTTAGACACAAAAATGTGTCTATCAAATACCCTCAAACTTATTATTTGCTAGTCCCGAGAAAATCTAATCAACAAAACCAAGTTATAGTCTCGGGAGGGTTTACCAGAGGTGTACCCACAAAACCTTTACTCCAGACCCTAGCTATCTACGTTGAACTTTGGAAGGCACTAAAGAATCTCCTTGGTTGGCATACTCTCATTGGCTACAGGAGGAAGTACCCTGATGCGAAATTCCAATTGATGTACACGAGTTTGCACTCAAGCATACTAAAATTCATATAAAGTGACAGAGCTCTACTCAGATAGTTTCTGGACATCATAACCGGAGTCAACCAATCACATGGAAGGATTAAGAAGATGGATGTAGAGAAAAATGTAAATGGTTTTGATGTTGACTAAGGTGAACCTATCCTAATGGACTGAGATATCGGTCTGACTAATATCAACACAAATGGCATATACAAGGGAACCAAAGCAGTGATAATCCTAACTCTAGGTCAACACAACTGGCATATACAAGGGCTCCAGTGGTCGACTTTATTGAATTTATTCTGGTTGGTCTGATGGTCTGGTCTCAATTTTTTTTTTTTTTTTTTTTTTTTTTTGGTATCTCAATCACTCTATTTCACCCAATCAAGAAAAGAAAAATAAAAACAGAAGGTGAAAAGGATTCAACGAGATATGGCAAAACTACCATGTTTTTTTTCTTCAATTCTAACACCTGAGCTCTGTGCTTTTATGAATAGAATCTTTAGATGTTTCCATCTAATCAGATTGGTTCCTCAACTCCTACAACCAAGATGTTCCCATCCACTTAGATTGGTTAGTGCCAACCTTAATAAGCATAAATTTCTAGGCTTTGGATTTTATTTATTGCAACTAAAAAGTTTCTCCCATACCCTCAAACTTAAATCTAACATTATCCTGAATGTTCTAAAGATAAAATTAAAAGCATGAACACGGAGAAACTGTTACCACTTGAAGCAAAAGAGTTAAGGAAAGATATTACCGTGTTGCATGAGCATGGGTTACCTCCCAAGAAGTGCTAAGTTTAAAGTCTTCAGCCAGACATCGGAAGAGATTAGTCACCTCGAAGAATCATATAGCAACAACCGGAATAACTGGATCAAAAAGTGCTAACCACAAGAAGAGGAGACTGCAACAGACCAGGAAGATATCCAACACACCCTTATCTATTTTTTTGTTTAAGATAACTACATCTAGTTGTGGTTCGGGTTCAGGCTCTATAAAAGGGTCTAGATAAAAAGTTTTCATAGGTTGCGTTTCCTCAAAAGTTAGATCTGAATGTTCTGTGTTGAGTCCTGGAAAAACTCAAATAAAAACTTAGAAGCACATAATAATAACTCTGAATAATTGAGGATCCTCTAAGTCAATTAGTTTTGACTTACACAACTGACCACAATAAGATTGGTGGTCTTCCTTAAGCAAATGTGTCGACCCTAATATCTTAAAGTAATTAGGTTTAGTCTCAAAACTTAATAATTGACACATCTGAAACTTATACGTTCCCACAATTGGTTGAAAAATATTTGGTGGGAAAACAACGTCAATTTGGGTATTATCGCCTGGGTAAACCACATCAACCAGAGGATGGGTTTCTAACAACTGAACTTTTTTCTGGACATCATTAGGTTCAGGAAAACGTGTATGAAGATAATCTTGTAAAATGGTTGAGGCACATATGTCAAGTACCAAGTGAGGGATCTCTGTAAGAGCTAAAGGTAAGGCACAAGGAGACTGATAATCACCCCCAAACTTAGAGTTTTGGGTGTCTCTAGATAGACTAGCTACAATTTCCTAATTTCTAGATCATCTAATCTCGAAAATGGTCAATTGCTTCTTCTAGGTTATACTCAAAGATGCATCCTCATTCATATTTAAAAGCTCTACGAGTTCATCTTCTTCGTCTACGACTATTGTTTCTAAACCCTTGGACTCTAAAACAGTATTCTCAGGATAAACCCGTTCCTCTAAACCATTATCAACTTTATAACTAGGAAATTCTACATCGTCTAAAACGGATATACTTCTAGTCAAATCCTCATCTTTTTGAATAGGTGAATAATTATTAAAATTATTTGGATTTAAACCAGAAATATTACTATCATTATAAAGCTCAATTGGAGAAACAAATTCCTGATCACTATGCCTAAAAACTTCAGATTCTTTATCAACACTATCCACATCATGATCATCACTATAATAACATGAAAATGGTCGAACCTCATCTAAACAAGTAGTGTTACCAATTCTAACCTCGCCATCTTGATTATGCGAATAACTATCTTCATTCTCAAGGGTATTATTGGATACACTATATTGGCAATTCCAGGTTATTTCGAGCAATACTTTCGCTCGTCTCTAACTCAAGTCTACGTGTCGACTAAATATCCTCTCAAGTGTCTCTTCCAAAGAAAGTTCCCTTAGTTTTGGATCTAAGTTTTGAGTTAATCTATTGAGGATGTCTTCTAAAGAAGATTCAAATCATTGTTGCAGGTCCTTTCGTCCATAACTACGTTATTCACCTCAGCTAACTTATATGTTGTTTTTGCTAAATCCCTGAGGGACTCTTCTAAAGAAGGAGTAGGAACAGAAGGATCGTAAAAAGGACTACTTTTCAAAAGTTTGATTGTATCCTCTAGAGACGAAGAACTAGTATTATAATCTTCTTGCTCGTAAGACTGATGCACGTGTGGATAGTAATTGGGCTCACCATGGTATGACCCATAACCTTCAAAAGGTTGGCGTTTCCAGCCACTATTCACACTATGGTCATAGTAGTAATGTCCATATTGTTCAGTTGGATATTCGTTGTATTGGCTATACCAGTTTGACATCCTAACCGCAAGGGAATTCTACACAAGCACAAACAAGGCTGACTCGACCACAACAAACCTACGGATTTCTAGCAAACAAAAAGCATGATGGCTCCACTTAGATTGTTTCTAGACCAGCTTCTAATCTTTCGAAAAGGAACTCGTTAAAATCTGAGCAAACTTCTCTGGAATCAATCCGAGTTAAAGTAAGTTGAATAGAGACGAGGGAAGCTGCGTGGAGCTTTGATACCCAAGGCCTCACCGCATTACAAGGCGGCGCAGTCACGCATTCAACTCATAGAAACCATCATGAATTTCGAAGTATGCTTAAAAGAGTAACCAATATTTTTCGAACGACTTTCCTATTAAGCTCATTACCCTATCGGTCTCATTCTATTCCAAATTTTAAAGCTTAGGTTCGAGTTAAGTATCGTTTTCCTAAGGCGGGCAAGAAGAGAACGGTGATGAAATCCGAACCCTTATCTTGTATGTCCAGGCCTTGCCCTTTACTAGGAAATTAAAGCAGCCGTATTCAGTTCCTCGACATATATGCAAACGAATGAATACAGTAACTCGCTGACAGGGGATTCGCGAGTGTTTCGACAAACTTACCTCCCGTTCCAGACGGGGGATAAACCGTTGTAGTCAACTCGGGCCACGACTCCTATGTCATGTACGAACCCAAGGGGCCGAGACAAGATCGTAATCGCGTCCTTCCCCCGTGCGATTTATATTCAAAATAACCCTTCCTTAGGGTTTTAAAAATAAAGTCCAAAAGAAAGTCCCAAAAATAAATTCCAAGAAAAATAAAAGAAAATGTCCAAAAATAAAAGATTACAAAAATATAACCCTAATTACAGTTTCTAAAAAAAAAAAAAATAATAATAACACTATATACAAAATTTTCTTCTTCACTCCGTTCGGATTTCTATTTTCTTTCTTATTTGCGCTTTTGATAACAAGGAAATATACAATATATTTTGATTTGATGTTTTAAGGAAAAAGAAATAAATTACATAGTAGACAAGCGAGCAACAAGCTGCGCCGCAAGCCCTTTTTGAATTGCAAAACCTATTCTTTTAAAAACAAACTCTCTTGAGTCGAGGGTCATGACATTACTGTGCATGACTTTCTGAACCCTCGTAAGAAGTCCAACCGCCTCTGGAGCCAAATACCCGAAGGTATCAAAAGCAAAAGGGATAAAAGCATGTCCATTATCGGCACACGCTTTCTCATGTTTTGATACCTTACCTGAGGCTGCCCTCAAAGCTGCTTGTCCCACCATGAAAGAACCATATCCAATGCCTACTAACGGTGAAACCCCAGTAAGGTCAACACATGCGTGTTTTCCGTTGGTCCACCCAAAAATAAGAACATCCGCCGGCTTAAGTGTTGATCTCCCCTCAAGTGGGTCCGTCAAAAAATTGACAGCGGCTTCTTTCTTTGCTGAAATACCAGCCCTCCATAAAACATCATATAAGGTATCTCGCACATGATCATGTCTATATTTGAACCCGGGATCCACCTCACAATGGACTGCGTGTTCCCCATATATGTCTAAGTACCCTGTGATGCAAGCAGGGCAACGTGAATCAGGGGGGTATAGAGGAATCATTAACATGTACTTAAGAATGGACCGATACTCCACAGGTGACATCTTCTGCCCAAGACCCTCAATCGGAATAGCAAGAAGAAAGTCTTGAGCATGCGCTGCTTGCAAGCAACCCAAAACTACCTTCTGTCTGACTGATAACTCATATCCCCTATCCATATCTTTAACCACTTGACCAAAAAGAGCACTCGCCAGGTTACTTTGTGCCTTAAGGGGGGCGGTGTCTTTATTGGTAAAGCTGCTAAAGTCTTGATCATGAAGAGTTGCTTGTAAAGTCCTCAAAGCCGTGTAAAAAATATCATCCATACCTTCCACTCCACTATGCCTGAGTAAGTGATCCTGTAAGCCCCAAGTTTGCACACGTGATGCCAGAAAAGCATATTGAGATGCCTCCTTAGCCGTATATAAACCAAGGCCTCCGTAACGAATAGGCAGGGTAGATAGCCTCCACTGTAACTCCCCAAAAAAACGGGCCTCCACAAACCACAATGCCCTTTACTGCCTCTCTCAGGCCTCTATCAAATATATCAACCGCCTCCATAGTGTACTCTGGACAACAAATACGAAGCCCAAAGAGAAGTTTGGAGATACCCATACATGCGCGTAAGAGTAACAACTCACTCTGAGGATCATTAAGCTTGGATAGGACCTGCATCAACTCCACAGCTTTCTCTGCCCTCTTAATGGCGAGCCCCTTCACAAACCGGCTATCAAGACTGACGGCACCACCTAAAATTTTGACTCCATTGTCAGGTCTCGAAATCTCGGAAGGAAACAACCCATCCTTTATCCTCCGTCCATCACAAGAGGGCCAGAAAATTTCAGTTTTCCTATTTTGGCTTTGTTTTTCTTTTCAGCACTTTCTCTTTTTCTTTCGCTCCACTCCAAATCTGAAAGCAAACAGAAATACCAAAACGCATAAAAAAGAACAAAAATAATAAAAATAAAAATAAAACCTAAAAACAAATCTATACACAGTCCGCGTCGGCGGCGCCGAAAATTGATCGATTTTATATAGTGGTAAAGGTTGTCGTTCACTCGGACTTGAAGAAATTGAATTTTAGATTTAAATTATAAAAAATAATAAAAATAAGAAAATATATATACAAAATTTGACAAGATAAAGAGATGATCGGGACTCGGGATTCAGGATTCAGGATTCCACCAGACTTCAATTTCATGCAATTTAAATACCAATTCTAAACAATAATAGCTCATAATATAAAGTTTCATTGACTCTAATTCATTGCCTAAAGTAGATTTCAATAGTAATGGTTGTAAATCTAAAGTATGGGATATCAAAACAATTAAGCAAGCATAACCCATCAATTGAAATGACAACTATTCAATGATAATCATAATTCAATTAAATAACTGTGCAATTAGTCATAAAAAGAATTAATATAATTACCGCATTCGTGAAGTTTGGCTTCCTCCGTCATCCCGGTGTTGGGGTTTAGCTCCACATAGTGAAAAACACGCTCAAAGTATATTTTTATAGCTCAATTGGTGTTTACAAAAAAGAGAAAGGAGAAAATCAAATAAAACTGGGAATTTGCAACATTTATAGTTGTTGCAAACCCACTCTAACAAAGAACAATCAGAATCTGTCAGCAGCTTGATGTCTTATCTCTTAAGCATATAAGACAACTTTTTACGATTGTCTTTTGTTCTGCTCTGTTCTTCGTGTTCTTCACAATTTTTTTGCTGTTGCTGCAGATTTCTCTGTAGTAATTTTCTCCACTCTGTAGCCTCCCCCAACTCTCGATACCTTCTCTGAGTCCCCAGCACACTATATATACTTAACAGGATCAAAATATCTCGCAATCAATCGAACATATTTTCTTTTATTCTCCAGGAAATAATTTTCTGTTTTATCTTCACACGCGCCTGATTGTCGCTGACACATTCCAAAACATGCGTCAAACTCTCCAGCGTTGAGTCAAACTCATGCAAAGGGGATAACCGCACACTCAGACACATAATCTCGATAGACTCATCCAACAGAGACTCGCACTACACCATATGGCCCAATTTGAGACATATCGATTTTTGGGTTCGAGACACATATATATGTCTTTAGTGCTTCCACTCATATAAGAGTCTCAAATAAAAAATATGAGTAGCTTTAATTCTGATTTTTCAACTACTCTTACAAGTGTCTTAAAATGTGTCTCTACAAAATTTATTAACTTTAATATATATCTAATTTATCATTTCCTTTTCATTATAATTCCATTTTATTTCCCTCCAAAACTTTAAACTTCCCCCCATAATTCCCTCCCTTTCCAATTTTCTAAATCTCTCACATTATTTTCCCTCTTAAATTTCCCCCCAACATTTTTCCCCCTCAAATTTCCCCTCCAAATCTTTGTCTCACACCAAATCATTTGAAACATGATTTACATTTATTCCCACCATATATTTTAGTTCCCACCTTTATTTTGGGTGTTTTTGAAATTTAGACAATATTTAATTTTTATTTAATAAAAATCTGGTCCTTAAAACCACTCGGCCAACTCTCTCACTCTCACTTGTTTTTATCACTTCTCTCTTCTCGAACTTTACTCTTCGGCATAAAAAAAAAAAAAAAAATTTACTCTTCTCCGCTGAAAAAAAACCCAGAGAATGATGAGTGAAATCGATTAAGAGTAACCTTAAATCAAACCCGAACCAGAAATTAAACCAAAATTCTTCAACTGATGTATGATTTGCTGATCTAAAAACTCGTATAAGAACCCTAATTTACAAATCGTTTGTTCTTAGCTTGAAACTCTCAGAAGAAGATTCAATTGAAGAATTAGAAACACTAGAAATCTCTATCCTCAGGTAAGAAATATACTTTTTACAGAAATCGATTTTTTTTTTTTTATTGTTAAACCCTAAAATTTTGATTTCTAATTTATGTGTTTGAAATTTGCAGAAGAAGATTGAAGTAAAATCTTTGGAGATTCAGGTATTACCTCTTACCCTATTTGTTAGTTTTTTTCTCTCTATAAATCGAAATTATTTTTATTGATGAACCCTAAATTTGATTTCTAATTTTTGTGTTTGAAATTTGCAGAAAAAGATTGAAGTAATCTTTGGAGATTCAGGTATTACCTCTAACCCTATTTGTTTGTTTTTTTTTCTCTTTATAACTTGAAATTATTTTGATTGATAAACCCTAACATTTTGATTTCTGATTTCTGTGTTTGAAATTTTTAGAAGAAGTTTGAAGTAAAATCTTTGAAGATTCAGGTATTAGCTCTAACCCTATTTGTTTTTTGTTTTTCTCTCTATATTTTGCAAGTTGTTTGTTTGATTTATGTTTTTATGAACTGATTTCCATGTTTGTTGTTTTCGTATTCATTTATCATCTTGTGGTATGATTGTGTGGGTTGTATAGATACATCAGCAAGCAACATGAGTTATATGTGTTTGTTGACAATGTGTAGTATCACCTATTCCGTCGCTCAAAGATTGTATGCATTTCACTTTTAGGTTGTACTCTATTAATATGTCGGAATTACTTGTATGTATGAATATTCAGTTATGTTTCTAAGGGAGGGGTCCTGGATTGACATACTATGTTATGTGTTATTGTAGAATGGTGCAAGTAGGTGACAAAGATTGGATGAATGAAGAAGATAGGTTTAGTGACGTCTACAAAAAAGGGGTGTCTGATTTTATAGATTTTGCATATAGTAATAGGATAAGAAGTTCATCGTTATGTCCTTGTCCTTGTCGAATATGTCAAATAAGAACTCTCTGTCTTTTTTCCCTAGTGAAGTATCATTTGGAAGTACACTCAATAGACAAGTCATATGTAATTTGGTCTCTACATGGGGAGAAATCCACCACATTAGCATCAGAAGTAGTGCAGAACACGTAGAGGAAAATGTAGAGGAAAATTTAGATGTAGAAATATCGTGTGAGGAACATATTAAGATAATATTTCGTATGAACAATGTAGGTTAGGGGACTTTGTAGACAAGGCCTATGGAGTATTTGAAGGGTTAGACAAGGATGTAAATGACACTGATTTGCCTGACTTAGGTAAGAAATACCACAAGTATAAGGAGTTAGCCAAGGAAAAGATTTATCCGGGTTATGAGGGTGATGAAACAACACTTAGTGTAATTGTAGAACTGCAGCATATTAAAAAGATATTTGGTTGGTCAGGAAATAGTGTTACGTACCTCTTGGGACGACTGAAAAAATGGTTCCCAGAAGGCAACACTTTCCCTGAAAAATACCCAACAATGAAAGCTATGTTGATAGATTTAGGAATGAAGGCTGAGTCCATTCATGCATGTGTTAATCATTGTGTTTTGTTCCGAAAAGAACACGAAAATGCAACTGTGTGTCCCATCTGTAAACAATCAAGGTTTGTGGTGAAAGAGGGTAGAGATGGACCGATAAATACAAAAGAGCCTCGCAAAGTACTGAGATACTTTCCGCTTTGTAAGAGAATTAAGAGATTCTACACAATATCATGGATAGCACGCTATATGAAATGGCATCATGAAGCACAAACTTCTTTTCGAGCATATGCGGCATCCAAGAGATTCGCTCCAATGGCGTACTGAAGAAAAAGTGGCCGGAATTTGCAAATTGAAGCGCGAAATGTATGGCTTGGTATTTCGACCGATGGTTTTAATCCGCGGGGTATTCGAGCAATCGGTTACGCTTGTTGGCCGATAATCTTGGTGATGTACAATCGCCACCATCTTTATGTATGAAAGAAGAATTTCGAGATAATGTCGCCGCATTACGGACCGAAAGCGCCAGTCAAGACATATGTGTGTTTCTTCAGCCCTTGATAGATGAGTTGAGAAGACTTTGGATTGATGGCTTCATACTTTCGATATGCATCTAAAGGAAGCTTTTATCTGCAGAGTTATTCTCATGTGGAGTATAAATGACTTACCGTTTATGGAAATGTGTCGTGTGTACAACACATGGTTATAAAGCTTGTCCTCATTGTGTTGATGAAACTGAAAGTATATGGATGGGTCACCGTGAAAAGATAGTATACCCAAACTACCGCAGATTTCTTAAGACACGACATCCGTTCGGTCCGCAAGTATTTAGGATCAAGACTGCAGAGAGAAGAATTGCACCGCATCGATTGAGTGGAGAAGAAGTAATGCTAAATACTACGAACATCGAGTATATTCCCCGAAAACTTTCCAAAGTCGGCAAAAAGAGAAAGAAAGATTGTTATGAGGAAGTTGGTTGTGATGCGATTGATTCTCCAAGTAAAGCTTTTTATAAGAGGGCACGACTGTTTGATATTCCATCATGGAAGTATAATCCTTACCGTCCACCGTGTAGATGTAATGCATGTCGAGAAGAACTTTACCGAGCATTTGATAGATACTATTCTCGACATAAAGGGCAAGTCCAAAGATAGTGTAAGAGCACGAGAAGATATGAGGAAGATGAATATTCATAGTGGGCAAAGGATCACTACGCATTCTAAACAGTAAGGACGTTGTAATGGGTTGCTAGGTTTTGCCGCTTGAGCAAAGAAGAACGTAATGATTTTTTAACGATTTTGAAAAATATGAAGTTTCCTCTTTGGATTTTCATCCAATCTTGGAAACAATGTGACAGTTAAACCTCCGGGTCTGAGTTGTTTGAAGTCACATGACTATCATGTGATTATGGAATACTTGCTACCGGTGCTGCTTCAACATGCTTTCCCGAGGTACCCAGACCTTCGCAAGGCGCTTCACCAGATGAGCTTGTTCTTCAGGATCTTGTGTGCGAAAGTTTTAATTAAAAGTGAACTTCAACAGGCCAAATTCATGGTTTCTGAGGCATTATGTGTGATGGAAAAGTATTTCCCTCCTTCCTTCTTTGATATTAGCATTCATCTTGTGGTGCATCTGGCTGATGAAGCCCTTACATGTGGACCAGTTAGATATCGGTGGATGTATCCGTTTGAAAGGTAAGTCCCTTGCATTTACTGACTTATTTGCAGTTACCTTTATTTATTATTTATCTTATATTAACTTGCATTGTTTCTGTTAAGAAGGGCGATGAAAAGCTGTAAAAACTTACCAAGTAACAAACGTTATGTGGAAGGGACGATTGAACAAGCGCATCTTACTTCTGAATCTGCGAGGCATGCGATGGAACACTTGTCAAATGCAAAGGATGGGAATCACAGAGCTACGCAAGAGCTTTCTTAGACCACGAATCTGAGTACAACATGAAGGCCCCGTTTATGGAGATGAAAATGTGACTTTGAATCATGCCCAGTTCATACAAATACGTAGATGGGTGCTTTTTCGTCGTGAAATGAAGGTGTAGCAGAGTACTATAGGTGGGTTATCTTTATGATACCATTTTATATCATCATTTCTTATATTTTTGGTACTAATAGTTCTAACAACTAATTGAATTGCAGTGAGTATTGCGACGAACTTTCGCTTAATTTAAATGGGAAAAAGAACTCAATCAACCGAGGTGGAGCGATTGCAAAATTTCATCAAGTGGTTGTATAAGAAGGTGTGTGAAAGTTTATTCCCCAACTGTGGTACTAAATACCGTGGTACTCAATTTATGTCGTTAACTACTGACATTTGAATGAATAATGGAATGATATATGAAATCTCTTTCTGAAAGATAACACAAATTGACATATATAGGAACTTCACTTATATAATGACTTCAAATTCTGGGTCAGACATTTCAGGATTGTTGGTTTAAGTTCTTACTGCTATAACGGTCTATGTTCTTTACTAAAAAGTTCTTACTGCTTGCAGTTGGTGACAGAACGCAAGATGAATGGGAAATTATGGCGCTATGTGCAGGGACCAATTGGAGCAAAAGAGTTTAAGAAGTATCAGGTGAATGGTTATATGTTCTCAGCAAAGTCGTACGAGGAGAAATTCATTACACAGGACAGTGGGGTCTGGATGGAAGCTACTACTACATTCAGGGCAAGCAGTAAAGATAAGAACCCACAGGATCAGAGTACCAAGTATTATGGTGTGATTCGTCAAATTTTGGAGGTTGACTACACAGAATTTACGGAGGTAGTCTTTTACTGTGACTGGGTGAAGGTGGAGAACAAGAGCCTTGGGTGTAAACTTTGCCCAGATTCAAACCTGGTGATGGTAAACTTAAATAGGTTCAAGAGTATAGATAACTACTATGATGAACCTGCAATAATGGATTTTGAGGCCAAACAAGTTTTTTATTCTCCAGATTTGAAGAATCCTGATTGGTCTGTTGTGCTTCACTCACCGATGGGTATGACAAGACATGTTGATGATTTGTTAAAGCCTAATTTTGAAGAAATTCAATCTGTAATTGCGGATGAGCCCAACTTGGCTGGGTTGTTAGTTCAACGGGATTCTGATGGTGTCGTAGTTTAGATTATAGGGATGTTAGTCTTTTATATTTCATTTCACAACAGACTGAGTAGTACCTTATAATCTAATATGGTTGTTATTTTTGTTTTATGAATGTGGTTATGTTTTCATTTTGTGAATGTGGTTGTGTTGAATGTGAGCAGTTTAGTGTTGATTGGTTCTTAACTTCTTACATTACTTGATTGTTTTATCATTTGACCAAGATTTCACTTCTTCTTTTGCAGTAGAATGGAATCAAGTCGAAGCGGTTCTGATCCGTCTAGTTCAACTACTACCTCATCCCAGAAAACTGTAGCCAGCAAATCAAAAAGGCCGAAGTTGTTTATCACTGTTAATTTTGTTTGGCAAGGTCATAGGAGATAGGATTGCTACGGGAGATTCGCTACTAGGGTTGGAGAGCTCATACGAGTCGTGTTCCTATATCACACAAGGAGTGGAGGTGTGTGCTTGACAATTTTAAAGATGACGTATGGATCGCTTTGAAGGTATAACACAAAATTATGTTACAAAGTATTGTATGAATATGATAGATTAGATCGTATTGGTGACTATCTCTATTGATCTTAATGTGTATACCAGGCGAATTTGAATTCAATATGGACCCAAAGATCCTGCCGCAAAATTGTTGAAGCATCATTTCCACCCTTTTACAGGAGATTCAAATATGAGTTAAGGCAGGCATTAAAGCAACGAGTTCTTGCTCGTAACAAAGAGCAAGAAAAAGAGCAAGAAGTAAGTGAGGAAGGATCTCACATACCCGAGGAGGTAGATGAAGAACCACTTCCAGAACTCACTCCAGAAATCTGGGAAAGCGCAAGAGCAGATGTTCCACTTGGGATTGATCCATATATCTGGGAGGAATTTGTTGATATGGAGAAGAATCCTGAAAAGATAGCAAAGAATAAGGTTAATGCAGAAAGCAAAGCAAAGCAAACTGTCCACCACACACTTGGGAGATGCACATACCATAACAAGAAGCATAAGTTGGTAAGTACTCATGATCATGATCTTTGTTGTTTATCTTCAATTACTGGTATTTGTAGATAACCACATGTCTATATTTGTAGGATGAACCTGGCGAAGAAGTGGTACCACCTTCTACTACAGAGAAATGGTTATATGGAAATGTAAGACGTGACGGGAGTGTCCATCCTAGTACAGTTGAAACATATGTAAGTTACTAACACTTACTATTTTGGAGCTTTTTGATCTTTATTCTAATATAATATTGGGAGTATGTGAAAATGCAGAACAAAGTAAGTGAGGCTTTTGAGAGGAACAAAGCAAAAGGAAAGTATCCCAGCTCTAGTAATGTGATTTCAGATGAACTTGAGGAGGTGTTTGGAAAAAAGCAAAATTGTGGTATTCGTGGCTACTCATCTCATATGTCAAAGAAGCAAGTTGAAATGGCAGCAATTGGAGCTGCTGCCCTTCACCAAAGAGATGACGAAAATGCACTTAAACTGAGCAAAATTGAAGGTGAATTGGGGTCCTTGGGTAGCGCAGTGAAGGTAAGTTTTAACTTATTGTTCGTGAAGTAGGATATCCAAGTTCAGCATTTAATATGTAATGATTTTATCTATTCTTGTTATTAGGAGATTTTGACCTGCCTGAAACGCAAGGAACCTACATCATCAGCTCGTGTAGGAACTCCCAGCCCAGAAAAAGGGTCCAATTCTCTCTTAGGTCACCCAACCGATGATAACTTGGATCATGCCGACGCTTTAAGTAATGAGTCTCCTTCCTTGCAAGTTGAAATGCTAGATAATAGAGGAAAAGTCATTGCATCGTGGTGTATCGGCGCGATTATTGTCATTCTAGAAAGGTGATGCCAACGAAAAGAGGGTCTTTATCGAGGAAGTGTATGATCAGTCTGCGTTAGTATGGGATGGTCCACAAGGAAATGGATGGGTGCATTTGAGAGACATAGAAATCCCTACTTGGGTGGTGTGGTCTCAGCTAGGTTGCAATCGATGCCAATCGGGGAGTAATATCTTCCTAGTTTGTATTCTTTTTGTGTTCTTTTATGCAAATAGTGATAGGTTACACACAAGCATAGCAACCTAGTTGGCACCGAACAATAGTATTTCCTTCTTTTTTTTCTGCTCTTTTGTTATTTCGGCTCTATTTGTTTCTTTTGCGCAGCAAGGACAGGTTCGACATGGCAAATTCCACTTATTGCATCTAAGAATTTGCTTGTTAGTGTCCTTTTTGTTTGTTTCAGCCTTTTAGTTGTGTTGTCTAGCACAATGAGGATAGGTTTTTTTGGGGTTTGTAATCGCCCTGTATTTACTCAATATAATATATCTTATTAATTTGGTGTTTGACCAAAACCTTTTTAACTCCGCCAATGCTTGCACCTTTTTGGTCCCAAGCCCGGATAAAGGAGGAGGGAAAAGGATCTATTTTTACTCGGTATTAACTACTTTGCTTTGCATCTTTTTTACTTAATTCAGCTGGTTGGTGGACATTAAGGAGAGCTGCTCACAAGTGGTATTTTCAGGTCCAATTCTATCCTACACTTATGTTCTTGTAGTCTGATTTCTCCAATTTTATCCTACACAATGAAAGCTAGTCTTGAACTTTAATTTTCTATTATAATCAAAGTTGTTTTATGTTTATGGCATGAACTTTATTTGGTACATGTAGACGGCGTTTGGGATTCACATGATATAGTGCACCCAGTTGAAGTATGTGTGTATTGTAGCATGGATGGCTATGAATGAGATGGTCATGGTTAAGTTTTAATTAATATGTTGGGTGACTGTAGGAATGGATCCTATACTATAAGAAGATTAAGTTCTTGGAATGGCTCTTAGGATCCCATGCTTGGATAGGTAGTCACTGTCAGAGCTGTTTTGAGTGTTATTACTTTCGTTTCTAATTTATTAATAAATGATGTTTCTTTTTCAGTCTCGAGAAAGCAGAAGCTCAGTTTCCCTTTGTTGAACTCACAATCATGTGTAAGTTGAAATACTATAATGCTATTGATATGTTTTGGTTCATAGAGTTACCAAATTGGTAATGTTGTAATCCTTGTTTTTATTTTTATTGTTGTTGTCTTGGCTTTGAACTTTGTTCTGTGTTTGGTGTGTTACGCAGATGACCTATGAATGAAATGCTTATTGGGGTCTATCGCCAAAGAATTAGTTGAGTGAGTAGTCCTGATCACAAAAAATTCTTGGCACATGTAGTTATAAGTTACGGTTTTAGATAGAATTTGAGAGACATTATAGAGGTGGAGCAGACGGAAGTCCTTGTCCTCACCCCGAAGATGAAACTTATGCTCCGAGGAAGCAGCTCAGAAATAACAGAGTTTTTCTTCCACATAAGGATTCCACCTTAGGTTCTAGATCTTCAGTCAGTAATGGAGCTACACTTTCTGGAGATGCAATTGGAACAACTGGCTATAAGACTGAGAATGGTGCTAAGCCAGCTGCCACACATGTTCTATATGTTCCGAGCCCTTCGTTGAGATTGGGTTCTGGGAGTTCTGTAGTGAATGATATATGTGTTATTCAGAAATATCACATTCCTTCAACTGCTCATGTTTCGCATCGTTTTGTCAAAGCTGGCATTGCTGCAGTTGGCATTTTATCCGACTTGGTAATTACAAGCTTCCTGTATCAAATGGTAAAGAGGTACTTCACAACACCACAAACTGCATGCTTGATCCTTCAAGGTGCCTCTACATTTGGTACTTGTCTCAGTCTGATCTTAAACTGATTGACTGAAGATCTACATCAAGGTTGTCACTCATGTGTTTACATCTTTTCTTTGATTTTGTTTTCTTCAGATTACAAACAAAATGTAAAGGATATAGGTGTTATGTTCCCTGGAACTGGTTTAGACAAGGAAGTTGGCCGTGCGGGAGGCGCAAGTGGGCTTGTAGTTGTTCGAGACCTCAAACTTATGTCAGATACGTTCCATCTTAATTATGAGTAGTGGGATTCAACAAGTTGTAGGTAATTCCTTTCTTAATTTCCTGTATAATGTAGATGAAGTCCCATGATATTAGGCTGAACAAGTTTAGAGGAAGTATGATGTTATTCAATACCAAAATATGCTCAACTTTGATCCAGCATAGTAGTGAGAGACTTGCAGTTATATAAGTAGCTAATTTTTTATTGATCCAACATTGTAGTGAGAGACCTGCAGTTACAAAAGTAACTATTTTTTGTATAATTTTGAGTATTTTACATATGTAATTGTTGTGAAATTGATCATTTATGGATTGTGCTTTTGTATTTCAAATTTGATGGAAAATGGAATGGCTGGGTAGGTGCCTGTATCCAGGTGCAGAAAATGAAATGTGCAGGTGCAGGATATTTTGATTCTGGAAAATCCAAATTGAAAAATATTTTTTTTTAAAAGCTAATTTAATTTTGAGACGGATATAAGTGTATTAAACAAAAATCTATATGTGGCAAAATATTTTGAGACAGATATTTATGTGTTGCCTTTGAAACTAAGGCTACACGAATAAACGTCTCTTAATTAATTTATCTGTCGCAATAATAAAGTGTCGCTAACGATTTTAAGAGACGCTTAAAATGCGTCTCTTTAATTAATTAAGAGACACTTATAAGTGTCTGTTTATCCGTCTCAAAGCGTTCCGGACGCACGATTTGAGACACTTATTTATGTCTTTTAAATTCATAACAACGGAAATATGTGTCTCAAAACAGTTGATTTGGTGTAGTGTCGAGTATATCTCGTGCTCTGTTTACTCCAAAAGTGATGAATCATCCCTTCTTTTCCGAAACTGGTGAACGTACCTCGCATGTAATGGACTAACAGGATCGTACCAATCCAATTCAAACAGAAAGTCCACCTATTACTGAATCCCGTGATATTTGCTTTTCTGTTCTGCTCCAACACGATCATGCAGCCCATTCTAATCGATCCAAACACACACACCAACCCTTATATGCTCTAACAGGTCCAACCCATAAGAAATACGCAATTGAATCTCTTCAAATCACGAGAAATCCAACTCCAAAATTGGTTCACTACGCCATTAAATTCCCGCCATTTTTCGATTTGAAAAGAAGAAGATGACCTCCCCTAACAGAGATGGGGGTGCGAATAGCGGATGCCTTGAGGGGTGCCTGGGGTGCCCTTATCCAAAATGAGGGTGCCTTTAGTACTTTTCTTCGGGGGTCCAAATAGCACTTTTCAAGCAATTTTTTCCAAAAATGTTTATTTCCCAAAAATACCTACAAACACATAAAACACCATAATAAGTACAAAATCGAGTACCAACAATGCGAAAATTGAGGACAACTTAGACACAAAAATGTGTCTATCAAGACGCGAACTTTCAATCCCAAAGAAAGAAATTCTCTGACATGAACTTGTACGCCAAAGATGCGCAAACGGGTACACATACTTAGGTTCCCAGATTTATCAAACCAACAGTACGCAAACTGTGCGCATACTAGTTCCCGGACATGGATTACATATGTGCAAGAGTGCACAACATGACATATCCAATAATCGTTAAGTGTTCTAAACTCTTATTTCAATCATTGAAACTTTCTTAGAGGATGACAATAGTCATTTTCACATACTATTAGCATCAAAGCAATTTTCAAGTTATTGAAATAATCATAACGGAACATTCCAAGACAACGCCAAATGATTGTATCACACAAACCATATAAGATGTTACTCGGCAATTTTCACATGATATAAGATGAACTTGGTCGAAGCGAAAGCTTTCCAACACATATTTCGAAAAATATGTAAGCGAGATAAACTCAGCTCGAAATCTCAAATGTTTATATAGAAAACTATATCGTAATACAACTTATGTCTCAATATAAGAGATAAAGTAGAAATAGACTTTCCAAGTGATAGATGAGTTTAAGTCTCCACATACCTTTTGTCGATGAAGTTCCACAAGCTCCCCTTAGTAGTTCTTCGTCTTCAAATGATGAACGCCGTGAAGTCTAAGCTCAACTACACAATCTATGTCCTAGTCCCAGACATCTATAAATAGGCTAGAAATCAAGACTTATAGTTTTGATCACTAACATTGACAAACATGCTTGAGATAGCAACGCATGCGAGTTCGACCGAGCAGTGCTCTAACAGCTCCATATCGAACATATAACATAATTCTATCGCGGTTATAAGGGTTACTTGTTTCGGAACAAAAATTTTCATAAATGGTTCTCAAATAACTTGTACTCACAAAACCACCTCGACGTCGTTTTTCTCCTCTTTTTGGATAGCATAGAACATAGTTGGGGTAAATACATAAATTCTTCCAAAGTAAAATCAGGAACTTGAGCCATATTCTAGGTGAATGTAGTTTAGTAGGAGATGGTTCATGTGGAGGGGTAACTTCTACAGAGTTACGGTTGATTACTGAATTTTCATATCAACCGTAATAGGTGTCCTTTCTAAGTCACTAAGTTCCAGGGTTATTTACGGTTGGTAATTGAAAATAGATACCAACCGTAACATCTGAACCACATGAATATATTGGTTCTTTGAGGAGTTATGGCTGATAATTGAAAATCGAGACCAACCGTAAATGGTGAAGTATCTTAATTTGTTCATTCAACCAGTAACTAATTAACCACACAATTCATAAGATGTTCATTCATTCTAAGTAATCCATATGCCAAAATCCATAATTAACCACACAACTATTAGTTTGTAGATAATATCTATAAGCTAAAATTCATAACTAACCGCACAACCATTAGTTCGCGATAGTATCCATAAGTTAAAATCCATAACTAACCACACAAAGAAAAGAAATAAAAGGGGTGTTCTCCCATCGAATGACACACAACCATAACTAACCACGACGACCATGACCTCTTTTGTTGATGCTACCACCACCATGAGTGTGAGTAACATCACGACGACCACCGCGACTATGACCACCTATTTGGCTAGTTCCCACACCGTGCACATCCTCTTCGAAATTTGTCTCTTCGCTTCTAGGTGACGGTTGACTATGGCTAGTACTCGCACCTCCAAAAGAGTTTCTGCTCCTCTTTAAGCCTATTTCTTCCGTGATCAACCCCTCATACAATTATTTCCTGGTTGGATCATGCATGTTCCTTATTTTTTCTAGTAAGGTCCTTTGTTGTGGAGCTGTAATCACACCATTAATACGGATGCATGAAGTCATACTATCTGCCAAAACTTGTCCTTGCTCTTTCTATTCACATATCAAAAGGAGTGTTAAGAGATTATTCCATAATATAAATTAATTTTAAAATACAAAGTCATGAGGATAACAAATGTACGTACCGACATGAAATATAGCTTCTTCCAAGTCAAACCAAATAGACCCTTTTTGTCTTTGGTCTCCTCGACAACCTTCCTTTTTTCTTGAGCCTTTTGAATATATACCTGGGCTTCGGGATCATTATTGATCACATGTGGATGACCAAAATGATAATACCAATCCATGTAATCATCAACGGTTTCTTTTTTGTTGTTACAAGTTGTTGCCTCTCCAGCTGCGAGTTGGTATCTTTCTTCATGGCAGTTGTTCCAATTATCAATCGTCGGAGTTGGGCGGTAGTTGAGTACAATGGTGGGGCCTTTTGTCTTGGATACTTCCTTAGATAATTTGAAGTTTTCCTTAACAACCCTTTCTTGAATATGACCAATTTGGCGTAGAGTTCGACGAGGATTGGTCATAACGTAACATGTGGGATGATACAATGGTACGTTGTAGCCTGCGATTTGTGTGAACCGACAAACATCAACTCCATTTTGAATCCTCAAATAAGGTTCATAGATAACATCTTCAACAGTGAAAGCATCTATTTCCTGCCTCACTAGAACGAGTTTCTCCACTTTGTTCCTTTTTTGTCTACCAGTGAACATGAACTTCTTTCCTATAGGGCCATAATCATCTTCTTCTCATTCAGTAGAAGGTCTCAGGATTGGAAAGTGGTCATAAACCCATGCCTTAAAAAAAATTAAACAATTGGCACATGACTAAAAATAATAAATATAACAAACTATCATATAATAAAAATGTAACCAAACTTACCATTAGAAGCGCAACATTCCCGGCAATTTCAATAGCTCCAACCCTCGAGGCCTTTCTTAGGTTGTCAAGTAAATATGCGAGGGTGGAAATGCCCCACGAATACTCGTTGGTCTTGTTCAAATCCTTCAACAATTGTAGGTAATTAACATTCCCCCTATTCCCCGAAACGTCTATTTGATTTCCGTTCGTGTTCGGTTTTGATGGTTTAGGAGTCTCTCTTTGTTTATTAGCTTGTTGATATTATTTTGTCTAGTAAAACTTCTTATGAGATTTTTATTCTTGTGTTTTTAAGAAGAATACCTAGTGTTAGAGCATTGCTCGGTCGAACTCGCATGCGTTGCTATCTCAAGCATGTTTGTCAATGTTAGTGATCAAAACTATAAGTCTTGATTTCTAGCCTATGTAGCTAAAGGTCTCGGACTAGGATAGAAAGTGTAGTTGAGCTCAAAAACTCCATGGCAATCATCATACAAGACGATGGACTACTCGAGGAACCGGTGGAACTTCATCGACTAAAAGGTATGTGGAGACTTGAACTTATCTCGTCACTTAAAAGTCTATTTACTCTATCTCCTACTCTTGAGACAAAAGTCGTTTAGACGTACGTACTTTCATTATACACATTTGCTATTTCGAGCCGAGTTTAACTCGCCTATCTATTTCTCGAAATATGTGTTGGTAAGCTTTCGCTTTAACCGAATTCATCTTTACCTAGTGACGAAAGTCATGATATGTTTCAATCACTTTGGAAATTGCTCGACGAAAAATGGTCCGTGAATAACGGCTATATAACGTTCTCTCGAGAATGTTTCAATGATTGAAATGAGAGTTTAGATTACATAACCATTGGTAGGATATAAGCATTGTTGTGGAAACACATATATGTATAAGTCCTTATTCCTTGAACCAAAGTTTGTGAACTTTGTTGATCAAGAGAAATAGAAGTGGCGCAAGCCAAGTCCGCGAACTGGCGAAAGTTCTCACCCGAGAATTTCTGCCGGAGTTTGTGTACTCCTTCCATGAGCTTAAGTCTGTGAACCCAGTTCGCGAACTTGAGTAGGTTATATCTAAAACCGGTTGTTCTTGAACTAATGTTTATATAAAATAAGGAATGCTTTTGTAAACCGTGGCTATAAAGTTCATGAACCGATTCGAGTGAATCAAACCGATTTTGCTTCAATTGTGTCTTGTGTAGTTACATAAGATCTAAGCAATTGAACAACTCTCTAACTAGTTCATTTGAGTCATTTGAACTAGTTATGGTGAAGAGGAATATGGTTGATATGAGAGTGATCATATGGCTAACCATTTGGTTGACTATTGTTGAACCAACAAATGTTAATGTTTGGGTACGGTTCATAAACCCAAAATTGAACATTTCATTTGTGTGTAACAAGCTAAGTTTTCGATCCAACGGTTGAGAAATATTAGCTTGAATCTAATCGATTTTTCATCTAACTATGAATATTGAATGCTTTGTTACTAAGCTAACATTGATTGCAAACCCCGATTTGAAAGACTATATAAGGGAGAACTCTTAGCAACCGGAAACCTAATCCCCACACTTTACGTGTGATACTAGTTTTCTAAGCTAGAGTTGATTCTCCTTTAACCTTTGGTTTTCTTCTTCTAAAACCAGGTTAACGACTTAAATACTTCATTGGGATTGTGAAGCCAGACCGATACTAATTTTCTTGTAGTTGTGTGATCTGATCTTGTTGTTTCTATAATACGAGTACAATTGAAATAATTGGCTTGAGATTTATATCTTCGATAGGCAAGATAAAAAAAGAAATCACAAACACTTCGTCTCATCGTTTGTGATTCCGCAATATCTTTTTTTCACGTTGGGTCGATTAAGATTATTGTGAGGTCATCAATAATATTAGGTCAAGTTCTTTGGGAATATAAGTCCGGGTTATTGATTGGTTCCTGTTCACCTTGATTTATCAAAAGAGAGAACAAAACTCATAGGTTTATTCGTGGGAGACGGATTTATCTATTTTGTAGACTTTTCTATGTGATACAGAATTGTTTATTAAAGTCTTAGACTTTGGGTCGTAACAACTCTTAGTTGTGGGTGATATCAGATAAGGGAATCAAGTACGTAGCATCCCGCTCGGGATCGAGGCGTAGGAGAATAACCGTACCTTGGATCAGTGTGAGATTGATTGGGGTTCAACTACGTCCAGCACCGGTTAATTTGGAGTAGGCTAGAGTCTGTAGCGGCTTAATACAATGTGTGTTCAATCTGGACTAGGTCCCGGGGTTTTTCTGCATTTGCGGTTTCCTCGTTAACAAAATTCTGGTGTCTGTGTTATTTTTGTTCCGCATTATATTTGTTTATATAATTGAAATATCACAGGTTGTGCGTTGTTCAATCAATTAGAATACCCGACCTTTGGGGTTGTTGATTTAAATTGATTGACACTTGGATATTGGTCTTTGGTACCATCCAAGTTATCTCTCTTTGATAAAGACTCGCAGATTTATATTTGCTTGAGTAAAGATCAAATCGAGAGATTGAGATATAAACTCTTTGATATACTTTTATCTAGATTGAGTCTGGTTGTCTAGTTGATTCTCTAGAAAGTATATTGGAGGTCTTCCATACAGATTGCTAATCGAATTGTTGGGTGTGGTTGTTAGACCCTCGTTTTTTCAATTGGTATCAGAGCAGGCAAACACGTTTAAGACCTTATAAGTCTGTGTTTGTAGCGATCTGACTCTATGGACAGAGGTGCTATCTCTATTAACGTACCACCAGTCTTCGATGGCTCTAATTACTTATGGTGGAAAATTGCTATGCGAGCTTTTCTTCAAGCGCGTGATTTTCAATCATGGGTATATGATGTTAATGGCTATGATCCTCCCGTCGTGGTAGTTGGTGATGTAAACGTTCCCAAGAATATTGATGAATACGCCCCTGCTGAGGTACTTGCTGCAAAGCAAAATTCCGACGGTTTGAATGCCATCATACATGCCATTACCCCAAATCTTCAGCACCATGTGACAAACTGCACTAAGTCGCAAGAAGCTTGGGATATCTTAGAAACCGTTTTTGAAGGTAATGCCAGTGAAAAGGAAGCTAGGCTTCCGAACCTTAATTCCGATTGGGAAAACCTTCGTATGGCAGATGAAGAAACATTTGATGAGTTTAATCACAAAGTGTCTGAAATTGTTAATGCATCTTTTTCATTGGGTAAGACTATTCCTGAAAAGGACATTGTGATGAAAATTCTCAGATCGCTGCCATCCAGATATGATTCTAAGAAGCATGCCATCATTGAGGGAAATAACCTTGATAATCTCTCCAGAAATACGTTGGTTGGGAAGCTTAAGATCTTTGATCATGAACATTCATCCAAGACTAAGGATGTTGCGTTCAACGCACTAAAGGACAGTAAATTACTTGATAAAAGTAAAAAAGTGTATATCTCTGGAAGATGATCACTCCGAGACAGACATTCATCGGATGAAGATCTTAAAAATCAGTCTCGATGATCACAAGACAATTTAGGGATCTTCTCTTGAAGAGAAGTAAACGGTTCTCCGAGAGATAAGCCTAATGCATCGGTCAAACCTCATAATCGTGTTCCTCCTAAAAATAGGGATATTGATGAAACTGATGACGAGGATATGCCTCCGTGCTTTAAGGATTAGTCCTATGGGCTAGATATTTAGCTGCTAGATTGGCCATCCACGTCAGATAGGAAAACCTCCTAACCCCTATGGGATGGCCAATCTAGCAGCGAAACGCCTAACAATTCGGCGTTAAACGCCTAATAGTAGAGCGTTTGAAGAATGTCGAACCAAGCGGAGTTTGACCTTATTCTTTATTCACCAACGAATTAATAAATGGTCAGAAGTGGAAAGTTGGGGTTTCACTCGCTCAAATGACCAAATCATCTTTTAAAGTTCATGATGGTGTCATTTTGCAAGTCTATCACTGATGTGTCGTGATAGTAGTATCAATCTGATGCATTTTATTTAGTGCGATTAATCTAGGAAATGATGCAAATTTGGACCCAACTTCATTAAGAATAATATTCTTTCATCTCCTTTCTTTTGATTCATCAACACACGTATTCACCAACGCCGAACCAAGCAAATGTCCATACCAGCGCCTACCAATTCGGCGTTATTCTCTTGAATATTCGCATAACGCCGAATAATCCAAAGCGTTTGTGTCACTTTTTGAGCGCCGAACGGTTCCAATGCGTTTCAATCTCGCGATAATGCGACTATGAGCAAATGCTAGGAGAGAGAAGTAGCCAGATTGAGTGTTAACATTTTTCCAACACTTTTTTCTTGATTTGCAACACTTTTTGGCCAATCTAGCACTCCAATCTAGCCCATAGGGGTTAGCGTAAGTGTAAAGGATTTGGTCATTTTGCAAACGAGTGCCCAAATCGTAGAAAATACACTGGGAACAAAGGTCTTGCTGCAACTCTTTATGAAATGTCTGATTCTAATGAAGACGAGAAATCAAGTGTTGCACTTCTTGGTGAAAGTATTGATTTTGATAATTGTAGCAATACATACATCAATCTTGATATTCTTTCAGAAGATAATCCAACTATTCTGGAAGATAAAGTTGATTCATTCTTTGGAAACTTTGTTTATAATGTTTCAGGTTCCACTATGTGCCTAGCTGCATGTACATCTCAAAAGCCTGATTTTTATCCTAGATTGACGTGTTCGTATTGTTCTCAAAGGGGTCATGAACTTTCAAGGTGTTACAAGTACAAACACCAACTAAGGCACGTCAACAAACTTCAACGAAGAGCAAATTATTTAACAAGGAAGCTTAAACTTGCTCAGAAGACCGCTGAGGTATGTAGGATTTTATATCTAAGAAGTTATTTTCCAAGGACAAACCAAGACCATTAGAGAAGAAATTATGGTCGAGTCGGTTTGATAGACAGAAGTCTGGGGATTCCTCTCATGAGGAAAATGGTGGACAAATTTTTGTTCACCGCAATGCAATTTAATTGTGTTGTTTGATGAAAATCTTGTCTCATGTGTCTGATCAAAGAGACAATGATTTTGTACCTCACGAGCTTTAGGAAAAGTTTTTTTCTTTTTCTTTTTTCTTAGTTTTGATTTTGTGCTTTATCAAACAAAAAGAAAGGGTATTATCGACAATTCTACTCTTCATAGGGTTGAGAGTGGTCGTGTACGAACCTGTTAAAGGTTTCGAAACCCTACATTCCTTTTCCTTCTTTTGAAACTCCTTTTATCACAAGACTACTTATTGAGACTGTGATTTCCTCTCACAAACCCATACACCTATGCATGCTCCAAGTGCTCTGTCTTCTGATGGAAAGGATGTTAATATGATTGTCAAGCCATCAATCATGAAGGAAAATGAAAAATCTCCGTTAGCTCCAACATTGAAAAAAAAAGAAGGAATGTGAGGAAGCCAAGAGCCGTTCCTTCAAACTCTCAGAAGTTTTCTGATGTTCTTGAAGTGTTGAAAGAGATGCGAAAGGAGATTCAACAAATAAAGTATTTTGTGTTTAAGACTCATGAGATTCAGAAGGCCCTGGTTCGACATCATCAGCCAAAAAAGTTTATTGATATAAAGTCCTACCTTAATGAACCTTATGTCCCAATGGATGTTGACGACAAGGAGTTCGGGGACGATAAAGAATTCTTCAAAGGTCATAACATCTAGTAAATCTTCTATTTTTCTGTTTTTGTTAGAAGAATAACTAGAGTTTGGAATATCCATTATTGTGATTACACATAGGTATGTCCAACGTTTTCATCTTCATGTTTTTAGAATTATTGGTTTAAATTATAAACTTGTTTGGAAGATGATTTTTGCAGTATTAATCTTTATGATTTTATATATTGTAATTGTTTATGGGATATGTGTGTTTGCGTCCGTGAACTATGATTGTCCCATATCTTGTCAAAAGTAAAGTCTTTCGTAAGTCGATATTCTTATATTGATAAAGGAATGAATGGACTTTTGACAAATATAAAAGTTAAGCCTATATTGTCAATTATTGATGTAAGATAGGTTAAAATCTTTTGTTTTTCAAGGATTATGTCTATTGTATGTCATGGTGCAAATTCTGATGGAAAATAGAATGAATCCTTGTGTATTCCGCAAAGAATTGATCTTCCCGATCCATATTTTTTGTGTATTACTGTGAGGCTCCGTAATGTGTCTTATGTTGAGCACTAAAACAATCAAAGTTGATTATTTTCATGGTTAGCTTTGTTGTTGTTCCATAAGGTACTTTATGTCGAGCATATTGGACTAAATTAATCATCTTGTTTGGTTATTTAGTTATGACTCCATAAGTTTTCTTATGTTTGAACACTTTTGATTGGGTTGGTTATTTTCATGATTAACTTAGTCATTGCTCCATAGAATCTCTTATGTGAGTATGGCCAATTAAATTGATTACTTTTTGTGATTAGTTTGGTTGTGTATTTCGATTAAATTAATCATGGGTTCTCTTGTGGTTAATTTAATTGAGTATTTTGGATTCAAATTCATACTTGTATGTGATTTGTTATGTCCAAAGAAATCCTTCTTTTCCTTCGAAATTAAGGTCGCTCTTGTTGTTCTTTCGGGAATGACATATTATGGGGGAGTTCTTTTTGAACTTGCGCTTAATTGCCATATCTTTGTGGGGAGTGCGGCTGTGGAATATTATAGGGGTTATCTTGTATCTTTAAACTCCTTGATGAATGCATTTAGCTTCGACTTTATGATTGCATCTAAATAAGATGATGTGTGTTTCTTTCTTTTGGTCATGAAATGTCTCTTTCGAAAATTTCATTAGGATCCCGTTCTTGTACCTTTGCCAATTTTATTGACAAAAAGGGGGAGAATTAATATGTAGTTCACACTACAAATACATATGGTTTTCGGATCATTATGTAAGGGGGGGAGTGGCTTCCATGTGAGATGGAGTATTGACTAAGTGGGAGTGATACATATCACCATAGTATTGTTGTTGAAGTTGTGATACAATTGAACTTTGACGCTGTGTAATGATACTATGACATTGTATAACAATGATTGAGAACTCTTGTTTTCTTATTGTTATAGCTACGGATTTTCAACAACGATGATGCTAAACATACAACCTTTGGGATCATTAGACTACTTGGAAGTGACGAAGATTTCGAGTAATGTTGAAGATTAGACATGTGGAATAGGAGCTACAAAAGTTAATTTATTTATTTTTTGTATTCCATATGTATTAATAGTTTTGCCACTAAAATTGACAAAGGGGGAGATTGTTAGAGCATTGTGTTTGTACCCTAATTAAGTAGGGTATGTGCATACTGCGCAAGCTGTGTAATAATAGAAGACCGTGGGTTATCAAGGTGACCCACGGGGCTCATCAGAGTTGGATCCGGACTAAGTCCGGAGGTTTATCAAAACCAGACCGTGGGTTATCAAGGTAACCCACGGGGCTCATCAGAGCTGGATCCGGACTAAGTCCGGAGGTTTATCAAAACCAGACCGTGGGTTATCAAGGTAACCCATGGGGCTCATCGTGAGCTGGATCCCACTAAGTCAGGAGGTTTATCAAAACCAGACTCAGGTTATCGTGGTGACCCACGAGCTCATCAGAGCTGGATCCTGACTCGAGTCCGAGGTTTATTAAAACCAGACCGTGGGTTATCAAGGTGACCCACGGGCTCATCGTAGAAATGATTCGGGTCCGAGTCCGAGGTTTGTTTAAATAAAACTAGGCCCATTTATAAGATTCGCAAGGCTAAGCCCAGATGACTGGAAGTCATTTGGGGATAATCATAAAATATAGACAAAGATCTTCCAAGATCATTATGAATCATGTGAAGATGATATGTACCTTCCAGGATATATTTAAATCCTAGAAGATAAGTAAGGATCTTTCAAGATAAATTCAGAATCATGTGAAAATATACAAAGATCTCTCAAGATAGACATGGATCTTGAAGGATATGTACAAATCCATGTGGTTATTTTGGATAACTACAAATCTAGGGTTATTATGGGACCGGATTAGGTTTACGCCTATAAATAGAGGCCAGAATCCAACTCAAAAGGGACACAATTCTACACCTTTCTTCACAACTACTTGCATTGATTATCCTCTGACTTTAGCATCGGAGTATCTTTGCAGGTACCCCCATTTTCTTCATCAACTCTTGGAGAATCTATCCAAACGGCAGCGATTCAATCTTCAAGCACGCATCTCGAGGAGTGTTGGGGTAATTAATTTTGCACCAACACATTGCTCGGTCGAACTCGCATGCATTGCTATCTCAAGCATGTTTGTCAATGTTAGTGATCAAAACTATAAGTCTTGATTTCTAGCCTATGTACCTAAAGGTCTCGGACTAGGATAGAAAGTGTAGTTGAGCTCAAGAACTCCATGGCAATCATCATACAAGACGAAGGACTACTCGAGGAACCGGTGGAAATTCGTCGACTAAAAGGTATGTGGAGACTTGAACTTATTTTTCACTCAAAAGTCTATTTACTCTATCTCCTACTCTTGAGACAAAATTCGTTTAGACATATAGACTTTCATTATACACATTTCTATTACTTAGCCGAGTTTAACTCGGCTATCTATTTCTCGAAATATGTGTTGGTAAGCTTTCGCTTCAAACGAATCATCTTTACCTAGTGACGAAAGTCATGTTATGTTTCAATCACTTTGGAAATTGCTCTGACGAAAATTGGTCTGTGAATAACGGCTACATAACGTTCTCTGAGAATGTTTCAATGATTGACATAAGAGTTTAGAATACATAACCATTGGTAGGATATAAGCATTGTTGTGGAAACACATATATGTATAAGTCCTTATTCCTTGAACCAAATTTTTGAACTTTGTTGATCAAGAGAAATGGAAGTGGCGCAAGCCAAGTCCACGAACCGGCCGGTTCTCACCCGAGAATTTCTGCTTTGAGTTTGTGTACTCCTTCCATGAGCTGAAGTCCGCGAACTTGAGTAGGTTATATCTAAAACCGGTTATTCTTGAACTAATGTTTATATAAACTAAGGAATGCTTTTGCAAA
>JAJJWW010013062.1:0-96570 GCA_023531295.1 Papaver armeniacum | reverse complement strand
GATGGAAATGCACTTTGTTACAAGTACGGATTTATCGGACATTGATAAAAGCAATGTAAGGCTAGTGTCAACGTAGTTGTGAGCTACCAAATGTATCGGGAAATCCTCGAGCAAGAAGTTCACTACAAGAACGAAAATAATCTTAACCTTGACGTCAACCTCATAATTTCACACTTCTGGGAAATCGGACTTTGCAAGTAAAGTACCTTAATTTTCTTGGGCCTAAGTACACTTAGTCTCTTGTACTTTATGTTGTCTTTGACTACGGTTTGTTTGATGTTGCATGTATAGTTTATCTATAAGTAATTTTTTCTCTATTATGTAGAATTTTACTTTGTTTATGATATTCTATTGTTTAGCATGTATATTAGAATGGAAAGGACATCATTCTAATGTGACATAAAAATCTAAAGAAAGTGAGATAAATTGTTCATTTTTATAACATTCTTGCATATTGTACTTGTAGGAATGTCTTAGCGAGAAATATAATGTTTAGGTAATAGTGGAAGCACCCACACTATCCTAAGAAATAGACAATTATTTGTTGATCTTACTCCTTGTAATACCTCTGTGACTACGATTATTTTATCATCATAAGTAATAATTGGGCGACATAGGGCTCAATTTTTGTTGCCAAACATCATAATGATTAAAGTCACAGAAGATCTATATGCACCAAGAGCTAACCGTACCTTTTTGGGTTTCAAGTATATCCGTGCAAATGGTTATCACTTGGAAACTCACCGTGAAAATGGAACTAAGTACGTATATGTGGTCTCTAGTGAATGCGGAAGGAAGTGCATCTTAGAGAAACTAATGAGTCAATCTAGTGGATTGTACATCACCACTATAAGGATTATTGAATCTCATGTTGTTACCAACGATGAACTGTTGGCCTATGACTCATATAAGCTTTGACATGATCGACTAGGGCACCCAGGTCGTGATATGATGATCCGTGTTTAAAGAACTCACACGGACATACCTTCTTTCGAATGAAAAATAAAATGGGAATACATATTATTATAATGCATAGTAACAATGTGCTTTCTAAAGTAAATGATGCACAATCTATGCCTTCTAAAGTAAGAGAAGCGGAGACCTTCGCCTTCCAAAGTAATTAAAGCGCACCCATTGTCCCATTCTTATTTGATGTTCTTATTGAAGGCACATCGCTCATTCTGCAAAGATTGTTCTTTAGCAAAACATAGGATCGAGACCATCCTATGCTAAAGATACCAAACAAAATATTTCATTTTTACAAAGAATACAAGGTGATATTTATGGACATATACATCCAGAATGTGGCCATTCAGGTATTTTATGGTTCTGGATGATGCTTCAAACCGTTGGTTACACGTTGCATATTGTTGTTCACAAGAAATGTTGCATTTGCAAAGCTCCTAGCACATATTACTCGATTAAGGGCTCACCACCAGGATTATCCAATCAAGTCTATCAAACTTGATAATCTTTGGAGATTTTACATCTAAAGGATTTGATTATTTCTTGTATATAATGAATTAACGTAGAGCATCCCACCTCATGTACACACTCAAAATGTTCTTTGGAGCTACCATCAAAAGGTTACGGATGATAGCTAGGGAATTGGTTATGCGTCCAACTTGCCCTTACTTCACGTATATGCCATATTGCATGCAACATTACTTATTCGTTTTAGAGTATCCACTTTGCTAGCCAACCATTATTTTGCATACCGGTTGGTAGCGGATATGAGCTCTGAAATTTCACACTTACGCATATTTGGTTATGCCGTATATGTTCCTATTATGCCCCAACGTATCTAAGATGGGTCGAAAGATGAGTAGGTATTTATGTTGGATATGAATCCCTAACAATTATCCGCTACATAGAACCATTGATGATGATATCTTTATCGCTAGATTTGCGGATTGTCACTTTGATGAGACATGCTTCCCGCGTTAGGGGGATGGAAAGGATTTCTAAGGGAACAACATGAACTGTCATGGTGTGTTCCCACGTTGTCTCATCTTGATCCACACACAAATGTGAAAGTGAAGTGAAAAGAATTATCAATATTTTGAATGTAAGGCGTATTCAATTGCCTAATGCATTTATTGATGCCAAAGTGACGAGATCACGCATACCAACTTGTAAAGCGTGCCCGCAAGGTTAGATATCCTTAATCTAGGATATGCACCATAAACTAAGGTGTTGCAACTACATTTTTTGGAAGTGTGGTTGACGTGGCTCCATAAAGGAAGTTGAGGAACCACCAGGTTCGACTAATGCTCACCTAGAAAGAAAGAGGGTGAGTGAGGCACAATCTAATGTTTATAGCATCCGTAATGATCATCTCATGAGATTGTGTCTAATTATGTCCATGAATCATACTGGAGGACGCTCCGAAGTTTTAAATTATTCTAGAGAACAATGAAATCCTGTTGGATTATAAGAATGTGCATGAGTCATGGAAGGATCATGCATGGATGTTTATGATATAATTCCTACATAGTTGCTCCAAAAGTAGAGCATAATGAGATCGAACCATGATCTACATTGATTAATCTCAAAAAGAGAGCATATTTGGCCTTAGCAATCCAGAAGAACTTAATTCTTTGACAAATATCTGAGGTATTTGGTATGATAATGCTAATCCACCAAGTATAAATCATGTGGGACATGTATGATTATTTGTGACAAAAGCGTAGTGAGAGGAAACGAAGTCTTAAAGTAAAAAGATTCAACTTGTGGCGCGAGGTTTGCTCATAAACCCCACTGGATCGCTTATTCTTTTGTAGTGAACATCATAATGTTACGTAATTGTATGAGCTTGGAAGTTTTGAAGGGCTTGAAATGCATCATATATATGTAGTTACGTCATATCTTTATGGGGATCCGGATACAAAGATATTCATGAAAATGCTAGATAGCATTTCATTTCCCAAATCAAGTAACTCTAAACCACGGGAGTGCGTTTGCAATTCGATTAAACGCTCTCTTTATAGATTATAACAATCCGGTCGGATGTGGTATACCCGTCTAAGTGATTATTTGATTGGGAAGGGATATACAAACAAAGAATTGTGCCCCCTACGTGTTTGTAAAGAAAATGAGTTCCGAATTTGCATATAGCTTCCTATAAAACGGATGAACATATAATATGTACTCTTGACGAATTAAGAGAAATAACAAGCTATTTAAAATCCGAATTTGAGATGAAAGATCTTGGGAAAACTCGGATGTGTCTAGGACTTAAACTAGAACATCGAGCTTGTTGAATATTTATTCACTAGTCATATATGTCCATAAGATATTCGGAAATTTAATATGGACAAAGTACAGTAGGCTAGCACTTCCATGAATGGTCAGAAATTTAGATGTACATAAAGATCCATTTCGTCTAAAGGAAGGTGATTAGAAAGGTATTGGGAGAAGGATGTCCCTATCTAAGTGCAATAGTCGTATTACAGTAGTTAGCGCAGTGTACTCGATCAAATATCTTCTTCTCAATGAACTTGTTAGCTGATATAGCTTAGCCCTATAGCACGTCATTGGAATGGTATAAAGAATATCTTTAGATATGCGAAAATACGAGTCTAACAACCACACCCAAAAATTCGTTTGGCAATTTGAGAGGACTTACTCCAATACACTTTCTAGAGAATCAAATAGACAGTCAGACTCAATCTAGAGTAAAGTATATCAAAGAGTTTAATATCTCTGTTTCACAATGTAATAAACAAATCGAGAATGATAGAAATCCATGAGCCTTAGATTATTATGAAACAACTTGAACGGTACCAAAGACGAATGTTCAAGTGTCAATAAATGTAAATCAACAACCAAAGGTTGGATATTCTAATTGATTGATCTTAACGCACAACCTATGATATTTCAATTATATAACAAAATATAATGCGGAAAAAAATAACACAGACACCAGAATTTTGTTAACGAGGAAACCGCAAGTGCGAGAAAA
Organism: Papaver armeniacum; assembly: GCA_023531295.1. Classification (NCBI taxonomy): domain Eukaryota; kingdom Viridiplantae; phylum Streptophyta; class Magnoliopsida; order Ranunculales; family Papaveraceae; genus Papaver; species Papaver armeniacum. The sequence goes on along the minus strand of JAJJWW010013062.1, from coordinate 92,606 downwards.
ACCCGGGACCTAGTCCAGTTGAACACCACATTTGTATTAAGCCGCTACAGACACTAGCCTACTACCAATTAACTTGAACTGGTTCAGAGTTGAACCCTAATCAATCTCACATTGATTCAAGGTGCAGGTTGCGCTCCTTACGTCTCTCGATCTTAGCGAGGATACTACGCACTTGATTCCCTTGGTGATCTCACCCACAACTAAGAGTTGCTACAACCCAAAGTCGAAGACTTGATAGATAAATAATCTACACAGAAAAGTCTATAGGATTGAATAAATCTGTCTCCCACAGAAATACCCAAGAGTTTTTGTTCCGTCTTTTGATAAATCAAGGTGAACAGGAACCAATTGATAAACCGGACTTATATTCCCAAAGAACAGCCTAGTATTATCAATCACCTCATAATAAATTTAATCTACTAGCGAAACAAGTTATTTTGGAATCACAAACGATGAGACGAATTTTGCTTGTAATTACTTTTCTATCTTTCCTATCATAGATATAAAATCTCGAGCCAATTATTTCAATTGCACTCCACCACGATAGAAACTTGACAAGATCGGATCACGTAACTACAAAGATAATAGTTGGGTTTGGCTTCACAATCCTAATGAAGTCTTCAAGTCGTTAACCTACGGGGTCTCGGAAGAAAACCTAGGGTTAAAGGAGAATCGACTCTAGTTATGCAACTAGTAACACACAGGAAGTGTGGGGATTAGGTTTCCCAGTTGCTAGAGTTCTCCTTTATATAGTTTTCAAATCAGGGTTTGCAATCTAAGTTACCTTGGTAACAAATCATTCAATAATCACCGTTAGATGAAAAACCTGATTCAACCAAGTTAATATCTTTCAACTATTAGATCGAACTTAGCTTGTTACACACATATGCAATGTACCCTCATTTAGGTTTTTGTAACCGTACCTAAACGTGTACACCAGTTTGGTTCACAAATAGTTAACCGAGGTTAGCCATATGATTACTCTCATATCAACCTTACTCATCTTAACCATAACTAGTTCAAATGACTCAAATGAAACTAGTTAAAAGTTGTTTAATTGTTTAGAAAACTAAATTGAAATCAAATCGGTTTGATTCACTTGAATCAATCATGAACATTATAGCCACGGTTTGCAAAGATTGCATTCCTTATGATTTAAATGTTTAAGTCCATGGTACTGACCGCTTGACAAAGTAACTAGCTTAAATATGCGTACTTAAGAACCGGTTTTGAGTTTGTTATGTTTCCAAACTCTGCAGAAATTTTCGGTTCAAAAACTTCCGCCATGTAAGTGACTAGTTAAGAATTTTGCCAAAACCAAACTCAAATGAAAATTCTCGGTTCAAGAACTTCCGCAGTACGCATACTTAACCTATCTCCTTCACCAATTTTGTATACACACATATGCATACTCTTGGCTCCCGGTTTATGGACTTATACACTAATGTGCGAACACACTATATATGCTTACATCCAAAGATGGTTACATCATCAACTCTTTATTTCAATCATTGAAACATTGTTTTATAATGACAATAGCCGTTTTCACACACTATTAGCATCAAAGCAATTTTCAAGATATTGAAATAATCATTATCGAAACATTCCAAGCCTACATCAAATGATTGTATCACACAAACCATGTAAGATGTTACTCGGAAATTTTCTCATGATATAAGATGAACTTGGTCGAAGCGAAAGCTTACCAACACATATTTCGAGAAATATGTAGGCGAGATATACTCAGCTCGAAATCTCAAATGTGTATAAAGTAAACTATATCGTAACACGACTTATGTCTCAATATAGGAGATAGTAGAAATAAACTTTCCAAGTGATATATAAGTTCAAGTCTCCACATACCTTTTGTCGAAGAAGTTCCACAAGCTCCCCTTAGTAGTTCTTCGTCTTCAAGAGATGAACGTCGAGATATTTAAGCTCAACTACACTATTTATACCCTAGTCCGAGACATCTACAAATAGGCTAGAAATCAAGACTTATAGTTTTGATCACTAACATTGACAAACATGCTTGAGATAGCAATGCATGCGTTATTGACCGAGCAATGGTCTAACAATCTCCCCCTTTGTCAATTTTAGTGACAAAACTATCAATCCATATGGATTACAAAAAAGATAAAGAAATGTAGCTTCTTATCCACATGCTTGATCTCCATGGAATCTTCAACGCGACTCGAAATCTTCGTCACTTCTAAGTACTCCATGATCCTAAAGGTTGTAAGTTCATTATCACAGTTGTTGAATATCCATAGCTATAACAATGAGAAAACAAAATGCTCTCAATCATTGTCATACAGTGTCATAGTATTATTACACAACATCAAATTTCAATTGTATCACCACTTTGACAATAACACTATGGTGATATGCATCACTCCCCCTTAGTCAATACATATCTCAACATAAAATCCACTCCCCCTTACATAATGATCCATAAACCATATGTATTTGTAGCGTGAACAACACATTAATTCTCCCCCCTTTTTGTCAAAAAAATTGGCAAAGGTACGAAAATTAGTGGGATCCTAATGAAATTTCCACGGAGATACATCATGACCAAAAGGTGTATTAACATACCAACAAATTTAGATGCAATCATAAAGCCGAAGCTAAATGCATTCATCAAGGAGTTAATAAATATACTAGACAACCCCTAAAAATTCCACAGCCGCACTCCCCACAAAGATTTGGCAATTAATGCAAAATGAACTCTCCCCCATAAAATGTCATCCCTGAAGGAACAACAAAGACGACCTTACTTTCACAAGAAAAGAAGGATTTATTTGGACAAACAAATTACATGAAAACATGAATCTGAATCAAAAAATATTCAATTGAAATAACCACAAGAGAACCCATGGTTAGTTCAATCGAAAAATATAACCAAATTAATCACAATAAAACCCATGATTAATTCAATTGGAATACACAACCAAATTAACCACAAAAAGCGATCAATATAATTGGTCATGCTCGACATAAGCGAACTTACGAAGCAACAACTAAAATAACCAAAAGAAAGTGATTAGTTTAGTTGATCATGTTCGACATAGAGAACCTTACGGAGCAACAACTAAGCTAATCATAAGAGAATGATCAACTCAGTCGATTGTGCTCAACATAAAGTGGATCGGAGGTCGACCAAATACTGCGGAATAGACAAGGATTCATCCTATTTTCCATCACTATTTGCACAATGACATATAATAAACTTAATCCTTGTACACAAAATTTTTATCCTTTCTTTTTATCAAAACATGAAATAAAAGGCTTTAACTTTTGTAATGTCAAAAGTTCATTCTATCTTCCATCAATACATTCATATCGACATAATAGAGATAATTTTTGAACAAGTATGGGACAGTTACAGGTTCACGGACGTAAACAACATATCCCATAACAATTTGCAATATATAAAATCATAAAGATTAAAATTGCAAAAATCATCTTCAAAAAAATATTTTAGAATTTAATAAATAAATTTAAAAACAATGAAGATGAAAATCGTTGGACATAGCTATGTGTACTCACAATAATGGCTATTCCAAACCCTAGTTATTCTTCTAAAAACACAAAAAGACGATTTAATAGACATTGAGACCTCTGAAGAATTCTTTATCGTCCCTGAACTCCTTGTCATCAACAGCCATAGGTACATAGGGTTCATGGAGAAAGGAGTCAATTCCAACGAACCTTCTAGGGGTGATGATGTTGAACCCGGGGGCCTTACAGATTTCAAGAGTTCTTACAACAAAAGCCTTTATTTGCTGAATCTCCTTCCTTGCTTCCTTTAATTCTTCAAGAACATCAGAAAACTTCTGAGAATTTGAAGGAACAACTCTTGGCTTCCTCACATTCATTCTTTTTCTTTTCAAAGTCGGAGGCAACGGATATTTTTATTTTTCCTTTATGATTGATGGCTTAACAATCATATTAACATCTTTTCCATCAGAACACATGATGCTTGGAGTCTCCATACGTGTATGGGTTTGTGAGAGGAAATCACAATTTAAACTCAACATGCAATCTTAAGATGAAAAGAGTTTCAGAGAAGGAAAAAGGAATGTAGGGTTATGGAACCTTTTAACACAGGTTCACGCATGCTCGATTCACGACCCTAAAGAGAGTGGAATAGTCGAGAATAACCCTATTTTTATAAACATGGAGGTTCCTTACAATATCAATTAGATATGAAAGAATTCCAAATCATACAACAAATCTAAGAAAAGTAAAACATTTTTTTCTTTTCTTTTTTAAGCCTGAGGTGTGCACATTCTTGTCTCTTTTAATCAGGCACATGAGACAAGATGCACAAAAAAAACACAATTAAGTTGTGATGTGGTGAACAACAATTTGTCCACCATGACCCTTTTGAAAGGAATTCATAGATCCATGTCTATCAAAGTGTTTATACCATACTCTATTCTCTAGTGGTCTTGACCAATCTTTGGAAACTAACTTCTTTGAAGAGGATCTTACATACCTCAGCGGTTTTTTGAACAAGTTTAAGCTTGTTTGCTAGGCGATTTGCTCTTCGTTGAAGTCTCTTGACATGTCTCATCTTGTGTTTATACTTGAAACACCTTGAAAGTTCATGACCCTTGAGTGAACAGTAAGAGCATGTCAATGGATAAGGTGATTGGACGCCCGAGATGTGCAATCTGCTAGGCACGAGTGGAACTTTGAAATCGAGATGAGAGTTTCCAACGAGAAAGGTTAATTTCTTCTTCAGTTAGTTGAGTTTCTTTTCCGGAAGAATATCAAGATTGATGTATGTATTGCTACAGTTATCAAAATCGATATCTTCACAAAGAAGTGCAATACTTTATTTTTCGTCTTCATAAGAATCATAGTGATCATACATTTCAACAAGAGTTGCAGCAAGACCTTTGTTTCAAGTGTATTTTCTACGATTTGGACACTCATTTGCAAAATGACCAAAACCTTTACACTTACGAGATTGTGGCATATCCTCGTCATCACCTCGTCGGATCCCTATTTTTAGGAAGAACGGGATTGTGAGGTTTTAGCGACGACCTAGGTTTGTCTCTTGAAAACCGTTTACTTCTCTTGATAAGAGATCCCTAAACGTCTTGTGATCATAGAGGCCGTTTGTCAAGATCTTCATCGATGAATCGGTCTCGGAAAGATCATCCCCGGAGACATAAACACTTTTACTTTTGTCAAGTAATTTAGTGTTCTTTTTGTGCTTTGAAGGCAACATCTTTGCGATTTTGGATGTGTGCTCATGATCAAGATCTTTATCTTTCCAACCAACGTGTTTGGAAAGAGCATCAAGGTTATTTCCTTCAACGATGACATGCTTCTTAGAATCGTATCTACGTGGCAAGTGATTTGAGAATTTTCATCACAATTTACTTTTCAGGAATAGTCTTACCCAATGCAAAAGATGCATTAACAATTTCAGACACTTTGTGATTAAACTCATCAAATGAATCTTCATCTGCCATACGAAGGTTTTCCCAATCATAATTAAGGTCTTGAAGCCTAGCTTCCTTTTCACTGGTATTTCCTTTCCCAAGCATCTTTAGACCTAGTGCACGTAGTCACATGGTGCTGAAGATCTGGGGTAATGGCATGTATGATGGCATTCAAACCGTTGGAGTTTTGCTTTGCAGCAAGTATCTCGGCAGCATTCTATTAACCAATGTTCTTTGGAACGTTCACATTCCCTACTGCCACAACGGGAGCATCATAGCCATTAACTACATAAACTCATGATTGAAAATCACGCGCTTGAAGAAAGGCACGCATATCAATTTTCCACCATAAGTTATTAGAGCTATCGAAGACTGGTGGTACGTTTATAGAGATAACACCTTTGTCCATATCAGATCGCTACAAACACAGACTTATGAGGTCTTTAATGTGTTTGCATGCTCTGATACCAATTGAAAATGCGGGGGTCTAACAACCACACCCAACAATTCATTTGGCAATCTGAGAGGACTTACTCCAATACACTTTCTAGAGAATCAACTAGACAGTCAAACTCAATCTAGAGTTAAGTATATCAAAGAGTTTAATATCTCTGTTTCACAATGTAATAAACAAATCGAACATATAGAAATCCGTGAGCCTGATTATTATGTGAAACAACACGGTACCAAAGACCAATATTCAAGTGTCAATCAATGTAAATCAACAACCAAAGGTTGGATATTCTAATTGATTGATCTTAACACACAACCTATGATATTTCAATTATATAACAAAATATAATGCGGAAAAGAAATAACAAATACACACGAGAATTTTGTTAACGAGGAAACCGCAAATGCGAGAAAAATCCAGCACCTAGTCCGGATTGAACACCACATTGTATTAAGCCGCCTACGGACACTAGCCTACTACCAATTAACTTCGGACTGGACTGTAGTTGAACCCTAATCAATCTCACACTGATTCAAGGTACAGTTGCGCTCCTTACGTCTCTGATCCCAGCAGGATACTACACACAGTTGCGCCCCTTAGCTGATCTCACCCACAACTAAGAGTTGCTATGACCCAAAGTCGAAGACTTGATAGACAAATCTGTCTCACACAGAAAAGTCTATAGGATTGAATAAATATTTCTCCCACGAAATACCCAAGAGTTTTTGTTCCGTCTTTTGATAAATAAAGGTGAACAGGAACCAATTGATAAACCAGACTTATATTCCCGAAGAACAGCCTAGTACTATCACCTCACAATAAACTTAATCGACTAGCGAAACAATTTATTGTGGAATCACAAACGATGAGATTTAAGTTTGTTTGTGATTACTTTTCTATCTTGCCTATCAAAGATATAAAATCTCGAGCCAATTATTTCAATTGCACTTAACACGATATAAACAACAAGATCGATCACGCAACTACAAAGATAATAGTTGGAGTCTCGGCTTCACAATCCCAATGAAGTCTTCAAGTTATTAACCTACTGGGTCTCGAGAAGAAACCTAAGGTTAAAGGAGAATCAACTCTAGTTATGCAACTAGTAACACACATGAAGTGTGGGGATTAGGTTTCCCAGTTGCTAGAGTTCTCCTTTATATAGTTTTTCAAATCAAAGTTTGAAATCTAAGTTACATTGGTAACAAAGCATTCAATAATCACCGTTAGATGAAAAACCAGATTCAACCAAGCTAATATCTTTCAACCGTTAGATCGAACTTAGCTTGTTACACACAAATGAAATGTACCCTCATTTAGGTTTATGTAACCGTACCTAAATTTGTACACCAGGTTGGTTTACAAATAGTTAACCGAGGTTAGACATATGATTAATCTAATATCAACCTTATTCATCTTAACCATAACTAGTTCAAATGACTCAAATGAAACTAGTTAAGTGTTGTTCAATTGCTTAGAAAACACAATTGAAATCAAATCGGTTTGATTCACTTGAATCAATCATGAACATTATAGCCACGGTTTGCAAAGATTGCATTCCTTATGATTTAAATGTTTAAGTCCATGAACTGTCCGACTTGACAAATAACCAACTTAAGTATGCGTACTGGTATGCGTACTTAAGCAATCGGTTTTGAGTTTGTTAAGTTTCCAAATTAACTCAGCAAAAATTTTCGTTTCAAAAACTTCCGCCAGTAACTAGTTAAGAGTTTTGCCAAAACAAACTCAGCCTCCTTCACCAATTTCATATACACACATATGCATACTCTTGGCTCCCTGTTTATGAACTTATACACTAATGTGCGAACACACTATATATGCTTATATCCAAAGATGGTTACATCATCAACTCTTTATTTCAATCATTGAAACATTCTTCTATAATGACAACAATCTTTTTCACACACTATTAGCATCAAAACAATTTTCAAGATATTGAAATAATCATTATCGAAACATTCGAAGCCTATATCAAATGATTGTATCACACAAACCATGTAAGATGTTATTCGGCAATTTTCTCATGATATAAGATGAACTTCGTCGAAGCGAAAGCTTACCAACACATATTTTGAGAAATATGTAAGGGAGATATACTCAGCTCGAAATCTCAAATGTGTATAAAGAAAACTATATCGTAACACGACTTATGTCTCAATATATGAGATAGTAGAAATAGACTTTCCAAGTGATAGATAAGTTCAAGTCTCCACATATCTTTTGTCGAATAAGTTCCACATGCTCCCCTTAGTAGTTCTTCGTCTTCAAGAGATGAACGTCGAGAGATTTAAGCTCAACTACACTATTTATATCATAGTCTGAGACATCTACAAATAGGCTAGAAATCAAGACTTATAGTTTTGATCACTAACATTGACAAACATGCTTGAGATAGCAACGCATGCGAGTTTGACCGAGCAATGCTCTAACAGATACCTAAAGGGAACCATTGACAAGGGTTTGTTTTATCCCTATGAATACGAAAGGAAAGATGCTAATGTAATTGCTACTCCTCACACCAAAACCCAAAATAATACTTTGGTTAGTTTTGTTGATGCTGGGTACCTTTGAAACCCACGCAAAGGTCGATCCTAAACTGGATACGTGTTCACTATTGGGAATACAGCGGTATCCTAGAGATCGACCATGCAAACCCTTGTGGCCACCTCCAAGAACGACTCTAAGATCATTGCCCTCTCGTGAGTGTATATGGTTCAGGTCTATCATTACACTAGAGGGACATGTGTTTTGAGTTCTACCACCGAAGAGCCAACTTATATTTACGAAGATAATGCAACTTGCGTCGATCATATGAAGCAAGGGTATATCAAGGGTGATAATACTCAATATATATCACCGAAGTTATTTTACAATCAACGACAACAATGTCTTCTAAACATTCAAGTCAGTAAAGTAAAGTCTGACGAAAATGTGTTAGACTTATTTACTAAGTCATTACCTAAGTCCACATCTGAAACACATGTGAGAAGTATAGGACTAAAGAGACTGTCCAAACTTCCATGACTACATGTAAAAGATATATGACTAAAGGAATTGTCCAAAGTACTGTAATTGCATAACTGCAGAGGGCTAAATGAATTGCCCAAATGCATCGGACTAAAGTAATTGTCCGACTCCCGTGATTGCATGAATACAGAAGATTAAAGGAGGTGTCTGACTGCATAAGACTAAAGGAAGAGTTCGACCATATAGGACTAATGGAATTGTCCAAGCTCCCATGACTGTATTGGACTAAAGAAACTTTCATATGACAGGGAAGGTACCTAGTGGTATGTTGTACTCTTTTTCCCTTCATCGGGGTTATTTTTTCCCATAGGGTTTTGTTACTTGGTAAGGTCTTTGATGAGACAACATTAATATCGGAAGTGCAACCGGGGGGAGATGTCGCCATCAGGGGGAGTATCCAACGATGTAATGATGACGTCAAAGTGTGTTGTACTCGTTTACTTCACCGGTGTTACTTTTTCCCACAGGGTTTTGTTACTCGACAAGGTTTTTAATGAGACAACAAAACACTAGAAATACAACTTCGGTTGAGGTTGTTCTTCTCATTCAGGTTTTCGTGCGAAATATTTTTCCTGACACGGTATTACGAAGGAGAAAATTCTTGCAAGCGACACCATTTTTAGAAGCTCAAATGTCTTTTTCCTTCGACCAGTTTTTCATCGACGAAAGTTTTCTGGCAAGGTTTTGACAAACCAATAAGTTTGTAATGGTGGTCATCCAAGGTGGAGTGTTGTAGGAACCTCCCTTCTCCTTGGACACATGTCATGCACCTCCCTTCTTCTAGACACATGTAATACCACCTCACATGCAAGCTAACACATGATAACTAGAGTTATCTCTCTTTTGAATTTATACGAGAATAGTCAATGAATGGAATACACTGATTCTCCTTCTCCTCTACTTTTGGTTTTATTATGTTTCTTTCCTATTTCCAACATACTTGGCAATAATGAAACACAAGATAGGGAATAATGGAACACAAGAGAGTACTTTTTAGTACAACGATAAGTTCAGAACTCAGGGTTGTTAAATAAGGCGTTGCTCCAAACAAATTGTAACAAGAGCATACACATTTGATTCCCTATAATTCTTGCATTAATGGTCAAGCCAACAATTTTGAAACGTTAATTAATAAATAATTAAATATTATAATACCTGCATACCTAGAAAAATGACATCATGTCTATTCCAAAAATGGAGGGAGTATATCACTGGTTATCGGAAAATTGGTTTGTATAACCAATCCTCGTCTGAACCAATAATCAGTTACAAAATTTCTGTACAGGAATTTGACTCTTCAAGAATTGAACCAGCAAGTATTCATGACATATAAATTTTTCATCAGTTTTCTAGCATAGGTACGCAAGAAACGCATCTCTTGAGAATCTATAAAAGAGTACAACTATACTAGACATATACACGGTTCTTGTCTCTTCTATATTTATGTTGTAGGCGGGTAATAGTACTTAAGATTTCAAGGGTGATTCATCCATATTGTTAGTGGCCGGTCGCACGAAGACTTGACCGTATCCTAGGAAACGATTTGTACTCAATCCTATCGAGAAAATCTTGGTGAGTAGGAGCAAATAACGTTTTAAGAAAAGTTTTCTATATGCCTTCAAGCCGTTACTGTTTCAAATCCAAACTCAGAATTCCAACATTATGTGTTATATTTATTGTGTTAAGGTAAATTTTAGAGTTACTTTTTTTTTTTTTTCCTTATCCTCAATGGTTTTTTTTTTTTTTAAGACCCAATAATAGTAAACTGTGGCCTCTGTGGCGGGAAAAAGATTTAGAAGATCCCATGATTAAGTTTATAATAACGACCCAGCCTTTATTCAAGTACGTGCATCTTGTCACACACAATACACCATCGACGATACAAACTAAAACATATTAAGCAAGTGGAAATTGAAAAAATACCCCTCCTTTTCAAGGGTCTTCACAAATACCCTTAAGGATTTCACAAATACCCCTAAAGGGTATATTTTAAATTTTTAGGGTATAGTTTTGTCACATCTAAAATTATATTAAGTCAATTCAACCTCCTTAGGAGGTTGGGTTGACGTTTTCACGCGTCAAGAACATACTAGTTCATTTTAATTATCCAAAAAAGAAACTTAGTTCATTTTCATTATCCACTTAAAAAATACCACTTAGGGGTATTAATAAAATGGACAGGGGTATTTGTGAAGGCCTTATATTCTAGGGGTATTTAAATAATGTTCCCATTAAGCAATCACAACAAGAACAACATCGCACATCCGACCACAGTAATTACTAGAACGTGGTCTTTTATTTTTTTTAACGATAAGTTCATGCAAAAAATGCACAAACGGGCTGGGGCAGATCATTTACAGTACCTAACAAGCGATGTAGATACTCTTCCATCCAAAGGAGCTACACTTACGAACATCTGATGTAAATCGAGCTTGGACCGAACCACTACACCAAGAACTGCCGTACAATCTAGCAGGTTGACCAGTGTAGTCGAAATAGTAACCAGCATAGTAGTTAATATTCTTACATCCACATCCTTGATAAACTTCGCCACCACCGGTGCAACCAGGTGCCTTCCATACTGTCAATGAGCTAGCATTAGCAAAGTCGGTCACTAAGGCCCCGAAAACAAGAAATAGAACGATAACTGAATACTTGTGTTGAGCTGCCATGGCAAAAAAGAAAAGAAAAGGGGGAGTGTTGGTTTTACTAAGAAGAGGGGAGTGTTGTGATCGATAGGATATATATGTAAGTTGTAGTGATGAAATTTGTATCCAAATGTGTTGTATATTTATAGGCAAAACTTTGTACTGGTGGTAAATATATAATCACCAAGAGGGTGACGAGGAAGGAAACATATGGACATTGAGAACTAGTCAGTTTGAAGAATATGGTTATCGATGAGTAGTTGTTTGACCAACTTGATGAAAATAGACAAAATTTTGGGGGGAAACAAACGGAGAAAACAAAGATTGATCAATTTTTTTTATCCAATAGCAGATTAGAAGATTTTTGTTTCCAGACACTTGGGCAAGGCTGATTCATACTATACGTATTATATTTCTCTTTTGTTTATTAACACTAGCCATCAATACTGTATTAAGTGCAGAAATAGTCATACATAACCTAAATCTTTGAAAACGTGAAAGGTTATAAACCGCTTGGATGAATCTAGAAGCCTATCATGGGCCTCCAAGTTTTTGTTCCGAGGATTTACAAAATGACAAAATCGAATCATGAAAGTCGTTAACAGAACTCCAATCCTACTACTTATGTTAATTACTAAAGTGCCCTCCATTAATTGGGCCGACCGACCAAGCGAGGGAGGACGTTCTATATTCCTTCTATACAATCATTTTTTTGTAAAATATAAGTGATCAATTGACACAAAAAAGTTGGAAATGGTTCGGGCAGAAAACCAAAAATGTCCCTATGAATCATTTTTTTTTCTTTAGACATTTTCGTAAATAAACCGAAGAAGAAGGGCAAATGGGTATTAGACATTTTCGTAAATAAACCGAAGAGAAAGGGCAAATAGGTATTAGACATTTTCGTAAATAGAATGATGTACTCCCTCCGTTACAAGAAAAGTGATACTTTCACTTTAGATACAATTCTCAAAAATTGAATGCATAGCCATTATGCAAACCACCACAAAAGATGCATAACACATTATGTAGCCATATTTTGGTGTATGCATAAACTAATTTTTCGTTTCAGGAAAAGTGAAACTGTACTTTCACATTTTGTTTTAAGAAAAGTGTACTTTCACTTTTGTCAATTTGACATATTTTTAGGAAAAAATGAAACTGCAGAAGTATCTCTTTTTCTGAAACGGAGGTAGTATATGCTTAACAATATCATTCCAAAAAGAAAGAAAGATGCATAACGAATTACGGGGCCACCACAATGGATGCTTAACAGTTTATACGGTCGTATTTTGGTTCATGCATCCACTAATTTGGTTATGCAACCATTAAAACGATGTATATGCCTCAAAAATAGATGTACAACGCGCTATGCAACGAACGGTGTTTTGTGTTTCTTCGGTCAGCCCTCCCCACCGTAACAACGGTATTCTAGATATTATTAATGATTACGTTAACTAAATTAAATGATTAGACTAATTGTTTGATTTATAATTCTTGGAAATTAAAGATAAAAAAAGATTGATTTTTTTTTTCTTGAAAATTGAACTTTCGGTTAGGAAACTTTACCGTAAATAAAATATACGGTTGGGAGTTGATATTTTCCCAACCATAGACAAATCCAGGATAGCTTACGTTTAGGATTTGAACATTCAAAATACTTTAGTATTTCCTAATCGTAAACCTTAAATAAGGTCGGGAGTTAATGTTTTCCCAACCATATACAAATCCAGGATAACTTACGGTTGGAAAGATTTATAAAAGAAAATTGACAATTAAAAATACGGTTGATTTCCTAACCGCAAATCAAAACCATAAGAGCTTATATATTTATATTATAGATTATGTTCCCTCAATCTATATTTAGGTTATGTGAATCTATAAGAGCCTTTCTATAATAAAAAAAAAAGAAAAAAAAAAAATATCTATAAGAGCCTTCGAAACCAAATTTTTAGAGACTCAGACCCTAATATAAATGGATTATAAATCTGTAAACTGAGTTTTCAAGATTTTAAGTGTACCCGTTTCAACCGTCTATGCCAAATACAAGATAAGTACATATGGAAAAATTTATAATGTCATAGAAAACTATATAACCTGGCGGGGTTGTAAGAATAAGAGTGCATGATTAAGGTCATTTTAAAATGGGTCCTGTTAACTTATATCCCAGTATATACGTTAGGGAATAGTAAACAAATAATTTCTTACATTGATTCCCTAACTTTATATCGTGTTTAGTGTAGTTAATCTAAAATTAATCAAGATTTCTATTTCCAATTTTACCCTTGGGCTTTATATAACTATGGTAATTTATTATAGTGGGACCTTGAGTTTTTAGTCAATAAAATTTATACTTCATCGTTAATAAATCACTCGTGCATAATTCTTCGCACATCTATAGTATTTAATTAGAGTCTAATCTTACGATCATGATTTCTTTACTAAAGTTTGAACTGATTTTTTTCCCTTGATCTTTCTTGGTAGGGTTTTGTTATCTAGGCAAAGCTGGAAGACATTAAATGATAAATTTCTTCTGGTTCTTTAAACCGATATGGTTGGTTCTCGTCGGAACTTAAATGGCAAACGTTATTATCGGGTGAGAGAAATTCGGTTTGTAACTAACTTAATAATTATATTCGAAGGAAAACAGGTAATTATGATAAAAACGGAAAGGGTAAAAATAAAATAAGTAAGTATATTTTTCCCGTATTTGTCATCATTCTCTGTTAGCCTTCCAAATCACAAACCAAATCGTGAACACGATTAAACATTTAATCACCGCCGGAAAGGCGGTGGAGTCCACCAATAAGACAACTATACAAGCTAGGGTAGTATAGGAATTTTTGTTTTATCGATAAGATAAAACTGTATTTTCCGAGATTTTAGCAATTCCAACAAAAAATTCTCAAATTAAGATAAAAAGTTGGATATTTAATGCTTCTTATCTTGTATATTGGGATACAAGATAAGAAGACCCAAAATAAATTTCATTACTACTTTTTTAATAAGGTACAAATCAATTCTCGGAAAACCAGTGGTTCGTAGATTCACGAATCGTGCCTCAATTACTTGATTTAACTACTGCCAAATAAGTTTGAAGCGCACACAAATATATATACAATACATGAGTCAGATGTCAGATGTCAGACCGTTTGGAAGCACTACAACACATGAGTCAGATGTCAGATGTCAGACCGCTGGTGCAACTAAGAGCATGTTTGTTTTTTATTGACTCGGGATCTGGATCTGACTCGGCTTGAGTCAGATGTCAGACCATTTGTTTTTTCTTTTTAGTAAGATCAGACTCACAATATGTTTGAGTCAGGTAATAAAATACCTAGAATACCGTTGTACCTTTGTTCAACCCCAATCTGACCTTGGGAACAAACCATGATATGTAATGTTAGAGGGTATCTTCCTCTTGTTTTATGAAAAAAAAAAGAAAAATCATTTGTGAAATTCGCGAGGAAAATTAATTTTCTAATATTTTATGCCTTCTTGTGAATTAACAAATGATTTGGTGCATTCTTGTCCTTTTTTCTTTTTTTTTTCTCATGCGATTTGTCTGCTTAGTAGAAGAATAATTTTGACGAATTCCACTGTGTTCAAACAAACCATTGGAAGTACCTGCTATTTTCTTTATATTAGTTTGATTTGTGGCGCTAGTTTTATATTTTGTTTTACTTCTTAAGCTTGCACGAAGCGAATGCGATTTTTTTTTTTTTTCGGAAAAAAGAAGGTTTCCCTGATTCCCTCATTTCATTAAAGACAAGGATCTTTGTACTCCATTGAAGGAGTTTCGGATAACTGTTACATGTTCATTCCATCTTTGAAAGTTCAGATAGGTTAATATAGCATTTAGGCTAATGCCTTTCCAAGTATGCTGTATTGCATATTTGTTACAGAAAATAGATAGGTTTGCTGTCCATGTTACATCAAGCCTTTTAACTAAAATGAAGTCCATGGCTATAAAGTTTATCCCAAATTTAGTCTTGTTCCCGAAATCCTCACTTATCTTGTATTTCAGTTCCCTTGCTTTTGCATAGTTTCCTACCAGCAACAGAAGAGTAGGTTCAGAATTGCTTCTAAACGATATTGTGTGGCCACTCCATTCTGATGCCCATCGGAATGCCGCCTCAGCCCCTTTTATCTCTAGTTGTTCTCAGGTGGTGCAATCTGCATTAAGTCCTCTGGCTTATCTAGTTGTACCTGTGTAGTCACAAAGGGTTATCCCAATTCCTGCCTTTGCCGTGGCATCCCTCATTGTGAGAGTGATAGTTGTACCTGCGTAGTCACAAAGCGAATGCGATTTGAACTTAACTAGATTTGTGCTTGGTATATTTTTTTTTAGTTATAGTTTTGATTTTGTGAAACGCGGCTTCATCTCGCGCGCTCGTGGCGAAGCATTTTGTATTTGAAAACGTGTACGATTTTATTTACCTTTTACTTTTATTTTTGCAAAAAATATTTTGAAATATGTGGGTTTTTTGTTTTACTTAATGTATTAATTTGGAAAACAAAGACCTAATATGATAGGTATTCGATTTTCGAATTGAATTTGGACTTTCATAAAATTCCAAATACGGTAGGTTAAGTTTTCCTTTCGAGTTTGTAATTTTTAAGCTAATTATGTAATGTCGATTGTCCTCACCAAAATTCGCGTTTTACAAAAGTCACAAAAGCCATTTCGGCTAATAGGAAGCGAGAATTGCTTCACCGTTCAACGTACGACCTTTATATATCTAGGCCTTCTAAATCTGTATACTAGCTTTCGCTTTTACTTCCCTAGTTAACTGCTCCGCCTTTTGACAAGGAATCTTTTAGCTTCACGTTGCCAACGACTATGTATGACATTTTAAGCCTGGCACTTTTAGGGGCGACCCCGAAAGAATTAGGGGCGACACTAAAAGACAAAAAAAGGTCACCCAAACGTAAATCTAAGCTACCCCTTATATTTGATTTTTCGAAATGGCCAATATGCCCTTATATAATCGGTAGCCAACACCATAATCGGTAGGTTAAAGGTGAATCGGTAGGTTAAATTGAAACTATACCTACCGATTATTGTGTAGATACTTCGGCTAATAATCTCTTTTATAATCGGTAGGTTATCCTTCTTGTAAGACTACCGATTATAAGGAGCCCCATATTCAACCCTGGCCAAATTCCATAGGTTTTGAGGGGTGCAGAGCCAACCATAACCACTTGGATAGAGCTGTGGATGTAGCCATAATCGGAAGCCTAATAGGTTCCACAACCTACCGATTGTAGGTTGCCCCAAATTTAGTTTTTTCTAAAATCCTTCACGTGATGAATTTTGAAATCTACCATAATCGGTAGGGTATATAATTATATAACCAACCGAGTATAACGAGCCCCGGATCCAACCTTTGCCATATTTCCTAGGTTTTGAGTGTACACAGCCAGCCATAGCCACTTGGTTCGCGTTTTGGATGCAGAGTTAATCGGGAGTTAAATATATTACCAAACCATCCGATTATGGGTTGCCCCAAAATGAGTTTTTTCTAAAATCCTTCATGTGATGAATTTTGAAATATACCATAATCGGTAGTCTTATCAACTGAACAACCTACCGATTATAAGGAGCCCCAGATCGAACCCTTGCCAAATTCCGTAGGTTCCGAGGGTATAGGGCCATGCATAACCATGTGGTTCGTGATTTGGATGTAGCCATAATCGTACGGAAGATAGGTTCCAAAACCTACCGATTATAGGTTGCCCCAAATTTAGTTTTTTTCTAAAATCCTTCATGTGATGAATTTTGAAATCTACTATAATCGGTAGTCTACTCAACTTAATAAAATCCATAGGTTAAGAGGGTACAAAGCCAGGCCTAACCATGTGGTTCGTGATTTGGAAGTAGCCATAATCGTACGGAATAAAGGTTCCAAAACCTACCGATTATAGGTTGCCCCTAAATGAGTTTTTTTCTAAAATCCTTATTTGCTTTAATTTGCAATCTGACGTAATCGGTAGATGATAAAACTTATACACTACCGATTATAAGAGGTCGATTCAACCTTTGACAAAAACTATAATATTCGGTAGCCAAAACAATAATCGGTAGTTTCACTCAATAATCGGAAGCAAACTCTGTAATCGGTAGGCTGGGGTCTATATATTAGTGTTTGGAAAAAACAATTGACTCATCGTGAGGTAACTCCCGATTGAGTGAGAGAAGAAGAAGAAAAAAAAGAAGAAGAAGTGGGTATATGTTGCCAACTTCCGATTTTTGCCAACTTCCATAAACATGGATGGGTACGAAGAAGGAGGACGTGAAGTTGTTGAATTTCAAGGTTCACTACCATTTAGAGATGACGATTTGGGGTATATGTTGAATGATCCAAACTTTGATGGAGATGAAACCCTAGACGACGCTTTCATGGAAGAAAATGGAGAATCACCCGAGATCGAAGCTAACGATTCATCAAACATACGGGTATGTTGTTAACAAACTCTAATACCCATGTTATCCATGTTACGTGCGTTTGTGTGTGTTTTCGAACGTGAAAATTCGATTTCTGCATGCATTGAATGACATGAACGACATATATTAGGTAGTAAATTTAGTAACATATCTACCGATTATCAATAATCGGGTATATTTTGATGTATTAATCTGCCGAATATGAAAAAATCCCCAAATTGAAAGCTTCAATTTCTCATAATCGGAATTTGTATACGTGAATAAACGTCCGATTATTGGTATATAATAATCGGTTGGTTCATGAATTTATAGTCCCTCCGATTATTGAAGCTTTTTACACAGAAGAATTGTTCATTTCTGTATGTCGTTAATCGGTAGACTATATGCGTACATGACTACCGATTTATTATAATCGGTTACGTTGTATAGTATTAAATCACCGATTGTATTACAATCGGTTACTTATTATCTAAACTTCCTTCCGATTGCTAATGCATAACTTGTTGTTGTTGTCGTATGCTGTTGTAGCGGTTGATGACGATTATTATTTGAGGCCTGATACTTCCCTACACTATGCAAACGATTTGGTATGGTCATGAATTATCTTTTCTTTTTCCAATCGTGTATGTTAAATGGTTATGCTTATTATTTTTGTTTTGTAATATGCCCATTTAGATATTTGGAAGTAAGAAGGAGGCCAAGGAATGGCTTATGAACAAGGCAAAAGAGAAGATGTGCGTGGTAGTTCAGAACCGTTGCGTTAAGAATATTCGGTTTGAAATGGTATGTGAGCGAGGTGGGGAGAAGAAGAGTCACGAGGGAAATAATAATAAGTATGTAAGGAAGACGGAGAGGAAGAAGTACCGAACTCATACGAAGAAGATTGGATGCCCATTTAAGATTGTCTTCTATAAGCCCGATGGTAAGGAAAGTAAAGATTGGAAAATGTCTAAAGTTGCTAATGGTTGTCACAACCACGATGATCCGGATACTCTTATTGGACATGTAATGGTTGCGAAGTTAAAAGCACATGAAATGGAGACGGTGAGGTCTATGCGTATCCAAAAGGCGAGTGAGATCTTAAGTAAAATAAAGGCGGACGACCCCGACAACTTGTCTTCTTTATCTACAATTAAGTCGGCCCTAGCTACGATCAAAAGGACGGAATGGGATGGTAGAACGGTCATGCAACAATCGCAGGTGGTTAGCCGAGTTACCGACTACACGTTGAGAACGGAAGAAAAGGATGGTAAAGTGATACGTATTTTCTTGGCACATCCCGAAATGATAAAATTGGCTCAGTGTTTTCATCAAATTCTGTTGATAGATGCCACTTACAAGACAAACAAATATAACATGCCGTTGTTGAACATTGCTTGTCACACTTCGGACAAAAACACGTTTACGATTACATGGGGTTTAATGGATCATGAGAACAACGTGAGTTTCATTTGGATGTTGGAGACGCTGAGGTCCATTTACAATGGGGATGATTTTCCAAGGGTTATTGTAACGGATAACGATCAAGCCTTAATGCATGCAATAGCGGTAGTGTTTCTGAAGCCCGAAACTTGCGATTAGTACGTGGCACATTCAATGCAACCTCAGACACAATTGCTATCACCATTTCCAAGCTAAAAAACCAAGGAAGGGTACCAAGAGGTCGAAGAAAGAGGATGAGCGCATTACTAAATTAACCGAGGAAGAACGAGAGGAAGAGAAGAGGTTATTTGATTAAAAATGGAAGGAGGATGGGATAATTTGGAGATCGTTCATGAAAGCATGGGACAAGATCGTTTGGTCAATGACCGAGGAAATTTACGAAAGGAACTTGAAGAAATTTGAAGAAGAATATTACAAGGACTACCCAAAACCCGTTGAGTATTGTAAAACACAATGGTTACCGATTAAGGATAGGTTTGTGTATGCATGGACATATGAATATCATAACTTCAAGAACGAGGCGACAAGCATTGCGGAGGGGTCTCATGGCCGATTAAAGAAAATACTTCTAGGTAGTCAAAATGGAGTTGTGTCGATCCAAGAAGCAATCCATGAATTCACCAATCGTGATCTCATAAAGATTAAGGATTCTATGCAATTTAGTGTACATAAATTCCCTACGGAACACGAAGGGGAAAGATTGCTTTTAAGGGGCATTGTTCATAAAGTTTCAAGGTGGGCAATAAATCACATGATGGAACAATTGAAGTTGTATAAAGCTTACGATGACGAGAATACGGTTTGTGTTTGCAAGGATATGATAGGTATTGGTCTCCCATGTCGTCATAAAATGGGTAGGTACGTCGATGTGATTGACATCAATGATATTCATCCATTTTGGAAGCAATTAAATTTCACTCCAAGCACACCCGTAGTCAATGGTCCGTCGTTCATGGAGTCGGAATTGTGTGCAAGAATAGCCGAGCGTTATGTTACAACAAATGGCGCCAAGAAGCAAATATTGATGCATGATTTGGAACAAGCTTTTCACCCTCGTTTAAGAGAGGTTGATGAACCTATTAAGCAAAAGGGGGCGGGTAGGCCAAACACCGAAGTGTCGAGGACCATTGAAAGAAAATAATTAAAGGATCATTTGTCTAATAAAAGAATATTGTGTCGGCATGAGCGTTCGGAAGCCGAATTTGAAGATGAGCCGCAACCAAAGAAAAGAGGTCGTCCAAGAAAAGATCAAAATGGAAGTCCAAAAGTCTCTAAGAAGCCTTTTCAAGTAAGTCAAGTCGATGCGGTGGAACAAGTTGTGTTAGTGGAGACCCAAACTAGCTCCGTAGTTATTGATCAAATGAGCGACTCGCCACAAACACATTCAACGGAAATGGTGACTATAAGAGAGAAGTATGGTACTCTTCGTTGTCCTAGGGATTTTCATGGAAGACCAACACGATCAAGGTATACAATTATAGAAGAGTATATGAAACAACTCCCTCCACTCATTGTTCCATTTGTTTTGTCCACCGACGAGGTTGATGGGGATGGCAATTGCGGGTTTCACGTCGCCTCGGAACAAATTGGTTACTTTGGAGAGGCGGCGAACGAAGATGTCACCCAATGGCAAAATTTAAGAACTAAGATGGCGGTACAACTAATAAAGGACAAGGATTTCTATATGGATATGATGAAGGAAGGAGATAGGCACGACAAAGAACTAGAGTTCAAAGACTTTGTTGCGCGTGTAAAGTTCCGAAAGGGATTGAAGACAATCGGATCCAAGTATTGGATGACAATGCCTAAATGTGGATATCTCTTAGCGGACGCTTTGAATTGTGTGGTACATTTATTTGTTCCTCCTAAGTATGGACATTCTTATACGTTTACACCTACAAGGACGGTTTGCGATGAATCGGTTAAAGATAGAAGAATTGTTATGGCATTTGTGAATGAGATGCATTTTATCGGTTTAAGAGTAAAGAGGGATTGCCCATTACCTCCGTTGGCTGGTTGGAACGATTACTTCCCAACGAATCATTGTAACGATTGGTTGAAACAATATGAGACCAACATGTTGGATTGGGATCGCGTCATGAAGGTGGATTTCCCGGAAGGCCTACTGGAATTGGTTTCCTCGGATGATGAAGATCAATGATTGTTATGTTTGAAAGATGTATTTTGGAAAGCCCTATTTGTACATGTTTTTTTTTGGAATTTTGTGGAAAATACTGTGAAGTCTAAAGATATAATCGGTAGTTATATTTTTAATATATCAACCGATTATACAAGCTTTTGTAAACAGACTCAATCAATATTATAATCGGTTATTAACTTTTTGGATTTATCTTCCGATTAAAAGGCTGATAAAACAACTGAAATTTTTTTCCCAGAATTGGTAAATTACATATTATATAAACATCCGATTGACACCAAACTCTGACAAAAAATAAACTGTAAATTTTTCCCAGAATCGGTAGACAACATATTGAATAAACTTCCGATTGTCACCATAGTCTGACAAAAAAGCTGAAAATCTTCCCATAATCGGTAGACAACATACTGCATAAACTTCCGATTGTCACCAAATTCTGACAAAATAGGTGAAAATCTTCCCAGAATCGGTAGACAATATAAAATAATAACTTCCGATTATAACCATCAATCAAGATTTATACTGTTACGACGGACTTCAGGAATTCATAACTTCCATCATAAGTGAATTCTTCACCCTTTTCCACTAAGTACTGTCTTTTTGCGAGTGTCTCCTATATAAACAAACATAAAATAATGTCAACTTCGTTTTAGTAAGAAAGATTAAACACCCGGTGTTATTTAAAAAGAATAACCGAGCGTTATACTTACAAATTGTTGGATCGACAATCTTAAGTGGCTAGTGTTAAACATCCTCTTTTGTATCGTTATGTAATCATTTACCCCTTTTTGGACAAGTCGGAAACGATCATGAACTTGTTGGAGTGATCTTTGCTTTGGATTTCCATACTCTCGCACAAATTGGCTATATACCCTCGCCCAAAAGACTTCGGGTGTTAACCTTCCTGCTATGACATCTTCACGTCTTGTTTCACGATACCATGTTTTCACAATGACCAAATCTTCATCTGCATCAAACGTTGCCATGCTTGTAAGTTGAGATATACAATGAATTCACAAGAGTAGACGATGGAAAATCTATTTGTAGAATACACGATGCTATATATGTGTTGTTTGGTGCATAAATAAGAAGAGTTTACCCTCCTTATATAGATGAGAGTCCCAACGTCTCTTTTTTTTGAAAATATGGCCGTTGATGCGTACTTTTACAATACTGTACTGAAATTGCGTACAATTATTACACTCAATCGGTAGTAAATGTTTGACCAAAGCATCCGATTATTCGTAATCGGTAATTATGTATTGTTATATACTTCCGATTATAGGATGTTTTGTCAACACAGTTCTCAGTTTCATTAGAGTAGTATAATCGGAGGTTTATAAATATGTATTATCAACCGATTGTGTTTGGTTTTCGAGGCACGGCTAGTTTCTTTTGAACGAACTAGCCGTTGGAGTATAATCGGTAGTTACATCAACAATAAAAACTTCCGATTTTCATAAATATTTTGAAATTCATAACAATATCACCTACACATCATCATAATTTTACATTGAACTCCCGCAATTCTATTACAAGGTATTGCGATTAGCGTCGCGGACGTGTTGGACGAGTCCTAAACGGATTAAATCTTTCCATCTCCCTAAGGATTCTAAAATGAGCTTCATAACGGAAGCTTGATCTTTTCCATCTCCGCCATTCCCGAGAGATCGTTCTATAACGTCATCATTGGTTTCACCCCTCAATCGATATTGATTCACAAGATAAGTTAAATGGACGAATTCTTGGGCGTGTCCATTTATTGAACCAACTCGGCAGAAAAGATCAGCGGAGTGACGGTTGTTTGGGTTACCGGTGTCGTCGCAGAATTTTTCGTGAATTTTCCCCAAATAACTCATACTCATTATGCCTCCTTGCCTGCGTTCTTCTCCTCGTCTCGGATAGAATTGAACATAGCGCTTACATAAAGATAAATCTTCTTCGATCGTGAACTCCGTATGATTAATGAATGGTTGGGCCATTATGTTGAAGATGATGTTGGAGAGAGTTTAAAGGCATTTGTGTTCCATAGAGAGTAAAATGATACAATCCTTATATAGAGTTTAGAGTTCCAACGACTCTATTTTGTTGGGGCAACTGTATAATCGGTAGTCAAATGAAGTATTTTAACTTCCGATTATACAGTTGCCCAAATTTTGTTTTTGCAGAAATGTCATTTTTTTCGAATTTGGGAACTAGAATAATCGGTAGCTAATAACCTACCGATTATACAGTTGCCCCAAATTTAGTTTTTGCAGAAATGTCATTTTTTTCGAATTTGGGAACTAGAATAATCGGTAGTTACTAAGTGTTCCGATTATACAGTTGCCCCAAATTTCTTTCTTGGCGAAATCACCAATTTTCGGAATTTAGGATCTACTATAATCGGTAGTCTCGTGAGGTTATGTTCCTTCCGATTGTTATAGAAGCCAGATGCGTGTTTGGCACAAAATCGATAATAATCGGTAGTATAACATAGTTACTAAGCTTCCGATTTAGTTATAATAATCGGGCACTAAATATCTTCCGATTGTGTAAGGGCATTAACGTATTCTCCGCGTTTTTGGACATCCCTTAACGGTGTATATGGGTTGGGAATAAAAAAGTCGCCCCTAATTCTTTCGGGGTCGCCCCTAAAATTGCCAGGATTTTAAGCCCAATTGGTCTTAATAAATATATATGACATTTTAAGCCCAATTGATCCTTATATTTTTTTTAATACGAAAGAAAATTATATTGAATAGAAGGTAATTACAAATATTTATCTTCTTGCACACATAAAGAAATCTAAAAAGGAAAATGATCACTCCATTCTTCCTCACTCCAATTGGTCCTAATATATAAATATAGGGAGAAAATATCTCTAGCCCATTTCTCTTATTTTTAATATATGAAACCCACCATTAAGATACCTTATATATGAAGCCCATCATTAGTTTTATTACTAGTATTTTTACTATAATAGCCTTTGATAACAGTAATTATCTTGACTTTGAAAAAAGTAATTATCCGAAAAAAAAGTAATTATCCTAAATTAGTTACCGTGAAAAAAGTCAAAAATTAACCAAAAATAGTCTACCGTGAAAAAAGTCAGCAACCCAAAATTTAGGATAATCCCAAAAATCAAGCGCACCTAGTTATTATCGTCCTTCTTCTTTCTTCTCTTCCAAATTTCTTCTCACTTCTAAACAGCAGCTCCGGATAAAAAAAAAAACAGCAGCAGCATCAACACAAAACGGATGTTATCACAGTAACAAGATACTTCAGTTGAGTATGATTTATGCTTGCTAAAGATGTCTCAATAAAAGTTACTTTATCACCATCTTGATGTTGTTCAGGAAAAAAAAATCTAAAGATGATTCAGTCATGCATGTGTGATAATCATGATTAAATGGGTTTTCCTTGATCATATAAGTTGAAAGATTTACTGAATTTGATGATTTAATGTTTGTTATTGTTATATGTCATGTCCGGGATTGTTGGGCTTTGTTTAGTGGTAACCAAAATCATCAGATTTTACATTTTGATCTTGTGTTCTTAATTTTGAATTGGAAAAGCAGGAGATGGTGAAACATCGTGATAAAGATGCTGGTTGTAACGAATCCAGTGATAACGATGATTTTGTGAAGCCGCATAAGAAAATGAAAATGAGTAAGAAAACTGGAAAACCAAAAACAAGTAAGGAATGTGCTGAAACCGGCAAAAACAAAGGCAACAAATCAGGTAAGCTACTCGCATTCGTTAGGCAGATAGATTGTGATAAATTGAATGAATCATGATGACTGATGTGATAATTGAATTTTTTTAGAGTTATGAATACGTGAAAAATTGTGTTTTCCAAATTCATAATGTGTTTTCATGTTCATGTACTTGTTTCTTGGATTATGTTCATTTCATTTACTTAATGCCTTGAAAATTAGAGTTTTCCACCTTCATTGACATATAAATGAGCAAAATATACTTATTCCTATGATTACGCCGTGAAAATAAATATTTTCGTGTTATTGAAGATGTGATAGTTAACTTTATCATCAACTTAATAAATCCAATTTTTGATGTTAGTACTTACCTGTATACAGATTCGACAAAACCTTTCAGAGCAAATTTTGGACCATTGTATGACCTATTCCGTGACCTCGAGAATAAGGGGCTACTGCTAACCAAGGAAATGATAAAAGCTCTTGAGGCGACACCATTTCGTGACATGGTTCGAGTGTTCATATATAATAAGATTAGCAAAGATGAGTTGTGTAAGAGTAACCATGGATTGGAAATGCTCATACATACTTTTACTAAAACTGAAGATGGACAGTATGGTTTCAATCTCGTTGAAGGACATGAATTGTTTATCTCGACACCGGAAGACATGGCCGTTGATCTTGGATTGTAGATACTTGAGAATGGTATTGAGAACAAATTAATAAATGAAAGGAAAGTCACCCCGAGCACAAATGATTTGTGTATAAGATACAAGTTTGGAGAAACATCTCCACCAGTAGTTAGGAGTACTGAAGTTCAAGTAGCTATAGTAGATGCAATCAAAAATGGCAGGGTTGAAGCTTTTGTGAGGCTCATTGTTTTCTACATGTGTCAAACAATTTTTTTCACAAAAACGGGTAATTTTAGTCTTCCATGTAGTTACTTGATTTACGTGAAAAGTCTGGATGTAATCAACAGAATTAGTTGGCCTCATCTTATTCATAATTCCCTGATGGAAAGTATTGAATCAAGCAAAGGGGATGTTAAACGTATCACCGGATGCACTTTCTATCTGCTGGTAAATTTCTTACACTCAACCTATTTTTTCTGTTTTGGAAAACGAAGTTATATCTGGTTTGAACAGTATTGGTTTGCGGAACATTCTTCATTAGTTCAAAGAAGGGGAGGTGCAAAAACAATAGTCCCCAGATTTACAAGATGGGATGCTTGGAGTATGTCGAACGTTATTTCGGTACTCGAAAAACTCCCATATAAATTATTAGAGGTATAACATGTAACAATTCAAAATTTTCACTATACCAAACCTTGCCTAAAAAACATGTCTTAATTTTTTCCAGATGTTAGATACTAACACAAACACTTGTTTGTTGGTTGCAGGCAGGAATATTTGAATTTGGTCATAGTTTAACAATTCCATTGGATGTCGCCAAAAGGAAATTGATAAATCCTATAAAGCAGCTATCAAGGTTGGAAACAGAACAAGAGAAAGTTATGAATCTGGAGAAGGAGAATATTGCTTTGATTATAGAAAATGAGGAATGGATAAACACTCAACGTGGAATTTTAGGAAGGTTTCGTAGTGAAAGGAACCGATTGCTAGCAAAGAGTAAACGACTAAAGTTTGATGTTAAGCGTGAAATATATAAGATGATGGAGGAAACTCTAGATGAAATTTTCAAGAGCTTGGATGAAAAATCAAGGGACTGTGAACAAGTGCAAGAGCACGATGATCAACCGCAAAGGATGGAAGCGCCACAAGAAGAGTATGATATAGGACCAGATGAGTATGGGAGAATAACACCGGACACGGAAACATCGCTTCCGCGTACAAAATTTGGTGAAAATCCCTTAATTCATAGATATTTATGTTTTTCCACATAATATTGCATGTGAAATTAACTCTTTTCATATTCTTTAAAAGTGATTTTTTGGATTTTCATTACCATTCGAAGGTGGGAATGCCGCTGAAGATGGTTCTGGATTATTCTCACTCGGTCTCACACAGTATTTAAACGAACAAGGATCAGAAGGAGATGGTAACCAATTTGACTGCAAATCACTGATAATTTTTCATAGTATTTAATGTTTTAACTTACATGTTTGAAACCCCATATTGTGTTTTATATTTAACTGACAATGTGTGAGATAATTATCACACAGATGTGGCCGACTTTGCTAGTCCGGAAAAAGGACCAAGGATGAAGAAAAACAATGAAGTACATGTCAGCTCATTAGTCAGGGGAGTGAAAACCAGATCATCAAGGCCGGAGAAAGGTATAGGATCAGATTTTACCCCGGAAGGTCGGGGGAATAAAAAATAAAGTAAACCTGTACATACTTACAAGCAATTTGAAAACTTGAAACTGTACAAACACATGAAAAAGGGTGATAGAGAGGCTTTACAACCGTACTTTAAGCGGACAACCCCTTCGTAAGTTTTATATATATTCCTTATTTTTGGTTTTCAGGTTTTCACATGTTAAATCACTGATTTAAATAATTATTTGGTAGGGATTTTGCTTGGATATTGATTGACCATGATGGGGGAGTATCATTCTCCGTATTGGGGGCGCATGTTCAAGATCTTGTTGATAATGGCTTTCTTGAGGGCGAGTTACTGGAATACTACATGTACAAGCTTGATTTGAAGCAAAAAGAAGCACAATCTCAAATACAGGATAGCCAAGCTCTAAGAAAATATGCAAAATCTGTTTTCATGAAGCCGGGAGCACTAGTAAGTAATTCTAATTTTTGTTGAGATGATTGAACAATCAAAATTTTAAGTGAATAGTCGACTAGTTCTTTGTAAGTGATAATTGCAATATTTTAGATATGAAAATAGAACTTGTGGGATTCGATGGCATGCTCTTGCGTCAAAAAAATGATAATGACAATATGTATGTTTAATGCCCTATCTAGTGATAGGAATCTTGTCTAAATTGGTTTTTCAAAGTCTTTACTTATGTGGTTGCTGATAATGTCACTTATTACAGGAACTACTGCAATCAAATGATGAAGATGGTGTTAATGAATATATCCGCGACTTCATCCTATGTATCCCAGACGATGTGACAGAACTGTTCATCCCAATATTTACAAGATCAGCCTCGCACTGGACGCTTCTCCACTTCAATTTCTCTGACCACCGTTGGAAGCACTACAATTCCTTGTCGAATATGTACACCAAAAAGGCATGCAAGACTACTGCGAAACTCATGATGGATGCTTGTATTCTTCCTATTAGGCAAAGAAATATGAATCATCGAGCTAGCATCTCGCCAGAGATCGACGAAATTGTGGACACACCTTTTTATGAACCTGTTTGTACTCAACAAAAGAAATCTGATTGTCTACTTTTCGTATGCTACTTTATGAAACGTATCATTAGAGGAGAAGATAGTCTCCCTCGGGAAAGAAGCGAAGTGCTACAAAAAATTAAAGAAAAGCGGATCAAGATGGCAGTTAAACTAGTGACTGATATGGATCATAACAATCTTGCTTAGGATTGTGGTTTTCCTTTTGACTGACAACACGGTTAAAATAAAGTATTTAGACTTTTTGTTTTGGTTTAAAAATAAAGATACTTGCATGAACATCAAATGTTGCTGAAGCTTATTTTGCTGTTTTCGGTTCAAGCAATCTCATTATTTTTTATTCCATAGCATTCTCTACTTGCATGTTACCGTAAAAAAAAAGTGATAGATGTACTTATCCCTTATCATGGATTCATGATAATTACACTTTTCCATGGGCATGGAATTGTGATATATGTACTTATCCATGGTCATAGATATGTGATAAATGTACTTATCCTCTATTATATGTGATAGAATGATTGGCCGTTAAACTAGTGACCGATAAGGATCATAGCAATCTTAGTAAGGATTGTGGTTTTCCTTTCACTAACAGCACGGTTAAAATAAAATTTGAGTCTTTTTTTTTTTTTTTTGAATTTTTAAGATACTTGAAAGAACCTCAAATGTTGCATAACCTTATTTTAATGTTTTCGGTTCTAGCAATCTCAGTTTTTTTTACTCCATGGAATTCGCTACTTGCATATTAGGTACAAAAACGTGATAGATGTACTTATCCCTTATCATGGATTTGTGATAATTACACTTTTCCATGGACATGGAATTGTGATATATGTACTTATCCATGGTCATAGATATGTGATAAATGTACTTATCCATTATTATGATGTGATAGAATGATGATTCCATTTACTTAAATGTTACCGTCATAGATAATAGTTAGAGTATTTCAGAACACCAACATCTTAATTTACATAATGATCGTACATAATACTTAATGGATTGTACCATTTATTCACAACAACAGCAGCTTTTTTTTTCTTTTCTTTTTTTCAGTGTATCATTTACGCAGTGACAATTTATGTTGTCAAAAGAGGTTATATATGTTGTCAGACCTTTAATGAAGGAAAGAAAACTTTAAATTACTGATATGATAAATTGATGTCGTAAAAAATGTACTGAAATAATCAAAACAACTAAGAATGAAACTAAAAATCAAACTAAAAACCTTTTTCTAAAGCAATGGGAGGACTTACCAACTCTAAAGCTAAAAAAATAACAAAGAAATCATATCCCAGAAAAATCATGAACTTCCTGATTCGGGCAAGTTCGACGGTTGTGATTCGATAGCCTCTTGCAGTTTCCGCATCTTATCTTTCTCTTCTCACTCTTCATCTTCACATACTTTGGCTGAAAACGCTCAGTCTTTGGACGCCCTGGACCCTTTTTAACAGGAGGAGGAATAACTCGCACATTGTCAGATGACTCATTCTCTTTCTCGGAATCTGGAACAGGATGGATAGCGAAAGAATAAAGAGTTTTGTACCAGCTAGATGTGAAATACGGCTGAACAAAGTCATATACTTGTTTTCTAGACAACAATATGCATTGAATAGCATGGCTGCAAGGAAATCCATAAACCTTCCACCTATTGCAAGAACAGTGAAAAGTCTCCAAATTGACAGTATAACGGTAATCTGCAACAACTTCAAACAAAGTATCCCCAGCAGGTATAACAATCCAAGAGTTACCTTCATCGGTAAGTTCTTTTAACTTGTTTTCATAATCCGGAGTCAAGCGACTTTGTAGTAGCGGGAAATCCCACACTACACCCCTTACTCAATTTTGCTTAATTAATCCATTGAAAGATGTAAGATCAAGAATATTTATTGATTGAGTCCATGAAATGTTTACACAGGTAATAGAATTACACTTAGAAATTAAAATGCTCTTCAACTTTCTCTCTCCTATTGACTTGCTTAACAATTCTAAAAGGATCCCCCCCTTTACAGACTCATTTAGCCCTTTATATAGGGTAATACATAGTGGATGACAGCTAAGTTACCCTTTATTTTCGGGAATGTCTCGCGAAGTGTCGCAGATGCACAAACATTCACTCTCGCGACACTTCTTAACCCTCGCCAGATCTCACGTCTTCTTTATGTTTTGCCTGTCGTTATTCATTGCGTCGTTTATTTTAGCTCCTGCGACTCCTTCGCGATGCTGTCGTTTATTAGTCCCGCGAACCTTGTTTGTTGCGATATTACGATCCTACATCTTGCCTCTTTTTCCTTGAATATTGCTTGACAAGCGATCTTTAAGGAAAAATCTATTGTGGTAGCGATCTTTGATTTTTGTTGATGAAGGAACGAGCAAAAGAATACTTTCCTTGAAAAGTACGTACTTGCCTCTATTCTTTTGCAAAGTTCCGAAGCTTCTTTGAGATATATACGAAGTATCGTCTCCTATCTCTCCTCATATTTCTCCTGCGAAGGGAAGAGTATCATGAGATTTTTACAATATTGTTGCCGCGACTGCTTATTTTTATCTGTTTCAGTTTTGTACTTTTACACGAATTTTGATTATTAATGTCTTTTCTTGACACGTCTCTTTCAACCGCTTATTCTTGACCATTCATGTCTCTTCGCATTAAATGACCTCGTTTTTCTCG
Source organism: Papaver armeniacum (assembly GCA_023531295.1). Taxonomy (NCBI): domain Eukaryota; kingdom Viridiplantae; phylum Streptophyta; class Magnoliopsida; order Ranunculales; family Papaveraceae; genus Papaver; species Papaver armeniacum. The sequence goes on along the minus strand of JAJJWW010013062.1, from coordinate 61,240 downwards.
AGGATCTTTTTCCCTATATATAGTTTTCTTTTCCCCTCCTTTTCATCTTTTAGTTTCTCTCTGCAACTTTTCTTTGACTCTCTCCTTCCGCAATTTGCGCTCCTGCTACTGCAAATCTTTTCTTCGTCCTTTCTGGCGCTGATCCTAACCTTTAACATCCCATCCATTCCCATACTGATAATGGCTTCCATTAGTCGTGCATACAAAGCTTCTTTTGATGAAGTTCAACAGAAGTTGCTCGAAAAGGGTTTTACTCTATCAACCATTCCTGATCAAGAACCTTCATCTATCCTTTCTGCAAAGCTGTTTTCTGATCATCAATGTGATGATCAAAAAATTATAGTCTCGCTAGGTCAGCTTCTCGCAGGACTTCCCATTCCCTTATACAATCCTGAGATGCCCTTATTTTATGAAATCTTGGCCCATGAAAAATTCTCTCGGGCTGTTTATCAATTATGTGGCGATTGCATTCGCCTAATGCTTGAGTTCGCGAACCGTGGTGCTGGCAAAGGATCTTTATACCCTAATCTTTGTTAGAAACCCCGAATTCGCAGACTTGGAAATAGATCTTTGAGAAATACACTTGTAGAGAACTTTTTTTGAAAATTATTCAGTGATAAAGATGAGGAATGTGAAATCTCGTTGGGGCATTCGCCTGAAAAAGAAGGATAATGTCCCTGAGGATAAATTACTCATGCAAGATATTGACTGGCACCCGGGAAATAATACTTCTCCTCGCCACTCCAAGGATGAGAAGTGGTGGGTTGTACCCTTGATTTTAAATGGCCCTTACATCGCGGGTTCGCATATTCTTCCTGCGAATCTCGCAGGATATCATCCTTGGGAATTCAAATGGCCTGATAAGGCAAAAGAGGTATGTTTTCCACTCCAAATCTTGCCCTCGCAACTTTCTTTTTATATTTGCTGAGTTTGTGGAATTTTTCAGATCGCCAAATTGAGAAGAAGCTATAAGGATGATCCGTTGGAGAGTACTCTGACGATACTCCGATCGCTACTACAGTGAAGTAAGAAACATTTCCTTTGTTATTTGAAACAATATTGTTGCCTCTGTTTCTTATCTTTAACCGTATGCGAAGGTTTCAATCAAGAAGGCTGAGCAGCGAAGATTAAAAGTAAGGGTAAAACTGTCGTTCGCAAGGGTAAATCTTCTGCTCCATTAACTAAGAAGCGAAAGGTCCAATCTTCTTCTCGCCTTAGCTCAAGCTCTGAATCTTCTGACGAGGATAACCATGACTCGAATCCTTCTCTCGCCAAGAAGATTCCGTCGACCAGTTCTTCTATGGATCAGTTATCTAGCATCTTCTCAGACTGTTTCCAAGGAATGGGAGATGCTCCCTAGCTTCTCTTTGCGGGGCTCTCAAACGTGTGTAATGCTACTTTATTAGAGGGCAATAATTCTTTCAATGGAGCCTCTAGAATTGTGTCTCCTGACTTCTTGAATGCACTTGGATCTTTAGTACGTATGCAGTCATATTTCCCTGTTAATTTTAAAATTTTAAATATATATATATATATTAATGATTTTTTCTATCTTCTTTTATAGGTTGGAAGAACTTCTTTTGTAGTTGCCTCAGATCTCGAGAGAAGACGCAACAATCTTGAAAAGAAGAATTCACAATTGAACAAGAAGATTCGAGAATTAGAAAGTTAAATACCGAACTTGACTCCCAAAGGGATAGGGTGTCCACTCTTCAGAACGCTAATCAACAACTTTATGGTATAAGATTTTACTTCCTTTTATCATTTCTATTTTATCGGTTGCATATTCTTTGCCTAACTTATTACCTTCATGAGATGTATATAATCTCTCCGATGAGGCTATTCTTCTCCATACATTTCCACAACCTATGGATAATGATCTTCTTCTCGCTCACCTCAATCAATCTCTAAGTAGTTCCTCCAATAAAACTAACCTCCTTTCATTAAAGGATCTTCAATCCAAATATCATCTCTTGGAGATCGAACACGAGATCTAGTTTAAATTTAACTAATCGCTTTAAACGAATGTACCTTGATTCCGAGAAGAAAATCAAGACTTTAAGGAAGAAAATTAGTGATCTCATAGATGAGAACGATCGCATTACTAACAGAGGTGCACAGACATTAGCAGAATTCCACAAATCTCTTCTTGGTGTGCAAGTTGAACGAGATGAACTCCTTCATCAGAATACCATGCTTAAGCGGAGAGAAGAGCAAGTTCGTTCTCTTCTCGTTATTAGTAGTGATGATGAATTCGCCTGGGCTGCGAAGGTTTTAGATAATGCCAGGAATAACCTAGGTGTTGATGTTAGTCTTCATGCCGAGCATACTTCCTTGATTAAAGATATGATATCGATAGAGAAGGTTACTTATTATACCTTCTGCTTCTTACTTCGTAGTATTGCTTGTAAATTGTTAACTTGTTGTTTCTTATTTGCGAGAATCGAGAAGAGGCTTCGGTTAGAATTAGAGAGCTTGAATCGAAAAAGAACAACTCGCCGAGAATTTTCCAATGAGAATTGAAGAACTCGAAACCGAAAAGAACACTTTCAAAGAATCTCTCCTTCGCGAGAATAAATATTCCAAGTTGAAGAAACAATTTCTAACGACAAGTGGAGAACTTTAATAATGATGCTGTTCGTTTTCGCAATGGAGCCATGGAGTATGTTTGTAAGGACCACAATATCCCTCTGCATTCATATCCCTGGCTCCTTGAAAAGGTTCCTGAGAATCTGCCTGTCTCAGATGTTTCTGATAGCGAGGCTGGCGAAGAAGAAAACTCTGGCGATGAGGATAATAAGTCTGAAGAATCAGATGAAGAAGAAGAATCACCAAAGAGATAACACTTTTTGTTTTCTTTCTCTGCTTGTAATATCTGTACATTTCTGTATCCTTATTATAGTGTATTTCTTGGATTTTTCCCCCCTGAATTCAATCTTTACTCCCCCTTTTTTTGGTAGTTCTTCCTTGTAATATAATTGGCTAACATTATTGATGTATAACTCTTTCATCAGAAGATGAATAACAATATTCCATCTTTTCCATTCCCATACTTGCCTCTCGTTATTTATCTTGGATGGAAGATTTTAGTTGTCATCATGTATGTGGTTGAATAATAATTTTATTGTTATTGAGATGTATTGTTGCGACGAGGTCGCAGGTATCTTCATAAATCAAGAATTCTACTTGCCTTGCCTTATCTTCATAAATGTATTTTATCTCTTCTCATTGCGACAAGGTATAAATAGCCTTACATTTTCAAGTAAGAGCCCATTGACCCTGCCTTATCATTTTTGTGTGGTCTTCCGAGTTAGACCTCCCTAATTAGAGGTCTTCCCCTGCCACCTTTTATTGCGACAAAATCGCAGGACGTCTTTACACTTGCATGTAAAGACCCATTGATCTTGCCTTATCATTTTCCAAGTATTTTTGCCTCTGCCGAGGATGTTTTAGTCGCGACAATATGACAGGCCTATATATTCTTGCGAACATAAAGCCCCATGACATTGCCGTCGTGCGGCCGAAATCGCAGGACGTCCGTACACTTTCGTGTAAAGACCCATTGATCTCGCCTTACCCTCGCGTTAGTATTATTGCCTCTGCGAGAATCATTGCACAAATATGACGAGCCTAAATTTTCTTGCGAAAACATAGCCTTATGACATTTCAAGCGTCTGTTTTGACACCCCCCTAATGGAGAGTGTCGCCTTATCATCTCCCCGGTTGCCCCTTCAAGGAGGAGAAACATCGGCCATACAAGACTAGCTCCTCCCATCCGGGTCTTAACAACAACCCATTGTTTTCATGACCTCTTATCCCTTATACCTATATGGTTTATGGTTACGAGACTGCACCCTAAGTGGAGTTTTCTTCGGGCGAGTGCAACATATGCCAAGACTTGCCAAGAATGGCCAGGGTAGGTTCATCCATCCCGGGCACTCTGGCTCAACCGTGTACCTCGGCGCCTTGAGCATACACATGACTCCTTGGAAGAGACCCTCGGTTGCCCAACCAGGGGTATAACCTTATATAGTTGGGAATCCAAAGTATCTCTCCTGGGATAGGCTTTCATGGGCCCCAAATTTTCATGACTCGAGCTTCGGGAGCGGTGTAACCTTTCCCCCGAGCCATGTTGAGAGATACCCCCTTATATGACGCACTTTAGGTCTTACATTTGCCTCTTACGAAATGTTATTCGCGAACTAGGGTGTACGCCATAAAGGTTCGTCCCATTCTTTTACTCATTCATACTTGTTATACATTCAATCATTCATGTTTCATTATTTGTGACATTTGTTTACGAAGTATTCGCAAAATTCTGTTTCATTTGTTGTATTTTCATTTTTCTTTCTTGACTGAATTCCCATATACTCTTGGCTGCGAGATTCTCGCACAGCATTACTTTAATTACTACCTTCATTATGTTGATTCTTCACTTCTTATGCCTTTTGTTCCTCATATCCTTTGCTTCATTATTACCATAATATTCGCTTTGTCTCTAGGCACTCACCTCGCAGGTATGTTCAGATCCTTACTTCTATGGCATCCACCATCAATTTTTCCTTTCTCTGCTCATCTCTCACATGTTGTTTCCAACCTTTTCTTTTGGCATTTCTTTCTTCGTGACTTTCTACATCTACTTCATGACATTGTTGCGACTCCTTCCAATCTCCTTGTATAATACCAATGCCATTTGGATGTGGAAATTTTATACATTGATGATATGTTGATGCGACTCCCAAGATTTCATGAAGCCATGGCCTTCCAATCAGCAATGTATGGAGATTCCACGTCAACCACACAAGAATAAAATATCGAGTTGATAATCCTTGTAGAGGTATTCTCATGCGAACCTCTCCCTTTGGTTTGTTTTGCGGTGCCATTAAAGCCATATATCTTGTATGTAGAGGGGATCAAATCCTCATCTTTTCCTCCCATCGTCTTGTAAGTATGGTAGAAGAGAATATTCACCGAACTTCCTGTCGATTAAGATTCGGTTGATCGCCCAGCAAGCTTCGCCTCATCATCTTCTCCATCAATCGGTTTCGGGTTAATCTCTAGTTTCACAACCAACGGGCTATCATGTGTTTCTCTTCCTTTTGGCACTTCATCTGCAGAGAAAGAAATAGTCTTCAGCTGCCACTTTTCTAACTGCGTCATTCTCGCCAGACTCATTATTTCTTTATCATTAGCATCTCTCGCAAAGACTCTACTGAGCACGTTGTCATGAAAATCTTCGATTGTGCGATAGGAGTGCACGATAGAGTCGCAATTCAAATTTTTAGCTTTTGTTCCAACTTCTATAACAAATGTTTCCTTTCCTTTTGGCGACATTTATTCGCATTGCATCTCTCGGTGGTGGTGGTAAAGTCCGCTGTTTCTTCTCCCTTTAGAAAGTGATTTAGCTTCCCCTGATCAATCATCCTGAGAATAATTCTCTTTATGTTTCTACAATCGTTTGTTTGATGCCCATGGAAGCGATGGTAAGAACAAAACTCATGACTTCTATCGCCTGGCGGTGGTTCCATTCCCACGTTCCAAGGTCTTGGTACATTTTCCATCACAAGTATAGCTTCCCGGATCTTCTCCACACTAGCGTTCAGTGGAGGCATCTTAATTTCTTCCCATACTATCCTGCGACTTCTCTGCCCTCCACGGTTATTTTGCCTTCGTCCACCGTATGTTTCTTGCACATGATCTAGCCTCTGAATCTTATTATTGCTGTTACGGTTGTAATAGTTCCTTTCTCGTTCAAATTCCTCTTGATCGTGGCTTCCCATGGCTACTATCTTCTGCTGTCCCTCATCAGCTTTCCTTGCTTGTTGTCCTTGCGAAGTACTCGCCACTGTATTTATGAATTGAGGCAACAAGCTTGCGTTCAGCAGACATTCGAGCTTGTGTTCGCACTGGATAAGAATTCATTTCATTCTGTCTTTCTTCTAAGGCAATATATTCTTCCTGTAACTCTCAGCTTCGCCATCGTGATCGTATTTTTAATTCTAAAAATTTGAATGTATAACAAGTTAGTCGCGAAGAGAGCATTCACAAATGAGAGAATGAGATATCTTTCCTCAACTCGTCCTGCCATTTCGCTACACATGGTCCTCCATCTTATTGTCAACTGCCTCAAGCTCTCGCCAACCCTTTGTTTCAACCCGAATACATCTTCAATACCAGTCGCGAAGAGTTGTTACTTATGTATGCTCCCAGGAATGTGGCTTGTAAATGGTTAAATGATGTGATTGTGTTCCTTGGCAGACCTTCAAACCATTTTAGTGCTTCTCCTATTAAGCTTGATGCGAAATATTGGCACAGTATGGCATCATGATTCTCCCACTGCAACATACATCTCATATAAGCCTTGATATGTTGTACCGCACAGGTTGTTCCATCAAAGATATTGGTTAACGCAGGTAGATTGCACTTAGGAGGTATTCCTCCCATCTGTACTTCTAACGTGAAGGGATTCTTTGCAGCTTCTGCGATGGCTTCGTCTAATTGTCTCCTTCCTCCTTCCCTTCTACTATTCAGTAATCCTCTCATTTCAGCCGAGTTCTCTTAAGATTTGTTCATTTGCCTCGAGTTTGATTCTACTTTGGTCTTTTCAACTCTGCTTCTCTCCTTCTTCGCTCGTGCCTATCTTGACCTTCCCGCTCGTTATTTTCTCCTCTTCTTCCCTGCGACGCTCTTCTTCGTTTCTTTCGTCAATTCGCACGCCATTATATCGGTTGTTCTCTCCTCTTGGCGGTCTCTCAGCTCTCATCTGCACCCTCTCATATTCTTCATTAATATTTCTATTGGTACGATTTTGTTCCCTCCTTCTTTCGCGGTTGTCATGGTTATTCTGCCGGATTGCCTCTTCCATCTCTTGATTTTCCATTTCTTCTCTTATCCTTTCTCTCTCGCGAGCTAGCCGCGCTTGTTCAATGTAGTGTCTCTCAATGTCATCCTCGATCTCTCGGTTTCTTCTCGCTTCTTCTCTCCGTGCAAGATTATTCTCCTTGCATTTGGGTCATTCGGTTCTTGGAGTTGCATGTTTCCTTGATTTTCCCTATTCCGCTCATTTTGGAGATTTTCGGGCTGAGGAATATAACGATCTTCTATTTCCCCTCTTCTCTCGCCATGCTCTGTACTCGGATTTTGTGTTTCTTCCTCGGTACTTTCTGTTGGTAAAACTCTCCTTCTTTCTTCCCTATTCGATCTTGAACTTGATCTCACGCTACTTCTAGATCTCCTATTTTGCAACCTCATATTTTCCATCCTCAATTCATGATTCTGTCTTGTCAAGTTTGCTCGTTCCTCTGCCTCTAGCCGTCTCTCTTCGTGTATTGTTTGTCTCAATCTTTCTAATGCTGCGATTTCTTCGTTTTCTCCATTCATTCCTTGCTCTCCTTGTCCATTGTTCACCAGCTGCTGCTCCTCTTCCCCCTCTCGTCTTGAATCGGACCTCCAAGTATGTACACTTACTCTATCATAATCCACAGTACGCGTTTGCTCTTTGGGGAGATCGGTGGTTGGTTTTGATCTTCTCCATCATTTCTCATATTCATCCTTGACGATTCTCTGTTCATTCCTCCTTTCTCCAGCAAGTCTCCCACTTCTTCTTACAGTCGTTGGTTGCCCTTGTACATTTCTTCTTCTAGCCATTTTTCTTTTCCAATGAATTCTTGAGTATCTTCTCCAAATCTTTTCTCTGTTAATCCAAATTCCTTCCAATTTCTACGTCAATCTCTGCTCTTCCCTGTTTCTAGCGCATATGTAGTAGCGGGAAATCCCACACTACACCCCTTACTCAATTTTGCTTAATTAATCCATTGAAAGATGTAAGATCAAGAATATTTATTGATTGAGTCCATGAAATGTTTACACAGGGTAATAGAATTACACTTAGAAATTAAAATGCTCTTCAACTTTCTCTCTCCTATTGACTTGCTTAACAATTCCAAAAAGATCTCTCCCCCTCTTACAGACTCATTTAGCCCTTTATATAGGGTAATACATAGTGGATGACAGCTAAGTTACCCTTTATTTTCGGGAATGTCTCGCGAAGTGTCGCAGATGCACAAACATTCACTCTCGCGACACTTCTTAACCCTCGCCAGATCTCACGTCTTCTTTATGTTTTGCCTGTCGTTATTCATTGCGTCGTTTATTTTAGCTCCTGCGACTCCTTCGCGATGCTGTCGTTTATTAGTCCCGCGAACCTTGTTTGTTGCGATATTACGATCCTACAGACTTGTCATAGTTTCGGAAATCTTATGACGCTTATGGATCAATTCCATGAGTTTTATTCTAATAGTATTAACGAGAGCTGATACCGGCATCCTCTTCTCGTCCTTCACCCAATTATTGACAGATTCAGCCACACTTGAAGCAACCTCATCGTACCTACATCCCTCGAAAAATGCATTAGACCAATGCTCTGGTCCTTGCTTCTCCATCCATCTCACAACGTGGCCACATTCCAAATCAATGAGAGCTTTCACAGCTGTATTATACCCACCTTTATCCAAATTAAAAATAATAATAATCAATAAACGGAGATTGGTCATAACATGGCAAACTCAGTATATAATCTTTACCTTCCGTAAAGGCGTACACAGCATGCCTCCAGTGGTTTAGAACATGAGGATACAATTGATCATCTCCGTGGACAGGTATCTTTATCTTCATGTGGTAATAGCAATAAGAATGGTACGCATCTGGGAAAACTTTAGGAACAACAAACAATAACCCTGTTTCTTGATCGGAAAGAAAAACTATTTGCCTCCCTTTGACAACCTTTTTTAAATTTTTCAAAAACCAAACCCAGTTTGGACCATCTTCATGAGAGCATATACCATATGCAATGGGATAAAACTCTACATGTGAGAAAAAGTATTGGAATTATAGAAACGATATGTACCAAAATTTGAAACAATGAAGTGCTATTTGGGTTGTGATAATACAAATGACTATCACCTGTTGTATCAAGAATGTGATAAATAAAATTATCATAATCTTAACAATAATGTGAAAAATCAATTTATCAGTGATTATTAAAAATGACTGGAAATATAAAAAGTGTGTAATCAGGTTAGAAAACCGTACCATCATTGCCATTCTTCGCAGTTGCAGCCATTAAACAACCTTTGAACCTACCGGTAAGGAACGTGGCATCTAAATACAACATTGGACGACAATATTCGAAACCCTTGATCAATGCACCATATGCAAGAAACAGTCTTTTAAACTCTTGGGTTGAATAATCATACTGAAAATCGACAACAGAGCCTTCATCCGTTTCCTCTACTTTTTTAACATACCACACCAAGTCTGTATAAGCTTTCACATCATCACCATACATATCCTTATGAACCAATTTAATCCCATTGTAAGCTTGCTTGATATGGAAGATTTATTTCATAATCGATCTTGAAATCACTTATAATCTTCTTAGGTGATATCAATGGGTAGTTTCTAACTTGTTCATTGATAACTTGTTTTACAAACTTGGCCGGAACGCATGCTTTACTTTCCCTATATCCAGCTCCACAAGTATGATCCTTAACGTATCTCATTACCTGACAAATGCATATAACAGTCAGCATCCCATTGGAAAAAAACAAACTTCACAGCCACTTAAAGATGAAAAAAAATGAATGACAAAACTTAAAAAAAAAACATAAATTTAAGGAAAAGAATACCTCAAAATTTTTATTATCTTTAGTGATCGATTTGGCATGGAACTCCCATAAACATCCAGCAGTTTTCCAATTTTTGCATCGAACGGTATACCTAGAAGGTTCACTCTTTCTTTTCTTGCTATCAGGTTCATGGCCATTCTCAAAACATACCATGGCAACAACATTCCTAACCTCCTGAACACCATTATAAAATATTTGTCCGACCCAGTTATTGCTTGTTTCCACAACTTGCTCTTTTTTGCTTCACACCACTTGGGAACCCTCAAAATATTTTTTAGCTTTGGCATCCTTCGAAACTGGAGAAACTACGCGTGGCCCTCTAGCTTGAACTGTGGTTGGATTTTTATCCGAACAAGAAGTAGGAATAGGATTTTGGCAGGGTGCAGGCGACATGGGGGTTGTGGGGCAAACAAATATCTCACAGAAAAGGTTAAAAGTTGCTACACCTCTCATAAAAAATCTTTCGAACACTACAAGGAGCGCAAAATCAGAATCAACATACACTTGATTGCATTTCCCCTTCAAAATGAAACGTACCGCCAAGGATTCAAAACAGTCCACCGGCCACATACAACAGTCTTCAATGTTTCAATAGTGGTAGATTTCGTCACACGATAAGGCAACGATTCATCTTCAAAGAGAAAAATAACTTCAACACTCGCCTCCATTCCCTGGTAAAATAAATCAAAACTGATAAATATCAACTCAATACTGAAAACAACAAACTACAAAGATTAAAGAACTCTAAATAACTCGTGAAAACTACAATTATCAGAGACTAACCCTAAAACCCATAAAAACAAAAAAAAAAACACCATTGTTAATCATGATAACAACTTAACTGATTACAGCAAGTAGGTAAAATACACACTCAAAACTCTTACAATCCCAGAAATATATTACCTGATTACTTCCAAAAGAACTCTTCGAACAACTTCCAAATATTCTCGTTTTAGTTTTTAGAATAAAGCCAAACTTGCCAAACAAAGATGAGAAACAAAATAACAGTGGTGATAAAATCTAAGATTATGGAGAGATAAATATAAGAAGAAACTAACTCGCCCAAAAAACGCCCCCCAAAAAACGCCCTCAATACACGCCCATGACTACGCCCACGACTAACTAACAATTTATCCAGCATAATATGGTATTTTTATTTTCGTTAAAAATACATAATTAATAAAGGTTAATTTAGTCCTAACCAGATTTTGGATATCTAAAACCAAACTAATCCAAGTAATCTTAACCGTTAATCTATTAGATTGGGCTACACATATATAATCTTATTGATGGGCTACTTAAAGAGAGAGAAACCAAACATGGGCTACATAGAAATTTCCACTATAAATATATATGTCTACGTCCAAGGGTAGATAAGAATGGCTCTTTGCTCGATCACATATTTAAGAGAAGGGTCACAAAGACTGATCGACGTGTAGGAGCAGAAAAAACTATTTTAAAAATGGTAAAAACTAGTAGATCACCAAATAAAAATATAACCATGTCATGCTACGTGTAACCACATCTAGAAACATGTTGTCACATGTTTATGCACTTGAGCATCTCCAATGATAGGGTCAAGGTCATTTGATGTGGAGGTCTTATTATCATCTTCTTTAAATGGGTCATTGCTAAAATAAGAAGAAAAAAAGAACTTAAAAAAAAATTTCATTCAATAATTATGTTTAGCCCACCAAGTCAAACCCACCGATGATGTGGCGCTGATGTGGGTTGGTTATTTCACATTTGATTATTGCCTCCGTTTCAAAAAGACAATCCGCTTTGAATTTTTCAAAATATTAAGAAGACCACAATATTTTACTTGACTACCCTTAGTTACTTACCTATTTTATTTTAATTAAAATGTTAGAAATAAAAATTACCTAAAATTGTTAGGAAGATTATAAATACAAAATATAAAAGGAAAATTAAAAGATGTCGAATTTATGGAGTAGAAACTTTACAAGGAATTTAACTTTTGGAGTCAAATATATATTATCTTAAAAGGAATGAAGTATATATTTGTTTTCTTAATTATACAAACTTCTTTTATTTTAGATCGGGTACCATTAAAAATGAGTTTATGAATATAAAATATTTAAGGGTATATTAGAGAATTCATTAGAAAAATATGACTATAAACAAAAGCTGGACATAGTTTTGAAACTGACGAAAATGGAATAGATGACAGTCTTTTTGAAACAAAGGGAGTATGTTTTTGATCGACTGCAAATGTCTTTGCCATTTCAGAGGTTAATTTTGATATTTGTTGAGTAGAATTCGGTTCCATAACGCCTCTCAATGGTTGCAGCTTCAGAAAATTTTCATTAAGAGGATGGAGGATAGTATAATAATTGAAGATTGGGAATAGAGTTTATATAATATGTACATGTAAGAGGAGGCGGTTTGATATGATAATTATGAAGATTTTTTAAATTTAGATACCTGATGGTGGATGATGATTTGGAAAGATGGGAGTTTAACAGCTCAAACGCAGATTTTAATAATCATAATTAAATAAAGTGATAATAAAAAAACCAAACTCTCTGATATTATATAAATGACTCTCAAGTGATATGAATATATTTGTTAGATCACTGCTCGGTCGAACTCGCAAGCGTTGCTATCTCAAGCTTGTTTGTAAAGTTTAGTTGATCAAAACTATATACTTGATTTCTAGTCTACTTATAGCTATGTATCGGATTAGAATAGAATGTGTAGTTGAGCTTTAGACTTCACGGCGTTCACCAATTGAAGAAGAAGATCTACCGAGGATCTTGGAGGAACTTCATCAACAAAAGGTATGTGGAGACTAAAACTTATCTATCACTCAGACGTCTATTCTGTTTTATCTTCTAATGAGACTAAGTATATATAGACTTTTACATTATACACATTCGATATTTCGAGCTGAGTTTACCTCGCATATCTATTTCTCAAAATACGTGTTGGAAGCTTTTTGCTTTAGCTATGTTCATCGTAATCTTGACGAGTTTAGTTGGAAACTAAATATTAAGTTAAAAGATGATCATGTGAAATTTAGCTTGAATATCTTACATGATTTTTGTGAGACAGTCATTTGATGTTAGCTAAAGAAGTTTCGTATTGATCATTCGACCACTTAAAAATTACTTGAAGTGATTGTATGTGTGATTAGAACGAGATAAGAGTTTAGAACGATTACCCATGTCTGGATACAACACGGTATGCATATCCAATATGCGAACTACATTGTGATAATTCAGGTCTGGAACTCTTGTTTGCGTAAATAGTATGCGAACGGATTTACCTGAGAAGGTCTGGAACTCTTGTTTGCGTACCTAGTATGAGAACGGGTTTACCTGACTTGGGTCCGGAACGGTTGTTTGTGAACCCGGTTTGCGAACGTCTTGACTAGGCCAAGGTTCGAGTCTTTGTTCGCGTGCCGGTTTAACACAGTGGTTAAGTTATAAAATTGGTTATGTATGATTCTCACACTCATAAACTAAAACATTAATGATTTAAGAAATGAAAATTAACTTTGCAAACCGTGGCTTAATGTTCATGAATTGATTCTTGTATAAGTACTTTGTATGATTACGAATCAAACCGATTTCGTTTCAATTTGTTCATGAATATTTCTATGAGATAGTGAACAATTAAACAACTCTATTTGAAACACAATTATATTCATTTGATTATCTATCATGGTTGATTGATCATCATATTTGATCTAGATGTGTTAGATTAATATGGTTAAGTCAAAAGTGTTCATATGGCTAACTTCCGTTAATTGTTATTGAGCCAACCCAATATACACGTTTAGGAACGTTTACCCATATATAATTATAAGTATATTTCATTTATGTGTAAAAAGTTAAGACCATCTAACGGTGGAGATTGGTTGCTTAATTTCTAAGCAGACTTAGCTTGAATCTTAAATCAAAAGTTCATCTAACAGTGAATATTGAATGCTTTGTTACTAAGCTATCTTAGCTTTGATTGTAAGCAACCCTGATTTAAAAGGCTATATAAGGAAGAACTTTAGCAACTGGAAAACCTAATAACGACACTTTTGTTTGTCCTAGTTGCAAACTAGAGTCGATTCTCCTTTAACCTAGGTTTTTCCAAAACCATTATAGGTTAATGACCTAAAAATTTCATTTGGGATTCATGAAGCCAGGCCTAACTATTTTCTCTATAGTTGCGTATTCTGATCTTACTTGTTCTATTGTATTGAGTTTTATTTTCTCTAAGATTTACTCGAGATTTATCTACGATAGGTAAGATATAAAAATTAATCACGATAGTTCTTCATCTCAGACTCTTATGATTCTGTAATAACTTTCTCTTTTGATCAGTTAGGTTATTGTGAGGTGACTGATATTTCTAGGATGCTCTTCCGGAGTGGGTATTAGTTGGTTCCTGTTCACCTTGATCTTTCTATCAAAACACGGTACAAAAAGAATAAAGGATAGACATATCTGTGGGACATATATTTTTTTTTATAAGTCTTCGACTTTGGGTCGTAGCAACTCTTAGTTGTGGGTGAGATCAGCCAAGGAAATCAAGTACGCAGAATCCGGCGTGGTTCTAGAGGCGTAAGGAACGCGACTGTACCTTAACCGGTGTGATACTTGGTTAGGGCTCAACTACATTCCAGTCCGAAGTTAACTTGTATTAGGCTAGAGTCTGTAGCAGCTTAATATAGTATGGTGTTCAAAGCTGGACTAGGTCCCGGGGTTTTTCTGCATTTGTGGTTTCCTCGTTAACAAAATTTCTGGTATCTATGTTATTTGTTTTCCGCATTATATTTGTTTATATAATTGAAATATCACATGTTGTGCGTAGTTCAATCACAGTTGATAAATCCGGCCTTGTTTGTTGGATATAACTTGATTGACACTTGGGCATTGGTCTTTGGTACCGTCCAAGTTATTCTCACATCAATCAGGATCATGGATTTTATCTGTTTGATTTGCTGATTGTATTGAGAAAGAGATAAAGCTCTTTAATATATTTCTTGATTGAGCTCGCTTTTAAGTTGGTGCTCTCGGAATTATATTGGAGTTTAGTCTATAAGGATTGCCGAACGAATTATTGGGTGTGGTTGTTATACCCCCGATTTTTCAATATTAATGTGTTGTTTACAATTTAAAAAAATGATACACATAAACGAAAAACAAACATCTTCGATTCGCTAAAAACTTTAAGCTACGAAAACAGATATCTTCATGCGCACAATTTCTTCTGATCACTGAAACTAAAGTGGAAACGAGTGAGCACATTATCCCAAAAGGGGTGCTCAGTGGAAACATATACAACGCCTAAGTAATCACTAACATGCTTCACAGTTCTACTTGAGGGAATCATTAAACATCTTTTACACACAACACAAAGCAGAAGATTGCTTTTGCTCATCTCCCTAGATATTGCTTCCATTGACAATATCTACTAAGGATCCACCATCGGATGGATCTACGAGAAATGAGTTCCATCAACCTAAACATATGCTATTCTAACCTTGTCTCACTCTAAGGAGACTAAGATGTGAGAATAGTCTCGGTCTCAGATGATAACGCCATCCACACGAAATGCGTACATCACATGGTTCAAATATCACCATCAATGTCTAGAAAATAGAAAAAGGTTTGATTGAGCAATCAAGCATAATAAGCATACGACCAATCTCCTCGGATAAAATATGTATATATAATATTGATGCCAATTCCACACCTAATAAATAAATCATATTGAGAGTGAAAAGGCGAGGGTACCCAAATATACCTCAAGCTAAAACTTTTCCTACCTATAAGTCCTTTCTCCGAAAGTGATTGTCTATGGACTGAGTCAAGACAATGCAACTAATCGGTTCACACTTCGTGTGATCGTCTATGGATAAGAGATCGAGACAATACAAAAACGAAGTATGTTTACTTGACAAAAATGTTCGGACTTAACCAAACACAATAGGATTACTTATCAAGTAAATAGGAATTAACGTTTGTGTAATTTACTTTAATTATAATAAAAAAATTATAATGCAGAAATATAAAGTAAATGACACAGCAAGATTTTGTTAACGAGGAAACCGCAAATGCAGAAAATTCCGGGACCTTGTCCTGAATTGAATACTCTTAGGATTAAGCCGCTACACAAAATTAAACCTAACTTTGTATAGTTGAAACCAAGCAACTAAACCTATAGTTCACCTAGTTCTGTTTGTATTCCCACGCCTCCAACTTATGAATAAGTCACGTACTTGGAACAATTCCTTTGGTTCGTATTCCAAAAAGTAAAGGAACAACAAATCTGTTTGGTATCAACTCTCTTCAACCAAGTGATGCGAGTTCGACAAAAGGCTCTTGTTTATCTTAACATAAACTCCTTCGTCGGGTTCTTAGATCTATCTTATTCTCAACTACCGAATTAATTATTAAGATTTTGCAATCAATACTTTTAATCACAAAAAATTGTATTGATGCCGATCTACACAACTAATCAATCCAATCTACCACAAGGATAAACTGATTATATTTGGATCCTCTTATAGCGAAACAAGTATTGTGCACACCAAAGATTATGAACCCAAAATAAGAAATCTTCAATATCTTCTTTGTCTTCAAATCTTCTTAGATCTTCAATAAACACCTGCACACAACAACTTGAATCTCTTGTGATCAATCACATACAGAACGGAGTCTGTTAACAATGGATTATCACAAGATCGTCTTTACCACTAACAACAGTCTAAAGATCCCTGTCGAAACTTCAATCTAGTTTGAGTGAATCTTATATCAGAAGAGAAGATTCTCAAGCATAAACAAATTAGGTGCAATCAAAGTTCAACCACCGTTAGTCAATCAAATCAATCGAAAACAAAAGATAAACCGCAATTATCTAGTTTCCCACCAACGGTACTCGTAGAGCTTCTCAATCCCAAAGAAGACTTTAAACTGAGCGGCCGTAAGAGATTTCGCCTAATTAGGTTACTCTCCTCTCCGAGTAGGCGGCTACACCAGTAATAACACAACCGAGGAAGTTTGCTTTCATGAATGATTAGTTTGCTAGAAATGCAAACTTCAAGTATTTATAGACAAGGAATTTTGGACACCAAGGAATTTCCAAAACCGAAAATATTATCAAAGATATTCAATACATTCCAAATTCGGTTTTCATAATTCCTGGAAATGCTCTCTAATCAAAAAATGATCGAAAATATCTCAGAAAATCTCAACTAGTAAATGCACATTAGTAATTCTCATTTTTCTAAATAAAATTAACAACCTTAAATAAAAGATTCTCGAACTTATTTATTTTGATCTTGGGATTTTCTTCCTGTAGCTATTAAGGAATGCTTTGAACAATAAAATATAAACATTACCGCACGTGTTCAAAGTATGCCGACATCCTTACTTTGTAAGTCCTCTTCCATACTTACAACCTTAAAATTGATTTGCCACACTTCCAAACAAGTTTAGAATTGGTTCATCTGACTTTCAAGAACCATGCGATTGACTAAGAAACACTCAATCACAAATCATGGGTTTCACGGTTCTACCAAAACAAGTTTCGGTTCTACCTCTATGTAAGTATTGTCCATAGTCACACTAGCTTCCAAAAATTCGGTTGACTAGGTACTAGGATCGGTTCCCCACATATATATGGTATCTAACTTATATGTGTTGCACATGTCCATAGGATCGGTTCCCTTTGCCTAAAAACATGTTGCACATGTTCATAGGATTGGTTCCCCTTTCTGCTATAAACCTTGCTTCACCTCATACAAGGATCGATTCCCATTTGTGATGTGTTGCACCTCTTCATAGGATCGGTTCCCCTTTACCCAGATTCGGTTAAACACAAAACACAAACTCGATCATACCATCTCAGGTGATTACTTAAGATCGGTTTCACTAATAAAAGTCATACCAATACATAAGTCAGACCTTTGTGAATAGTTCTACCAAGAACACGAACAAGACATGAGCGGTTATACTAAATCACACATATTGTATGTTCACAAGATATGCAATGAATAACAATCCCAATAACGCCTGGCGATTTCCTTTTCGATTCATAAACAAGTTTATCAACTTACTTCCTTAAAACACATGTAAAACATTGTTTCCTAGGATGAAGTCCTCACCTCATACCCATACATAATCACAATAGCATTCAAACGATTATGTCGATATCTTATCTACCTAGTTTAATGGTTAAGCAATAAAATTCATATTGTATTCCTTAATACTATGTCTATCTAGAGTGTTCATGCTTCGCATTTTGTTTTCAATATGCACGACTTGAAAGATACGTTAGGGAATAAAATAAGTCAAATATCACTAACCTCAAGTGGAAGGATGATGTTGTCGTTGTAGCTTCTTACTTCTTCACTTCTTCAAGTATTCGCAATACTTGTAATGTCTCATATCCTAATACTTTCAAGCTAACCTATACGAAGTTGACTCTAGTACATAATCAAGTGACTCTTAAAATGAGTTTTGGTTCACTAAAATATGACAACCAAACTTGACATACCAATGCTTGGTGGGTTCAACCGAGATAGAGATCCAATTCCACCCCTAATATCTTATTATAGGTGTTAGAGCACTGCTCGGTGGAACTCGCTAGCGTTGCTATCTCAAGCTTGTTTATCAAGTTTAATTGCCAAAACTATAAGTCTTGATTTCTATACTACTTATAGCTATGTCTCGGACTAGGATAGAATGTGTAGTTGAGCTTTAGACTTCACGGCATTGATCGATTGAATACGAAGAACTACAAAGGGGATCTTGTGGAACTTCATCAACAAAAGGTATGTGGAGACTTAAACTCATCTATCACTCAGAAGTCTATTTCTACTCTATCTCCTATTGAGACAAAATTCGTATAGCTATATAAACTTTATATTATATACATTTGATATTTCGAGCTGAGTTTAACTCGCTTACATATTTCTAGAAATATGTATTGGTAAGCTTTCGTTTTAACCAAGTTCATTTTATATTCTTAACGAAAGTCAAAAGATGATCATGTAAAAATCACCTGGTAACATCTTACATGATTGTGTGAGACAGTCATTTGATGTAGACTCGGAATATTTCGTATTGATCATTCGATCACTTGAAAATTGCTTTGAATCTAATATTTTGTGTGAGACAACTATTCCCGTCTTCTAAGAATGTTTCAATGATTGAAATGGGAGTTTAGAACAATTAACCATGATTGGATATAGCACATTATGTGTATTTGTATGCTAGCTGTTGTGTGTATATTCCAAGTCCGGGAATCTAAGTATACATACCCGTATGCGTACTGGTTTCAACTGAGTTAGGTCATGTACGACAGTATGCATACCCGTTTGCATACTGGCGAACATAAACTAAGTCCGGGTACTTAAGTATGCGTACATGTTTGCATACTTGAGTGGGTTAAGTTCTAAAATCGGTTGTTCATTGGTAGGACTATAAACAATACCTACAATGATAACTGCAAGTGTACAGTGTCATAATGCAACACAGAGCAAGCACAAGTCGATCCACAAGGACAAGGTAGGTGTAAGTTGAAGCTAGAGTATTACCAAAATTGATTCGAAACAAGAGTAACCAAAAAGGGGTTTGTTTGCCGATACGGCTAGGTGATGGTAGTGACTGAGATAGTAAAATAGAATGCAAAGCTATGATAAAGAGGATACGAGGATTGTCAAATCCACCACTAACTCACATTATGTATTCAACTAATTATACTACTATTGTACTTGTAACAGATAAGGGAGAAGTGTCAAGTATACCACTTATCTAAGGTGTTTCACCAATGGATAGTTCAATCACAACTAAGGTATCTTTCCAAAACACTAACTGTCTTCTCATGGCACAATTAGTCTAAGGATCAATAACAGTCTGGTTAAGCATGAGTTGCAGCATAATCAACACAGTGGGATTCTAACTACAATGGACACATGGCATACACTGTGAAAGTAAAATGTTGACGTACTAAGATTCAATTCTATCTTAAAATAATTTAAACATTCAAGAGTAATATAAACAGTATGAATAACATAACAGAGAGTCAGGGTTTCATCTAAACCATAGTTATGAAATTAGAACATGATGATAATACTGAAAACAAACATAAACTACTACTTGGTGCACCGGCTAATCCGGACATGCCTTTACATCACAAACTCTTCTCTATTTATACACAAATTTCTCCTCAATCAATTTAATTCGATAATTATAGAATACCCACTCACCCAAATGCGTATTCTGACAGTTCCCTTCTTCAATTCAATGCTGCAACCATTAATTTGGTGTTTCTTTACTATTGAGGATAACCCTAACCTATCTCTCTCAAACCTAGCTTCTAGGGTTACTATTCTTGATAAGAAAGAAGATAAGGGTGAGAGAGATAGAGATTAAAGGTTTAATTGGCGTTTATGATGGAAGTGGTTGTATGCGAGAGATGGTGGGGCGATGGTGTTAATGTAGGGGGAAGTTGCGGTGGAGGTTCTGTGAAGGAGAGAAAGAAATGAAGATGGAGTTGGAGTTGGAGTTGGGTTCTTTTCGATTAGAAGTAGGGATAAAAGTGTTACGGTGCTGAGCAGTTCCATCAAATGTTGATGTATCGAGAGGATGAGCTGTTGGATGATAGGCAGTTGTAGCAAATCTGATGGTTCAAGTGAGGAAACAGGTTTGGATCTTGGGTATGGGTTTGGATTCTCTTCCCATCCCACTACTTGAGTAGCTCTTTCAAGCGGCTTTCCAAAGGTGCGCAAGAGGATTGCAGTGAAGCCACCCTTTGCGCAATGTTTCCTTCACGTTCTTTACTGCCTTCTAGCGTGAGCTTTGTTGTCTCTCTTCCGTAGTCGCTATCTACCATTCCTATTCTCTTTTGGATTCTCCAATCATCCAAGCTTTATTTAGTACCTAAAAACACAAAATTAATTAGTAAAAATATTTATTCTTGAAAAACAATGAAAACAAAGAATTTGGGATAATATAGAGAGTTAGAGCACAAAAGATGAGATAAATGCCAATAAAAAGGTGTAGAAATATTCACTATTTGGCACTCATCAAATACCCTCAAAACTGAATTTTACTTGTCCTCAAGTGAAACGAAATTAGAAATCCTAACTATACCACTCATTTGGTCTCTCGAATGCATTTAGCGTATGCACTATGCCTTTAAACCTCTAGGTGTCCCTAGTGGATGAGTTATAGTCTCGTGAGGGTTTACCAGAGGTGTACCCACAAAATCTTCTCCAACTTCAGAACGTAATGGAGTCCCAAGCATCCACGGAGCTATGAGGACATAGAGTTTCTGCATGCTAGTAATAAGAAGTTAGAACTACCAAAGAACGCATTCTCATCCTTAAGAGTTGAGCGAGAAGTAACCATACCATATGAAAGAATTCGGGTTCGAGAGTGATCACAGGCCTCGACTTCTGCCTCACCAATAGGGTTTTATGATAATTTCACTCAAAAAGACCGCTTTTTTAGTCTCTCATGTGTGGAGACAGGAATAAAGAGAGAAATCTTGCACACGTTGAATGGTGGGGAGGAAAACCTTCCGAAATAATTTCTGGGGACTCCATTGAATCATGGACAAAAAGAATCTTTTTCTGATGATCTCAAAGAAAGGAAATCAATCATTAGCAAGGATGGGAGTACTCACTTACCTTCACATCTGATCGGCAATCAACACCACTCTCACAGCATCCATAGAAACGTCTTCGGTCTTCAACTGTTGATGATGAACTTCTGAACTTTGTAGAACCTTGACAATTTCTGATTTTTCTCTTCAATTTCCTTATTACTTGAATTTTCCTCTTAAATTATTCTTTACCATGGTGTTATTTAAACAAAACTAAAAAATAAACTACTCCCTCTATTTTAGGAAAAGAGATACTTTCACTTTTTTATTTTAGTCTAAAAATAGGCCAAATTGAAAAAGTGAAAGTATCTCTTTTCCAGAAACGGAGGGAGTACAGTTCTTGATTTTTTTTTTTTTATTAAACAAGATACAAGATAATAACGAAAATACTAAATCCATGGATGAAGGACTTTAACACTTAATTCTTCACAACTTGGATTGTCTTGATTTCATAAACTTCACTAATTCTCATCTTATTTTCTTTTATTTGCTCTTGTAAAAATACCTCTTCAAATGTGTATCGAATTCTTCTATTTGTACTGTATCTTCACCTTGAATAGGGAATTTTTTACCTTTTCTTGAAATGTTGCATGTAAACCTCGGACTATTTCAACTTTCTTCATATATTCTGATGTCGCAGTGCTTGTTGATGATGATGTGTTTCTATGGACCTGTTGATGTTGTCGAGAGAGAGAATGATGCTAACTGCAAATCAAACTACAATGAGTTTTCATCTTTAGACGTCATCCTCATGATTGACAAAATTAGCACTCAAGAGATCAAAAATAGTGTTGAAAGTGGTGCGAAGTTGGGTAGCTCACCATTCCTACCCGGAATTTACGTACGGTGACACACACTCTAAAAGGAGTTTATAGATAGTCACAAAAATTGAAGGTCGGTGCCTCGCTTGATGTAAAAATAGGTAGTCTACACTAAGGGTGATCACAACTCTACTACTAAATATCTTTGCAGCACCTAATTTTCCCACCGGCATGGTTAAATCCAACTTTAACGCTCAGACAAACAAGAAACCCGATTGTGTTCTCCAGTACTTCCAAGTTCAGTTATTTCGGTCGGACTCTTTATGTAAACATAGCTAGAAGCATGCTAGTGACTCTAAAATCTTTAAGAGTTGGAGGTTTTATTCAAATTTTTGATTTTTGATTTTTTTGAGTTTTTTATTAAAAGCAAAAGGCTAAAAACTCTATATGCAAAATACTACCCCCAAACATAAATCTAACATTGTTCTCAATGTTTCAAAAGATAAGCAGAATTACAACAACATACCAGGAGAATAATGCAGGGTATATTTTAAAGGAAAGAGATTACCAGATGCTGGCGAGAGCAAGATTAGAACTACATTATTCAAGTTGAATCCGACAGGAAATCAACAGACGCCACATTGGATTAGCACACATATATACAAGAGAAAGCTAGAAAATATAATTACCTACTGGATTATACAATGATGACTCACCATAAACCAACAGCCTAAAGAGTTGAGGATCAACCCAAAAGACAGAATGCAGAAATTTTAACAGCCTCACACAACTATAATAGGACAAAAATGCAAGTGAGACTGCAAAACAAAATGAGCTACCCCCAAACCTGGATTTTTCAAAGATATGACACTTATCAACAACTATCAAATCTTGAGGCACTCCCTGCATAATTACAAAGTCTAAATTGACATGTTCAGGGATGGGCAAAGAAACAAGAGGGGATTCCAGATGTAGCCTCTCAATGACAGGATACTTAGTGGACAAAATGTCCAAAAGAATTTGAGATGCATATAACTATAGACCTATGTTGGGAACTGTCAACAACATGGATTTAGCATATTTTAAGGGAGCAATCTCCAGGCCTGAAGCAAGACCATCAGTTTGTGACTTAGGTATGGAATCAGATGTGTTTAAGATAGCTCATTCTTAGTCTCACAAATATCACTACACAGTCTAGTTTTTCCCCAGTCGGAAACAAATAAATCATGCTCACTGTCATTGAATGAATCAGCAAACCCCAATTCAGTATCATCAGCATCATTCAAAACTTTAGTCTCATGCATAGGCAATTCAAAAGAGATATCATATTGTGACCTAGGCAGGGAATCAGATACACCAATTATGTTTTCATGCATAAGATCCATAGTATCATCAGAAAATTCAACCTTCCCTAAGTCAGGCACAAGCTGTGTCATGCTCTTTTTCACAGAACAGTTGCACAAGACCCAAATCAGCACCAAAATCATCAGGATATTGATTCCAATGATTATTAACATTAGAAGAGACATCATCGGTGGTGGTCTCTATACTATGGTCAAGCATTTCAGAGTCACATGACTGTGAAATTGAGTCTTCAAGAAGACTTAGCTCTTCTAACATCATATCATCATCAGAGTAATATGCATACTCTTCCCTGTTAACAGTCGTGGTGTCCTCAGTCAACTCATTTTCCTCTAGATGAGGTTCATATTCAATATCAGTTGCATGAGTAGGACTAGACACCCTATTTTCAAAAATTGATTCATCATCATCATTGTAACAGGGATTTATCCATCCTGGAGTGCAAATCTGTGAGCGGGTGTCTTGTGTTTCATAGAGAGCATTATCATGATGTGTTCTACAATGGTCCAGAGCACGCAATTTAGGGAAATTTTCAATCAAATGGTATGAGCTATCACACGACATACAAACATGGAGTTCAGTTTGGGCAAATGACGTAGGGACAATAAAATTTGTATTTCTACATTTTTCTAGAGCTTCGCCTCTCCTAGTCATGCAGTTCATGTTTGTATCAGAGTTTAAATCAGACTCTAACTCATGGGGGTTACCCATATCATGTGACAGTGTCGTAGTTTCCCTAATGGATTCCCATTCATGGGTTTTCTCTGCAACCTCAGCTAAAAATTTCCATACGTCATCCACAGTTTTATCAATAAATTCACCATTACACATAAATTCAGCCATGGATCGAGAATTAAAGTCTAGTCCCTCATAGAGGATAACGACCAGTCTCCACTTCTCGAAGCCATGGTGCGGACACTCAATCAACAAATCATTAAACCGTTTAACATACTGAAAAAGAGTCTCCCCATCTAAGTGGACAAAAAAATTAATATTTTGATGAATAGCAATTGTTCTATGATGTGAAATTTTTTTTCTGAAAAATTGATTTGTAAGTTGGTCCCAAGTGGTGACTGACTGTGGTCTCAAACCGTAAAACCATGTTTTGGCCCTTTCCTTTAGAGAGAATGTAAACAAATGCAATTTCACAGAGACTTCGGATATATGGTCAGGTTGCATAATCCGGCAAATTTGCTCAAACTCTCTTAATCAACCCCTCGAAATATATGAAGTATTTGTATCATGCTTGCATTCAGTTCAAATGGGCCAGCAGTTTGAGGTAAGACGATACATGATAACTGACTTGTTCTTTTGGGGTACATGTACTCATGGAGACTATGGGGTTTATTAATATCATCACCCATTGTCTCAACTACTATGGGTTTCAAGTAGGCAGTCTTGATGAGGGTTAGCTAGAATATCAATCACATAACTACTATCACAGACTAGGGAACAAACCGCTTAGCATATTATAGTGACCACAGTAAACAACTAGAGCAAAATTTAGATCATAAATGATGCTTATCAGACTGACGAACGGATCCGAGAGATGCATGCACGCACACAGTATTTTTGGCCAATAATTGAGAAAAGCACAGTTAATTAGCAATTTCAGCACGTAAACATGTTGTTTGACTTCACAAGATTATGGAAAATTTTCGGTCAGGCAACTAGTTTATCAGGTGAACATGGCATGTTATTCACGACAGATAATCAAAAGCTCAGACAATCAGTAGGTGAACAAACCAGAGAAGTAATGCTCAAGTACATGGACAGATACACAAACTATGGCAGATACAAGTGGTTAAGCGATGCACTGTGAAGTAGCAGTTCATGTAGAAAAAAATTGGTAGGACTAGAAAGAGTACCTACAATTATAAATGCAAGTGCAAAGTGTCCTTATGTAACACAGGGCAAGCACAGGTCGATCCTCAGGGACAATGTGGGTGTAAGTTAAGCTACGGTCTTACTAAAACTGATTCGAAACAAGAGTAACCAAAAAAGGGGGGTTGTTTGCCGATACGGCTAGATGATGGTAGTGACTGAGATAACGAAAGCAAAATTAATCTAACAAGCAGATAAATATGGTACTAGGGCAGTCGAATCCACCTCTTAACCCACACCAAGTCAATTCAATCTCAACAATGTTCTAGTCCCTTATAATATGGCGGATACCGGTGGTCTTCCGCCTATCCAGGGCAGTTTCAAGAGGATAGTTTAGTGTCACTAAGATTATTCCTAACCCTAGTATTTGCTGCCCTCTCACAAAACAAACTAACCGCAGATCAATCACTTAGATGAGTAAACAATCCTGATATGGATATTTTAATCACAACTAAGGTGTCCCTCCAAAGCACTAACTGTCTGATTAAAGCACAACAAGTCAAAGGATCGAACAATAATCATTTAAACATGAGTTGCAGCACAATCAACATAGTGATGTTCTAACTACAATGGATACATGGCATACACTGTGAAAGAAAAATGATGAAGGCTCAGATTATATTTATCCAAAACATTACATCACAACAAGAACAATATCAATACTTGAATTAAACTGAGCAATGGATTAATGGTTTCATCTAAACCCTAACTATGAAATTAGAACATCATCATGAAGATAAAATCAAACATGAACTACTGCTTGGTGCACCGGCTAATCCGGGCATGAGTTTTACAACAAAAACCCATCTCTATTTATACACAAATTTTACTCAATTCTACTCCAATTCGATAACTAAGAGGGACCCACTCACTAAAACGCGTTTTCCTTCTTCAATTCGTCTCTGAATTTCATTAATTCGATGTTTCCTCCACTGTAGATATAACCCTAACTCTATCTCTCTCAAACCTAGCTTCTAGGTTTACTGTTCTTGATAAGGATATAAGGTTGAGAGAGATAGGAATTAGAGGCTTAATTGATGGCGTTAATGAGGGTGGTAGAGGGCAGAGACGATCGGGGAGATGGAGTTATTGAAGGATATGAAGAAATTGATGGTGTGGTGCTGTAGAGGGAAAGAGGAAATGAAGAAGATGTTGTTTATGTTCGATTAGGTGAAGAAAAGATAGGCGACTAGGGTGTTGGGCGATACCATCAGATGATGATGTCCTGAAGGATGAGCAGTTGGAT
This sequence comes from Papaver armeniacum, assembly GCA_023531295.1. NCBI lineage: Eukaryota > Viridiplantae > Streptophyta > Magnoliopsida > Ranunculales > Papaveraceae > Papaver > Papaver armeniacum. The sequence continues at coordinate 34,667 of JAJJWW010013062.1, read as the reverse complement.
GATAGGCAGTTGTAGCAAATCTGACGGTTCAGGTGAGGAAATGGGTTTGGATATTGGGTATGGGTTTGGATTCTCCTCCCAGCCCACTGCTCGGATTAGGCTTTGCAAGCGGCTTGCGGAGTGAGTGCAAACGGATTGCGGATGAGATGCAAGCGGTTTGCGGATGCTCTTTGCGTGATGTTCCTTCCGTAGTCACTAGCCTCCACAGGAGCTTTGTTGTCTCTCTTCCGTTTGCGAGATGCAAGAGGTTTGCGGCTGCTCTTCGCGCTTCACGGCCTTCTCGCGGGAGCTTTGTTGTCTCTCTTCTGAAGTCGCTATCTACCATTCTTATGCTCTTTTGGCTTCTCCAATCATCCAAGCTTTATTTAGTACCTAAAAACACAAAATTAATTAGTAAACATATTTATTCTTGAAAACAATGAAAACACAGAATTTGGGATAAAATAGAGAGTTAGAGCATAAAAGATGAGATAAATTCCAATAAAAAGGTGTAGAAATATGCACTATTAGGCACTCATCAAATACCCCCAAACCTGAATTTTACTTGTCCTCAAGTGAAGCAGAAATTTAGGAAATCCTTACTATACCACTGTCGCTGGTCTCTCGAATGCATTTAGCGTATGCACTAAGCCTTTAAACCCCTAGGTGTCCCTAGTGGACGAGTTATAGTCTCGTGAGGGTTTACCAGAGGTGTACCCACAAAATATTCTCCAACTTCAGAGCGTAACAGAGTCCTAAGCATCCAAGGAGCTATGAGGACATAGAGTTTCTGCATGCTAGTAACACGAAGTTAGAAATACCAAAGAAAGCATTCTTATCCTTAAGAGTAGAGCGAGAAATAACCACACCATATGAAAGAATTCGGGTTCGAGAGTGATCACAAGCCTCGACTTCTGCCTCACTAATAGGGTTTTATGATAATTGCACTCAAAAAGACCGCTTTTTTTGTCTCTCATGTATGCAGGTAGGATTTAAAGAGAGAAATCCTGCACACGTTGAATGGTGGGAAGGATAACCTTCCAAAATAGTTTCTGGAGACTCCACAAAATTGTGGACAAAAAGAATCTTTTTCTGATGATCTTTAAGAAAGGAAATCAATCATTAGCAAGGATGGAGTACTCACTTACCTTCACATCTGATCGGCAATCAACACCACTCTCATAGTATCCATAGAAATGTCTTCGTCTTCGGTTTTCAACTGTTGATGATGAACTTCTGAACTTTGTAGAACCTTGACAATTTCTGATTTTCTCTTCAATTTCCTTGTTGCTTGAAATTTCCTCTTAATTTCTTCTTTATCATGGTGTTTATTAAACAAAACAAAAAACAACTGTTATATATATATATATATTTTGATTAACACAAACTGAAAATAACAAAATAATAATAAAACCACTAAAGCCATGGATGAAGGACTTTATCACTTAATTCTTCACAACTTGTATTGCCTTGATTTCATAAACTTCACTAATTCTCATCTTGTTTTGTTTTCTTGCTCTTGTAAAATACGTCTTCAAATGTGTATAGAATTCTACTCTTTGTACTGTATCTTCATTTTGAATAAGAATTTTACTTTTCTTGAATTGTTGCATGTAAACCTTGGACTATTTCAACTTTCTTCAAATATTCTGATGTCGCGCTGCTTGCTGATGATGTGTTTCTATGGATCTGTTTGATATTGTCGAGTGAGAGAAAATGGTGCTAACTGCAAATCAAACTACAAGAAGGAGTTTTCATCTTTAGACGTCATCCTCATGATTGACGGAATTAGCACTCAAGAGATCAAAAATAGTGCTGAAAATGGTGCGAAGTTGGGTAGCTCACCATTCCTACCCGTAATTTACGTACGCTGACACACACTCCAAAGGGACTTTTTAGATAGTCACAAAAATTGAAGGTCGGTGCCTCGCTTGATGTAAAAATAGGTAGTCTCCACTAAGGGTGATCACAACTCTATTACCAAATGTCTTTGCAGCACCTAATTTGCCCATGTTAAGTGCATATTTTGCATATATTTAGTGTTGAATCCATGCTAGTAATTGCTATATATTCTTGCGAATTATTGTATATTACTCTTGTTTTTCTTTGTTTATGTTTTGCTAGGCGAATCATCCAAAAGAAGTGAATTTGCACGTAATTGTGCAATAAAAGAAGTTAGCTTAAAGCGGAGAAAGGACAAAGATCAAGTGGAACTCATCCAAATCGAGGAGTTCTTGATATCATCTCGAAGAGGACGAAAAGACGAAGCCAACGGCGAAAGAATGGAGTCAATCCGACATTGTATGAAGAATCTAGAAGCGTTTGAAGCAAGCCGAAGTTGGCGAAAGTGGAAAACCTACAGAATTGTTATAGGCACCCGAGTTTTCTACTCAGGGCAGCCGTGTAGGGGGTGATAAGAGAATTAAACTGTCAGTTTTGCAAGACTGACAGTTGAAAGACGATTTGAGCACCACATTTCAGCTTCTTCATCTCGTGGCCAGTTCAGGGGAAGAAGATATCGGTGGTAGGCAGAAATGGTAATCGGAACTCGACATGGAATGGTACTGCGAATGGTTGTGCTGTACGTAATGATGCAGATAGCTATTGGTGATGGCAGTGCTGAGATGGAAGGAATATGAAAGATGATGGAATGAAGAGGTTTCTGCTGGAGTTCGGTGGTTGCTCGTGATGAAGACTGCTCGAGCAGAGCTAGAGGTGATGAAGTTGGAGGAGCTCGAGTTTATAGTAAATCAGGGAAGTGATTATCGCTGGTGGTGATGGATTGGACGGGTATTGCTGTGATAGTTGGGTTGTTGGTTGACGACGGAGGCCAGTGATGAGGGAACTGAGCTTAAGAATGAAGCTCGGGTTTATATGAAGCCATGGATTTCAGTTGTAACCACTATCGATCAATGAAGTGAGTTGGAAAGAGATGGTGACTGCTGTAGTAAGATGATAGGATGCAGAGAAGAATATACAGGCAGAGTTAAAATTCAAAAGCTTTGGGTTTTCACGGAGAGTCTGGTAGTCGAGGTTAGCAGGATGGCTGTGATAATTGGAGCTGGAGTTCGAGTTAGAGCATGAAACGATCAACGATGGGAAGACTTACAGGAAGTAATGATCAATGAAGAAGATATCGGTGGTTTTGATCGGTTATGAGTACGATGGTCTGTTGGTGTTTGCATCTGCAATGAACTTGAGCTTGGCAAAGGCGAGAGTTGGAGCCAAGTGGGAATGGTATGCTTTGAGATCGAAAAAGAGAGTTTGGCTGAGGTTCTACAAAACTCAGAAGAATATATTTTCACGGAGCAGTGAATATCCGAGAAAAGATACATCCAGAGTTAAAAATCCCGGACTTTTATTTCTCTCGGAGACACGAGTGTACGAGATTCGACGGAGAGAAAAGAATAATCCCGGGGAGAATAAATTCTCTCCGAGGGATGTATGTCCGCGAGAAGACTAAAGGGTAGCTGAAAATTATGCAAAACCGATGACCAAGGACTAATTGGGCTGGGCTTCCTAGTAATGCATGCGATTCTAGTAGTTGTGTTAGCACTACTATTCACGGACAGACTTGAGATTTGGAATTGCGACGAGTTTTGGCAACAACTACTTTGCACGGGATCGAGCACAGGACTCCAATTTGGAGACTATTTAAGCCACTTCTTAACCTAGGGAATATCATAATATCTACACATCTCATAATACACTTTTTTGTTCTTCATAAAATATTTTAGGGTTTACCCCTTTTGGGGGAAACCGAGAAACTAATGTAAACATGAGAGGCTAAACTTTTGTTGATTGAGGATGAATTCAATGTTCTAGCGTGAAGCTCTATTATTATACAAGTTTGTTCGGAGTTTTAATCACATCATCGTTTGTCTTCACTATTTGATCTTTATGAGTGATTCTTAGATTGATTTGGGATGCATACTAGATTAGTCTATTAATTGTTCTATTGCTAGTATTGGGTTAGGAGATAAGTAATCGTCGAATAATTCATACACAAGTAGAAATCGCAAGATCTTGCAGAGGATTCATGGAGCAATTGCGGGTGAATACAATACCAGCAAGTGGACCTTGAGCTAAGAGTTTAACTACTGGGATCAACCTAATTCACAAAGCCTAAGCGTTCGATCGGATTACACCTTGAGTGAGCTACTACTTGGTGGTTTGGTTGGATAGAATCTCATATTGGAGAGCTTCCGTATCCGTGGTAAAAGGAGTTTTGAGGATAGCACCGAGCTAGCCGCTTTCCTACGGTTGGTGATGAATGGTTCTAACGAAGATAGATAAGTATACTAATCCAGTTATCGCTTGGTAACGGCGAAGGATTCCTTGATCATATCTTTCTTTTATTCGTTATTCTTTCTATTTTACTTTAATAAAACAATCCCCCTTGTCTTTTATTATTTTGCTGAACTAAATAACATATCAATTACACAGCTCTCTGTGGGAACGATCCTTACTACTGCTATATTATTTATTTAATTAGTGGGAAATATCTTGATTAATTTGTTGTGGTTACGACACGCATCAAATTTTATAGCGCCGGCTAGGGGAGCGGTTGTTAATTGATTTGTTATTTGTTTAGCTTGTTTTTGTTTTTAAATTTTTCTTGTGTTCTTGTGAGTCGTCATGTTTCCTTATGGACATAACATGTACGGAGCACAAGACCAATCATCATATTATAGTGGTAATCAATTTGGATTTCAATCTCATTCATATAATAACTACCAACCATACCCTACAGAGCCTTATGGATACTCTCATACATATCAACAACCTTATGACGGGTATGTAAGTGAGCAATCAAAGGGATGGGAGGATAGTTATGCTTCTGATCAGTTGTTTTCTAGTAATGTGCAGATGACAGAGAGTTTGGAAAGACCTACTCCTCTTTATCATGTTCTTTCGTCATTTATGTCAAAAGAAGAGATACAGTCTGAAAATTTCGTCGTGAAGAATGGAGGAAAACGTATTAATATCAGAAAACTTTCTAAACAATATGATCAGTTAGAAGAAGCTGGAGCATCAGAAAAGACCCTCGAAGAAATCAACAAGGTAATACGAACAGAACTTCAACGTCGTTGGGATATTGAAGATTATGAGGTTGATGAAGACTCGGATGAAGACGAACAACCTTTGGAAAATCCTTGCAATAATGGTAATGTTATTTCAACTCCGGATCATAATAACGATCACTCGCCTATTCAAAAGGAGGAGAATGAATATGACATAACCGTTGTTATAAATGGTGTAACGTACTCAAACAATGATTTTAAGATTTGCACCAATGAACTAGAATTTCTAGGAGATGATTCTGATTCTGATGACGAGTTTGTTGAAGAGATAGTGATTGAGAATGAAACCAATTTTATTGAAGTTGTGGAAGACCCAATTGAGCTAGCCAAGGATTATATTGATGCTGAGATTTTGATTGAAGCAGAAACTGACGAAGAATGGCTAAATAGTTTGATAGAGGACCACAATACAAATGAGGTAAATAATTCATTGCAATTCTTTAAGAATGATGAGGATCTGTGTCGAGAGATTGTGGAAGGTTTGTCTAATCCTTTGCATATTTCTAAATCTTTTGATCGACATCACTTAGGATTGGAGTTGTGTGCTTCTACAGTTTTAAAGAATTATTTTGCTTCTAAGTATCTACCACTTGATGTGCTTTATTCTAGAATTGTGCAGGTTCACCGAGAGGAACCCGAAGAAGTTCCCTTATTTTATGTTCTCTATCCACTTCTGAGTGTAGAAAGAACTAAGTGTGGGGGAAACTTTCAAGCTATAACAATTTCACTATTCATATATTATGCTAATAATTGTGCGAAGTTGTTATTAGAATTTCAGATTGTTTTCTGGGCAGACTACCAGATTTTCAGATTGTTGGTATATGGACAATAACAAGAGAGTCGGGCTGACGACTTTAAACCAAGCGCTTCATGGGAGGCAACCCATAGGTTTTGTATCTTCAACCCTTCTATTTTTGTTTTTTATGGTTTTCATATCATATTTGCATCCCCATGTTTAATTTCATTGAGTCCAGAATCTATTTTAGAAGAAATTATAGACGAATACCTTTTCGTCAGAAAACTTCAGACTGCGCGTAGTTCAGTTCAGAGACCATAACTGTCAGACCGTTTATCGAAACACTGTGCCCTTTTGACACTGTGTAGAAAACACATAGATGAACAACTTTTGTGAAATGGAGTTTTTCCAAATTCCTACCAATTTGCACAGTTTTTGCGTTTTATCTGCTGTTACGTCAGAATTCAGAACTTTCGGTTTTACACATTGAGGACAATGTGAAGTTTAAGTGTGGGGGAGCATTTATATGTTTGTATAGTTTGTTTTAGTTTGTTTTATGCCTTTAAAAAAAAAAAAAAAAAATCAGAAAAATAGAAAAAACCAAGAAAAATTGTGCTTTTTGAACTCCGAAATCTAGAAACTTGTGCCTTTAGGATGACACCATTAGTGGATGGAACCATTTTGAATGCAGGAGTTGAGGAACCAATTAACTAAAAGGGACGAACACATAGCTCAGAAATCACAAATAACATGATAGTTGTTACCATATCTCGGAATATCACCATATCACATTCTTTTTTTTTATTTTTCCATATTTATCTATCGTTCTCTAAGTGCTTTGGTGGGTCACTAAACATCGACGTGTTATTACTGCTAAGATGAAATAGAGTGATTGAGTTGCTAAAAAAAAAAAAAAGAAAAAAAAAAAAAAAAGAGACCGACCAATTAGACCAAACGGAATAAGAATGACACTTGGGAATAACAGTATGTGTGAAACGTAGTCCCTGTCTCCGTCGCCTAAACAAGCGTGGAATGCAGGATCCAAGGCAACTATCACATACTTGCCGACAAGAAGCATGCGCTTGGATCCAAAAGATCTAATCATGCGGTCTAAAAAAAAAAAAAAAAAAAGTGAAAAAGAAAAGAAAAAGAAAAGAAAGTAATATATTTGGTGAATAAAGTCACTCCTGGTTCCCTTGTATATGCCAGTGAGTTGATGTAGAAGTAAGTTGTTGGCTGGGCCTGGTTCCCTTGTATATGCCAGTGTGTTGACGCTATAGTTGACCAAAGAGCTCAATCCAATAGGCATAGGTTCATCTTGGCGATGACCTTCATACGGATATGGGAAACATTGATCACTTGTGAACATTCGCCAACATCTACATCTATATTCATCTTCTTAATCTTTTCATTGTGATTGTGGTTTGTTAGTTTCCGAGTATTGTGGCTTGTTCGACTATCTAATTAGAGCTTTATTTATTTGAATATGAACTGAATTTGCGCAAGGTACCTCCTCCTGTAGTCATTTTGGATTCGTTCATGAATTTGTCACAAATAGACGGAGTTGGAAATATAGGTTTTGTAGGTAGACCTCTTGTAAACCTTCACGAGACTATAACTCGTCCACTAGGGACACCTAGGGGTTTAAAGGCCTGTTATTCATGCTAAGAGTAACCGTATCCTCGCCGACATGGAGTTGTTGTATTTTAGATAGTTTGCTCGAGGACTAGCAAAAGCCAAGTGTGGGGGAATTTGTTAAGTGCATATTTTGCATATATTTAGTGTTGAATCCATGCTAGTAATTGCTATATATTCTTGCGAATTATTGTATATTACTCTTGTTTTTCTTTGTTTATGTTTTGCTAGGCGAATCATCCAAAAGAAGTGAATTTGCACGTAATTGTGCAATAAAAGAAGTTAGCTTAAAGCGGAGAAAGGACAAAGATCAAGTGGAACTCATCCAAATCGAGGAGTTCTTGATATCATCTCGAAGAGGACGAAAAGACGAAGCCAACGGCGAAAGAATGGAGTCAATCCGACATTGTATGAAGAATCTAGAAGCGTTTGAAGCAAGCCGAAGTTGGCGAAAGTGGAAAACCTCTGAAATTGTTATAGGCACCCGAGTTTTCTACTCAGGGCAGCCGTGTAGGGGGTGATAAGAGAATTAAACTGTCAGTTTTGCAAGACTGACAGTTGAAAGACGATTTGAGCACCACATTTCAGCTTCTTCATCTCGTGGCCAGTTCAGGGGAAGAAGATATCGGTGGTAGGCAGAAATGGTAATCGGAACTCGACATGGAATGGTACTGTGGTGTTGATGGTGATCCAGAAAGAGATGTGGAGGCTTGTCTTGCTGCGAATGGTTTGTCTTGTACGTAATGATGCAGATAGCTATTGGTGATGGCAGTGCTGAGATGGAAGGAATATGAAAGATGATGGAATGAAGAGGTTTCTGCTGGAGTTCGGTGGTTGCTCGTGATGAAGACTGCTCGAGCAGAGCTAGAGGTGATGAAGTTGGAGGAGCTCGAGTTTATAGTAAATCAGGTAAGTGATTATCGCTGGTGGTGATGGATTGGACGGGTATTGCTGTGATAGTTGGGTTGTTGGTTGACGACGGAGGCCAGTGATGAGGGAACTGAGCTTAAGAATGAAGCTCGGGTTTATATGAAGCCATGGAGTTCAGTTGTAACCACTATCGATCAATGAAGTGAGTTGGAAGGAGATGGTGACTGCTGTAGTAAGATGATAGGATGCAGAGAAGAATATACAAGCAGAGTTAAAATTCAAAAGCTTTGGGTTTTCACGGAGAGTCTGGTAGTTGATAGGTGTAGAATACACCTAATTTACTATCTAGTAGTTTATGCTTTCTTTGCTATTTTTTCTTGTAAATTATGTATTTTACGCTTGTTTTGAGTTTTATAGTTACTTTGGAGTCGCACGGAGGAAAAGAAGAAGAAATCACTCAATTTGAGCAAAAGGGTAAAATTGTCATTTCACCAAGGAAGGAATACTATATGGAGCCCAGCCAAGGTTAAGGGGAGGTCAAAGAGGTGTCCCTTATCCAAAAGAAGGGAGTGAAAATTGCACTAATGGGGTGTACTATTGGTGGGTGTTTAAATCCACCCACACCCTAAACTCTGACCCAAGCCCACATATCAAGCCCACATACCCTGCTCCATACCCTAAACCCGTAGACCCATACCTGTACCCGGATCCATACCCGCTCCATTTACTTAAACCTAAATCGATGAAGAGTTATTTCTCTTCAAATCATTCTTCACCTGAGAGTTAACACAGACAACGGCTGTGTCTGAAACCGAGAGAGTGAGTTTGATCGAGAGTATTGGCAGTCATGGAACCAGAAATTGGAGATGGATGATGAAACAAAGGTGAGCTCGTGGTGAAGAAATCAGCTGGAGTTTGAATGTAACAGAAAAGGGTTCGAATCGAGAGCTGTTGATGGTGAGAAGTAGGAAGTGAATCTGGAGTTGCACTGAGAACTGAAGAAGAACAGGGAGAAGATGAAATCAGAGATGGGTTGTTGAATGTCTGGTGAAGAGATCGAGATCGATTGGAGATGGGTTACGAGTGGTCTTGTGTGGTTTGAATCGGATGTTGTGAGTTGAGAGAAAGAAATTGTACGGATCGAGAACAGACGGGGTTGGTGATGGTGTTTCCGATCACGTTGAAACGATAGAGGAAGAAGATGGTGGAATTGATGAATTGAAATGCTTGAATAGATTCTGAGACAGGGAATGGTGCTAGTGAAGTTGGGTGTTCACTGGAAATGCTGTGGGTGGTCTCTGTAGGATGGAATGTGGTTTGAATTGTGGGTGATTTGTGAGGTGTTGCTGATTCAATTGAAGCTGAGTAAGATGGAATCAAAGCAGTGGCAGCTGGAATTGGACTACAGGGAATGTGATGCGGTTGAATGAGTTGGTTGAGTTGTCTTGCACAGCAATTGAGATAGAACTAGTGCTAAGTCGAGGTTGCAGTCAGTCTTCAAGAAGGAGCAGCAGCTTAAATATGAGATTGTATCCGGTCTCAGGTTGAAGGAAATTGAGAGTAAAAACATTACGAGTGTGAAGTTGAGAAGCCGATGGATGCGAGGATGTAGATATCGGGTGGCATTGAGGCATCATAGGTAATGGATTCTCGCCAAAGCTACGAGATGAAGCCAAGAGATCATATGAGAGGAATGTTGAGATGTGTGGCTACAAGCACTGTAACCGTGCAGGAATCGGGCAAGGGTTGTGAGGCGAGGTGGTCTTGTTTGTGATCGGGCATTTGCAGGCTGCAAGTGAGTCATGAATTGGACAGATCTCGGCAACCGAGAAGAAGGCCAAAGGCTGGTGGTTAACGGGGAGGTTTGCCTGTGGTGTTGAGCTCAAGGGATTTGTGGAGGTGGTGTACTTGGTTCAATTGCGGTGTCCGGGTTCTGCTAAAGGGGTTTGTGAGTGATCTTTGTGTTGTAGAATTGGATTAGGGAGGTGGCAGTAGCAATGTGGTGCTGATGATTTGATGAAGGATATTGCAGGACAGGCAGAGCAGGAAATGGAGTGCAGTGGTTGAAATGAAGTGGCAAGGCTTGCAAGACAGGTGATGGACTGAGGTGATTGCAGGTGGAATAGGGCTTTTGTTGCAGTGATAATGGAAATCTTGCAGCCTGGTAAAGAGTTGCAGGGCCAACAGAGCTGGTAATGCAGAGATGGAGATGTTGCAGGGGCTGGTTACGAGATCTTGTTACATGGGCCATTATGGCTGGGAGCAGCGGCGATGCACCATCCCGGTGCAACACAAGTTGGCCCGGCAAGTGGTCCAGTCTGGGACGAAAGCCGGATCACCGACTCGGTTTTTGACTCCGAAAGTTGACTCAGTGACTCAGCCGACTAAGACCGAGTCAGACCAGCTGACTCTTTTCTACTTTGACTATTGACTAACTGTTGACTGAAGGTTGACCAGTTTGACCGTTAGTCCTAACGGAGGACCGGACGGAATATTCCGTCGAATATTCTCTCGACGACAAAATTTTCAGATGACCTATGGCGACGTTTCCCCAAATTCCGGCCATAATCCCAGTTTTCCGGCGAGCAAAATTCCGAATTTTCTATGGACCTCTCATGGGTGTGAAGACTTTGGCTAGAATTGGATGGAGAATTGGACTCAAATTTGGAAAGAGAAGGTGGAAGAGTTGAGAAAAGCTTGATTTGGAAATTGAATTGCAAAAGGAAAAGGATTCTAATCCTTGGAAGAATTGGAGAATATTGAAGCCTATAAATAGAGAAGTTTTCTACAACTTCTACACACCTTTCTACACACACAATTCTTTTCTTTTCTTATTCTTTGTGTGAACTCTTTTAACATGAGTAGTTAATTTTTTGATTGAGGATGAATTCCTAGTTTTTAAACATATGATTTGAGTTTTTGTTTCAATTCTATCTTGAAGTTTTTCACACGATTATCGTTTGTTTTTACTAATAGGAGTGATCTTAAAGACATTCATGATTGATTGATAGATTGTTTAGGTGGCCAACTAAATTGATTTGTTAATTTGATCTAAAGCTAGTGAAAGTTAGGAGATAAGTAATCGTTTCTTGACTCTTTACATAAGTAGCAAACACGAGACCTTGCGGAGGGATTCCGTGGAGCAATTGTGTGTAGAAACAACGCTAGAAAGTGAACCAAGCGAACCGAGTTTAACTACTAGTACTAAACCTAAATTCATAAATCTTAATGCATTCGGGAATTACATCTTGTAAGCGGACCTCAAGGTGGTTCTTTTGAATAGAATCGATAACTAAGCGGACCTGTTACTCAGTGAAATTAAGGATTTTGGGGCTAGCTAAGCGGACCTGCTATCCTACGGTTGGTGATAATTTGTGACTAATAACAAGTAGAATAGAACATAACTTGATTCATTGTTTTGCAACGAAGAAGGATTCCTTGATCTTGTCTCTCTTATTGCTTTCAACTTTACCTTTTTAATTGTTTTGTTTATTTTCTTTTGCTTTTTACACCCCCCTTTCGTGACAATTTTTACAACTAGAATCTCGTGCTCCTCGTGGGATCGACCTTGACTACCCTATATTACTAGTTAATTAGGTAGTAAAGTATTAATTAATTTGATTGCACCTACGACACGCATCAAATTTTGGCGCCGCTGCCGGGGAGCAACGGATGATTTTAGTTGTTTTTATTTTTCTTTTTGCTTTATTCTTGCTTTGTTGGATTCTATTCCGTATCTAACTTGGTTTTTGAATCTTATTTCAGGTGCCGGTTTTCCATGTACGGTGGACAAGAGCAAGCATATTACAACAATCAATACGGTTTTCAACCTCAACATTATGGCAACTTCCAACCATCCTTAGGATACAATCAAAACCAATATTTTGGCTATGATAAATTTCCTACAGAACCTTATAGATATTCTCATACATATCAACAACCTTATGACGGGTATGTAAGTGGACAAACACACGGATGGAAGGATAGTTATGCATCTAACAATTTGTTTTCTAGTAATGTGCAGACAAAGAATTTGGAATATACTCCTCTTCATCGTGTTTTTCCTTCACTTTTCCCAAAAGAGGAGATGCCGTCTAACGGTGGTAAGCGTGTGAACGTCAGGAAACTTGCACAGAAATTATACAAATTGGAAGATGATGGAGACTCGGAAGAGCTTGTCGCAGAAATTAGTAGGACTATTCATATGGAACTTAAACGACGTCGGGATAAAGGTTATGAAACCGATGAAGATTCTTATTATGGTGAGTCCGAAAATGAAGATGATTGTGTTGAAAAGGACCAACCTTTGGAGACTTTTGATGACGCTAGTGTAGATTACTCGAGCCTTGATCTTAATAATGATCAATCACCTATTCAAAAGGAAGAGCTTGAGGAAGATGCATTTATTGCTTGGCAAAACTTTCTTAAGGAAAGATGGGAGTCCGCGGAAGTGTATGACTGTTCCGACAATGAGGAAGTTATTCCAACTCCGGATCATAATAACGATCCTTCACCTATTCAAAAGGAGGAGATTGGGTGTGACTTACCTATTGTTATAAAATCGGTGTAACACCCGCACAAGAAGATTTTACAATCTATACCGATGAGAATCACTTTAGTGAATGGCCCGATTCCGATGATGAGAATGTTGAAGAGATGATACTAGAGGATGAAACCACATTCATTGATTTTGTGGAAGACCCAATTGAACTTGCGAATGATTTTAATGATACCGAGACTATGGTTAAGGTAGAAAACGACGAAGAATGGTTGCAAGGTTTAATAGAGGACCACGATATACAAGAGGTAAGTAATTCACTTGAATTTTTTAAGGATGAAGAGGATTCTATAATACAAGAATTTTTGAAAGGTTTGTCTAACCCTTTGCCTATTGATTCTTCTCCTTTACCTCTTATTGATTTGAATGTATGTGCTTCGAAAGTATTTTTGGATGATTTTGTTTCTAAATATCCACCATTGGAAACACTTGATGCTAACACCATGCAGGTTTGCCAAGAGGAATACATGGAAGTTCCCGAATTCTATGTTCTTTATACACTTCCGAGTGTGGACGAGAATAAGTGTGGGGGAAATTTCTATCGAGCGATAATTTCACTATTGTTTTCTTGTGCTAATATTTGTATGGAGTTATTGTTTGCAAAACAGGTATTATGGGTGGATCCTCAAATTTTCAGATTGTTAGTATATGGGGAATGAATCTAGCAAGAGCCAAGTCGGGCCGTCGACTTTAAAACAAGCGCTTAATGGGAGGCAACCCATCGGTTTTGTATTTCTTATCCTTTTGCTTTTTGTTATTTCTTTTTCTTATTTTTTATCATGTTAAAATTTCCCACCTTGACTTTACTAGGAGGATTCAATTACATTGAGGACAATGTAAGGTTTAAGTGTGGGGGAGTGGTTAAGCATGTTTTTAAAACAAAAAAATGAAAAAATTTAAATAAAAAAAAAAAGTTTTACTTAAAAATTCCAACTTTTAAAGATTTTAGAGTCCCTAGCATATTTCTAGGTATGTTTACATAGAGTTTTTGACCGACATAATTGAACTTGGAAATGTTAGAGAACTACATTCGGATTTCTTGCTTGTTTGAGTGTTAAATAATGGATTTAATCATGCCGGTGATGCGAATTTGGTGCAGGGAGAAGTGCGTTATTAGAGTTGCTGATCAATCATTAGTGGAGACTACCCGTATTCATATCATGTGAGGCACCGACCAGAAATCTTCCATCTACTAAAGAGCTTCTTTTGAGTGTGTGTCACCGTAAGTTAATTCCGGGTAGAATGGTGAGCTACCCAACCTCCCACCAATAGAAGCACTACTCTTTGATCTCTTGAGTGCTAATTTTGTCAATCATGAGGGTGACGTCCATGGATGAAAGCTTCCTTCTTGTAGTTCGATTTGCAGTTAGCACCATTCTCTCTCGCGACAACAACGGATCCATAGAAACACATTCATCAACAACAAGGAGCGACATCAAAATCTACAAGGAAAGTTGGAAAAGTTTAAGGTTTATAAGCAACGGAACAAGAAAAAGAGCAAATTTCAAATACAAGTAAAGCAACATACAAATGAGCGGATTCACATATATGTTGAGGACTTACAATACAATGAGGTAATTTTATATTCAAGTATGAAGACTTATTCATGAAAGCGAAGAAAATTAAAAGGTGAGAATTTTTGAAGTTTATGATTTCAAGACGATACAAGTTGTGAAGAATCAAGCGGTAAAATACTTCTCCCACGGCCATGGTTTATTTTTGTATTTAATTTCTCTTGTTTCAAAAAAAAAAAAAAAAAAAAAAAGAGAGAAAAAAAGAGAAAGAAAAAAAAACAAGAGAAATATTTGTTTTGTTTTTAATGAGCCGTGGGGAAGGAAAATATATAAGGAAATTTCAAGCGACAAGGATTTTTAAGGTAAAAGGTTACAAATTGTTATGGATTTATGAAATTCGAGGGTTTATCATCAATAGTTGAAACCGAAGACGAGGAGCGGAAGACGTTTCTATTGGATGCCGTGAGAGTGGTGTTATCATAATTGGCGATCGGATGTGAAGGTGAGTAAGTAATCCCATCCTCAATATAAATGGTTGATTTCCTTTCTTAGAGATCGTCGAGAAAAATGGTTTTTCAAAATATTAAAAGATGTGGGTTTTTAAAAATATTTCGGAAGTTATCCTTCCCACCATTCAACGTGTTGCAGAAATTCTCTCTTCATTCCTACCTCGCACATGTGAGAACCATAAAAAAGCTGTCTTTTTGAGTGCAATTATCATAAAATCTTATTTGGTGAGGCGAAGTCGAGGCGAAATGCTTATTGATCGTTTCTCAAACACGCATTCTCTCATTATGGTGTGGTTATTTCTCACTCAACATTTAAGAACGAGAATATGTTCTTTAGTATTTCTAACTTCTTATTACTAGCATGCGAGAAATACTATGTCCTCATAACTCTTTGGATGCTTGTGACGCTTTGAACGCTTTGAAGTTGTGAGTTTTTAGTTTGATTTGCTCGAGGACTAGCAAAGTCTAAGTGTGGGGGAATTTGATAGGTGTAGAATACACCTAATTTACTATCTAGTAGTTTATGCTTTCTTTGCTATTTTTCTTGTAAATTATGTATTTTACGCTTGTTTTGAGTTTTATAGTTACTTTGGAGTCGCACGGAGGAAAAGAAGAAGAAATCACTCAATTTGAGCAAAAGGGTAAAATTGTCATTTCACCAAGGAAGGAATACTATATGGAGCCCAGCCAAGGTTAAGGGGAGGTCAAAGAGGTGTCCCTTATCCAAAAGAAGGGAGTGAAAATTGCACTAATGGGGTGTACTATTGGTGGGTGTTTAAATCCACCCACACCCTAAACTCTGACCCAAGCCCACATATCAAGCCCACATACCCTGCTCCATACCCTAAACCCGTAGACCCATACCTGTACCCGGATCCATACCCGCTCCATTTACTTAAACCTAAATCGATGAAGAGTTATTTCTCTTCAAATCATTCTTCACCTGAGAGTTAACACAGACAACGGCTGTGTCTGAAACCGAGAGAGTGAGTTTGATCGAGAGTATTGGCAGTCATGGAACCAGAAATTGGAGATGGATGATGAAACAAAGGTGAGCTCGTGGTGAAGAAATCAGCTGGAGTTTGAATGTAACAGAAAAGGGTTCGAATCGAGAGCTGTTGATGGTGAGAAGTAGGAAGTGAATCTGGAGTTGCACTGAGAACTGAAGAAGAACAGGGAGAAGATGAAATCAGAGATGGGTTGTTGAATGTCTGGTGAAGAGATCGAGATCGATTGGAGATGGGTTCTGGTGGTGCTGTGTGGTTTGAATCGGATGTTGTGAGTTGAGAGAAAGAAATTGTACCAGATCGAGAACAGACAGGGGTTGGTGATGGTGTTTCTGACTCTGTTGAAACGATAGAGGAAGAAGATGGTGGAATTGATGAATTGAAATGCTTGAATAGATTCTGAGACAGGGAATGGTGCTAGTGAAGTTGGGTGTTCACTGGAAATGCTGTGGGTGGTCTCTGTAGGATGGAATGTGGTTTGAATTGTGGGTGATTTGTGAGGTGTTGCTGATTCAATTGAAGCTGAGTAAGATGGAATCAAAGCAGTGGCAGCTGGAATTGGACTACAGGGAATGTGATGCGGTTGAATGAGTTGGTTGAGTTGCTGCACAGGCAGTTGAGATAGAACTAGTGCTAAGCTGAGGTTGCAGCTGTACTGAAGAAGGAGCAGCAGTTAAATATGAGATTGTACTGGTCTGGGTTGAAGGAAATTGAGAGTAAAAACATTACAGGTGAAGTTGAGAAGCTGATGGATGCGAGTTGACAGATACTGGTGGCATTGAGGCATCATAGGTAATGGATTCTGCCAAAGCTACAGATGAAGCCAAGAGATCATATGAGAGGAATGTTGAGATGTGTGGCTACAAGCACAGAACTGGTGCGGATCTGGCCGGGTTGTGAGGCGAAGGTGGTCTTGTTTGTGATCGCGATTCTGCAGCCGCAAGTGAGCCGTGAATTGGACAGATCTCGGTAACCGAGAAGAAGGCCAAGCCGGTGGTTAACGGGGAGGTTTGCTGTGGTGTTGAGCTCAAGGGATTTGTGGAGGTGGTGTCTTGGTTCAATTGCCCGTCCGGGTTCTGCTAAAGGGGTTTGTGAGTGATCTTTGTGTTGTAGAATTGGATCGGGGAGGTGGCGTGAGCAATGTGGTGCGATGATTTGATGAAGGATATTGCGGGACAGCGGAAGCGGGAAATGGAGTGCAGTGGTTGAAATGAAGTGGCAAGGCTTGCAAGACGGGTGATGGACTCGAGGTGATTGCGGGTGGAATAGGGCTTTTGTTGCGTGATAATGGAAATCTTGCGGCTGGTAAAGTTGCAGGCCAACGGAGTTTGTAATGCGAGAGATGGAGATGTTGCAGGGGTTGGTTCTGAGATGCTGTTACAGGGCCATTATGGCTGGGAGCAGGCAGTGATGCACCATCCTGGTGCAACACAAGTTGGCCTGGCAAGTGGTGCAGTGCGGCCGAGATGGATCACGGACTCGGTTTGACTCCGAGTTGACTCGGTGACTCGGCCGACTAAGACCGAAGTCGACCAAATCTCTTTTCTACTTTGACTATTGACTAACTTGTTGACTGAAGGTTGACCCGGTTTGACCGTTAGTCCTAACGGAGGACCTAGACGGAATATTCCGTCGAATATTCTCTCGACGACAAAATTTTCGGATGACCGGCGGCGCGTTTTCCGGCCAAATTCCGCCATAATCCCGAGTTTTCCGCGAGCAAAATTCCGAAATTTTCTATGGACCTCTCTCATGGGTGTGAAGACTTTGGCTAGGAATTGGATGGAGAATTGGACTCAAATTTGGAAAGAGAAGGTGGAAGAGTTGAGAAAAGCTTGATTTGGAAATTGAATTGCAAAAGGAAAAGGATTCTAATCCTTGGAAGAATTGGAGAATATTGAAGCCTATAAATAGAGAAGTTTTCTACAACTTCTACACACCTTTCTACACACACAATTCTTTTCTTTTCTTATTCTTTGTGTGAACTCTTTTAACATGAGTAGTTAATTTTTTGATTGAGGATGAATTCCTAGTTTTTAAACATATGATTTGAGTTTTTGTTTCAATTCTATCTTGAAGTTTTTCACACGATTATCGTTTGTTTTTACTAATAGGAGTGATCTTAAAGACATTCATGATTGATTGATAGATTGTTTAGGTGGCCAACTAAATTGATTTGTTAATTTGATCTAAAGCTAGTGAAAGTTAGGAGATAAGTAATCGTTTTTGACTCTTTACATAAGTAGCAAACACGAGACCTTGCGGAGGGATTCCGTGGAGCAATTGTGTGTAGAAACAACGCTAGAAAGTGAACCAAGCGAACTCGAGTTTAACTACTAGTACTAAACCTAAATTCATAAATCTTAATGCATTCTGGGAATTACATCTTGTAAGCGGACCTCAAGGTGGTTCTTTTGAATAGAATCGATAACTAGCGGACTTCGTTACTCGGTGAAATTAGGGATTTTGGGGCTAGCTAAGCGGACCTGCTTATCCTACGGTTGGTGATAATTTGTGACTAATAACAAGTAGAATAGAACATAACTTGATTCATTGTTTTGCAACGAAGAAGGATTCCTTGATCTTGTCTCTCTTATTGCTTTCAACTTTACCTTTTTAATTGTTTTGTTTATTTTCTTTTGCTTTTTACACCCCCCTTTCGTGACAATTTTTACAACTAGAATCTCGTGCTCCTCGTGGGATCGACCTTGACTACCCTATATTACTAGTTAATTAGGTAGTAAAGTATTAATTAATTTGATTGCACCTACGACACGCATCAGTAGTCGAGGTTAGCAGGATGGCTGTGATAATTGGAGCTGGAGTTCGAGTTAGAGCATGAAACGATCAACGATGGGAAGACTTACAGGAAGTAATGATCAATGAAGAAGATATCGGTGGTTTTGATCGGTTATGAGTACGATGGTCTGTTGGTGTTTGCATCTGCAATGAACTTGAGCTTGGCAAAGGCGAGAGTTGGAGCCAAGTGGGAATGGTATGCTGAGATCGAAAAAGAGAGAGTTTGGCTGAGGTTCTACAAAACTCAGAAGAATATATTTTCACGGAGCAGTGAATATCCGAGAAAAGATACATCCAGAGTTAAAAATCCCGGGACTTTTATTTCTCTCGGAGACACGAGTGTACGAGATTCTGACGGAGAGAAAAGAATAATCCAGGGAGAATAAATTCTCTCCGAGGGATGTATGTCCGCGAGAAGACTAAAGGGTAGCTGAAAATTATGCAAAACTGACAGACCAAGGACTAATTGGGCTGGGCTTCCTAGTAATGCATGCGATTCTAGTAGTTGTGTTAGCACTACTATTCACGGACAGACTTGAGATTTGGATTTGCGACGAGTTTTGGCAATAACTACTTTGCACTGGATCGAGCACAGGACTCCAATTTGGAGACTATTTAAGCCACTTCTTAACCTAGGGAATATCATAATATCTACACATCTCATAATACACTTTTTTGTTCTTCATAAAATATTTAAGGGTTTACCCCTTTTGGGGGAAACCGAGAAACGGTGTAAACATGAGAGGCTAAACTTTTGTTGATTGAGGATGAATTCAATGTTCTAGCGTGAAGCTCTATTATTATACAAGTTTGTTCGGAGTTTTAATCACATCATCGTTTGTCTTCACTATTTGATCTTTATGAGTGATTCTTAGATTGATTTGGGATGCATACTAGATTAGTCTATTAATTGTTCTATTGCTAGTATTGGGTTAGGAGATAAGTAATCGTCGAATAATTCATACACAAGTAGAAATCGCAAGACCTTGCAGAGGGATTCTGTGGAGCAATTGCGGGTGAATACAATACCATAGCAAGTGGACCTTGAGCTAAGAGTTTAACTCACGGGATCAACCTAATTCACAAAGCCTAAGCGTTCGATCGGATTACACCTTGAGTGAGCTACTACTTGGTGGTTTGGTTGGATAGAATCTGATATTGGAGAGCTTCCGTATCCGTGGTAAAAGGAGTTTTGAGGATAGCACGAGCTAGTTGCTTTCCTACGGTTGGTGATGAATGGTTCTAACGAAGATAGATAAGTATACTAATCCGAGTTATCGCTTGGTAACACAAGGATTCCTTGATCATATCTTTCTTTATTCGTTATTCTTTCTATTTTACTTTAATAAAACAATCCCCTTGTCTTTTATTATTTTGCTGAACTAAATAACATATCAATTACACAGCTCTCTGTGGGAACGATCCTTACTACTGCTATATTATTTATTTAATTAATGGGAAATATCTTGATTAATTCGTTGTGGTTACGACACGCATCAGCCCACCGGCATGGTTAAATCCAAATTTAACGCTCAGACAATCAAGAAACCTGATTGTGTTCTCCAGTACTTCCAAGTTCAGTTATTTCGGTCAGACTCTCAATGTAAACATAGCTAGAAGCATGCTAGTGACTCTAAGATCTCTAAAAGTTGGAGGTTTTATGCAAATATTTACAAAGTTTTTTTTTTTTTTTTTTTTAATTTGAATTTTTTTTTTATGCAAAAGACTAAAAACTCTATATGCAAAATACTCCCCCAAACCTAAATCTAACATTGTCCTCAATGTTTCAACAAATGAGAAAAGTTATAACAACATACCAGGAGAACAACGCAGAGTAGAGAAAAGGGTAGAGATTACCGGTATATCGGCGAAAGCAAGATTAGAGCTTCATTATTCATGGCTAGAATCCAACATTTTCAGCTGAGATCATATTGGATTGGCACATATATACAAGATAAAAGAAGACTCAACTGACTCAAGACAGAAAATATAACATTACCTACTGGGTTATATACAAGAAAATTTCACCATAAACCAACAGTCTAAAGAGTTGAGGATCAACCCAAAAGACGGAATGCAGAAATATTGACAGACTCACAAATTTATAATAGGACAGAAATGCAAGTGAGACTGCAAAACAAAGCTACCCCCAAACCTGGATTTTTCAACGGATATACTTTTGGACACAAAATCTCTCAGTTTTGGAGGTTCATCATGCACAAAGTCTAGTTCAAAATGAACTGTGTTAGGAACGGGCATAGAAACAAGAGCGCATTCCAACTGTGGCTCCTTAAAGGTGTTATACTTTGATGCAAATAGTCCAAGAGTACTTGGGAGGCACACAGTTCCAATCCTAGATTAGGTCCTCTTAGAAAAGTAGGTTTAAAAATATCTTTACAAACCAAATCTTGGTTGGGTGCAAGATTACCAGTTCGTGACATGGGCAGAGAGCTTAGACTCGTCTAAGTTACATTCATTGTTATGCTCAAAAGTTTCAGTACGTAGTCTAGTATTTTCCCAGTCAGAAATAAGTATGCATTATCATGCTCACAGTTATTGAACAAATCAGCAAACCCTAATTCAGTATCATCAGCATCATTCAAAACTTTAGTTTCAAGCATAGGCAAATCAAAAGAAACATCATGTTGGGACCTAGGTAGGGAATCAGACACATCAAAGTTATTCTCAGGTATTAGATCATTAGTGTCATTAGATAATTCAACCTTTCCTAAGTCATGCTCAGCTTCACATAATAATTGCACAGACTCCAGATCAGTATCAACATCACATGTATATGCAAATGGAATACTAGAAAAAATATCATTTATGAAGGTCGAGGCGGAGAATCCTAATGTCTCTGAACTCAAAGGTTCCACAATATTTTCAGCATAAACAGGTTCTTCTAACATAACGTCATAATCATCATCATCATCATCATAACAGAAATGCGATGCCCTATTCACGATCATAGTATCTCTAGTCCAATCATTTACCTCTAGATTAGGTTCATGTTCAATATTAGTAGCTTGAGTAGGAATATAAACACTATTTTCAAAATTTATTTTAGGGTTAACAATCATTTTACCTGGGAAATTCCTCCCTCTCCTCATTTTGTAAATGAAGCAGATTCATTTTTAAGCATGTATTAAGTTGGTCAATGGAGGGAGAGTCTTCAACAGTGGGTATCCTCATTTCATATGGATATTCAATACATGGTTGAGCATAAGGGTCACTACAGAAAGGAAATTTAGAAGCATTGCTATATGGTTTATCATGCAATAAATTCGATTAAAACCTAGCATTATTTTGTTCAATGAGTATGAGATTTTCTTCCACATATTGCCTACAAGAGGTCGGGGAAGTACAAAATTGTTCAACTTCCCACTGTGGTGAATGATACATGTGTGCATGGTCATTAGGGTCTATAAAATACTGATCGCAACCTTTGAAAGGTTGATTATGGTCCCAAGACTACAACATCATAATCTGTGGGTATTTCATACCTTGGATTTTCATGGTATTCTCTAGATTGCCTAAAATCATGCAAAATATAGCAGTTCTCAACAGGATGCGACAGATTTCTCATGTATTTGCATTTCTAACGCTGTAATTTGAGCTTCTAACTGATCCAAAAGTGACGAATGTGGGAGTTGGGCACTGTAACGATGTTCATTTTCACCCTGTGGCGACTGATACATGTGCGAATAAGAACTAGGATCTGTATATTCAAGCTCAGGACCTTGAAAAGGTCTGTAATATTCCCTATAATTATCAACATCATGGTTTGTGTGAGGCTCATAACATGAAGCATGCTCGTAAGCAAGTTCTCTGATTGATTTCTGTGATGGTTTCCCATCCTCAGTTGCAAACCAAAATCCTGACATGATTTCTCTCTAGTGACAGACTGATTTCGGAGACAGGCAGTCACAAGGTTTAACAGAGATTTGAGAGACACATAGTGATATGACAAATTCAGCGAGCTAAGATGTTATTCGAACTTCATAAATTTATATGTGCAAACTCAAGATGCAACAATGGTTGAGTTTCAGGCTATCACAGTTTACCATTCACACAAATATAAAGAATAATGAGGTTCGAGAATGACACCAACCGGGTTTAGGCACAATAAAATTGTGTTCTGTTCCTGTTTATCATTTTCCTTTGGTTTGAACAGCAGCTTCGCAGGCACAGATTGTCCTGCTCCTTTTTCTTGTCTCCTTTGACTTGCACAGCAGCACCACAGGTACTGTAAACTCAACAACAAGCTTTAGATCCCGGAATGGTAAAGGTGACAGATTCTAATTACGCTATAACTGAGATGGTGAAAGATGCAACAAACCTAACAAATGCAAAACTAAAACTGCAGAATGAAACTAGATTGTTCACTAAACTACAGATATGGTATGATGCAGGATAATGATGCAAAATATTATGACAGAAGATAAAGCTACAACTAATGCTTATGGGGCTAAGATGCAGCTACAGCTACAAGAGCAGAAAAACAAAAGAAAATCTAGCACATATTTACAATATTAACAAAAAATCAGTAAAGTAAAGATAGAAACCTTCAGCTACACCACTACCGAGTCCCCGACAGCGGCGCAAAAAACTTGGTAGGACTATAAAAAGTACCTACAATGATAACTGCAAGTGCACAGTGTCACAATGCAACACAGGGAAAGCACAGGTCGATCCACATGGACAAGGTGGGTGTAAGTTGAAGCTAGAGTATTACCAAAACTAATTCGAAACAAGAGTAACCAAAAAGGGGGGTTGTTTGCCGATACGACTAGGTGATGGTAGTGACTGAGATAGTAAAACAGAATGCAAACCAATGATAAAGAGGATACTAGGATTGTCAAATCCACCACTAACTCACATTATGTATTCAAATAATTATACTACTCTTGTCCTTGTAATGAGATAAGGGAGAAGTGTCAAGTCTACCACTTACCTAAGGTGTTTCACCAATGGATAGTTCAATCACAACTAAGGTATCTTTCCAAAGCACTAACTGTCTTCTCAGGGCACAATTAGTCTAAGGATCAATAACAGTCTGGTTAAGCTTTAGTTGCAGCATAATCAACACAGGAGCTGCCCCTTAACCATTACTCGGACTCTGGATAGTGTTCCTTCAAATAGAGTTGGCCCTTAACCGTGACTGGGCTCCAGATAGCACATGCCTGTGAAATGACACTCTTGCCCTTATTGCTTATGAGTTCTTGTTTTGCCCATAACTTCTTCATACGAACTCAGAATGACTCCATTCTTTCGCCATCGTCTTCATACCTCTACATAATGAAAAGTAGAAATCTTGTATTTGAACGAGTTCCAACTGGTCTTTTTGCTCCAAATGACTCCATTGCACCTAATAAACTCAAAAGCACACATAAGACACATAATTTACAAGAAAACTCGCAAAGAAAGCATAAATACTAGATATTAAATACGGTGTATTCTACACCTATCACATAACTTTTCGATATCTAACCAAGTCATTAGCGGCTGAATCGTCATTAGCGACTTTCATATTTACATTATTGTTAGATTAATTTCTATTAATTAAAATCTACATTAATTAATCAAGTCATTAGCGGCTGAATCGTCTCTTAATCACCTCTAGATAGTTTCTTGACCGGTCTAATAGCGTTGACGAGCTTGAGGGTCTTTACATAAGTGGTCATAGATCCATGTATATATGAAATATCAAACTAAATATAATAAATTGATTCCTAAAAGAGAAAACAAAAACATAAAATCAAAGCATCGGTAGAGTTAGTTAATTACCTTTAGCCGACTAACAATCCCGGCAGTTTGGCTAGTTGCTTGCCTGGAGGATTTTCTCAACTATTTCATCAAGTACGCGAGGCATTCTGTTCCCCATGATTAGTCACAGACTTGATATAGATGATGCAATAGGTGTAGATGGTTGGCGTCGACCCTGTTGCCACTACTATAGAACAAAATGACAATCCTACTGTAAAAAAGCAGATATGTCGTTGCTAAAACATTCACCTCGGCCTCAAGTCAGCTTCTTCTTCTTTTTCCTTGGTGCTGACGGCCTTTTTCCTCATCTCGACCATGTTGAACTGTCTAGTTTTGTAACCAAAACACCTTTTAAACTCAATATCAGATGTCATCTTGATCCCAACCGAAGCACTTGTTAGTATAATCATAAAGTTGAACCCAGCATAACTGCTTGAATAAATGACTTTGGCCCAAAGTTTTTGTATCCAAATAACAAATTTTCTCCATTTCTGGGTAACTCATGGATTTGTCTATCTTTAATACCCCTCATCATCAAAGATGTGTGGGGTGGGGGGGGGGGGGGGGGTGGGTGGAGGGAGGCATGTGTCCTACTTTTTTCTTGATTGGATTATTTTCTCTTTACATTTACCTTTCCTTATTCTCTCCCTTCTGAAGCGCTTGATTGTTAATCTTCTTGTTTTCTAACTTCTCTAGCAATTGGTGGCCCTTCTTGTAAACTTACGGGGGTTTATTCAATAAATATATTTAGTGATTTTTAAAGACTTTAACGGAATTCTAAAGTATTGTGTTATTGGTTGTATACTTCTAAAATCTCTTTCAAAGTTTATGTTATTGGTTATAGATTGTTAAAAGGTCTTCTAAAGTTTATTTTACTTTTTATAAACTTGAAAATTCAAAGACTTTGTGTACCTGCCTATTTTCAAGACTTTGAGCGACTTTTGTGTACAAATTTGCCTTGATGAAAGTCTTGCAAAATATGTAAGATTTTGGAAGACTTCCCAAAATAACTAAAAATATTTCTTATTCTATTTTATTTTGTCTCATAAATATACAATCTATAAACCCATATCGTAGATGCATATATGCCTAAAAAAATAAATCATAGATGCATATATTATATTATACGATTAAATACTTTTTTTATTTTATTTATTTCGTACAAATGTGTATTATTTCATTTTATCGAACGAAAGAAGGATGTTCTCTATATAATGATTTTTTTTTGTTGAAGTTAGTATATTAAATACGGTATGATTAACTTTTAGTTTTTATATAATTCGTTAGATTTATGCAGCTATCTATATAAAAAAAAAATTAACAACTCTTCGGAACTCTACAAATCTCTATAAGACATTATATAACTCTTCATAACACTGCAAGAGTTTATCGAATTCTATACAACTCCCAGAAAGTTATTAATTTTCGTGACTCTTTTAAAATCTCCATAAATCTGTAAAAGTATTTATTGAGTAAACCCTAGTTGACTCGTTTCTTGACTTGAGTTTTAGCGTTGATAAAGATTCCAGTAGCACTCGTTTCTTGGTTGACTCGTCTCTTCGTGCACTAGATGTTAATTAGTTTTTTTATCTCCAACACAGGGAGACTCTGAAAAAACTTTATCTTGACCATTCTTTACTTACTATTTCCCTGATAAAAAAAATAATTGGTTCATAGGAAATTGTTTAACCCACTATATAACCATTAGAAAAAATACAAAATATAACTACAAATTAAAAATAATCAGTTGGTCGGATCCAATATTATTTACCCGTTATGCACCATTTTTTAAACAGAAAATTCAAAGTTGTTGAGGTAAAAATTGTCAATAGATAAATAACCACACCTAACTGACGATTACAATGTAACCCTCAGATCTCTTCATTTAAAAAAATATTATAATTGGTAGTTAGTGTTATAATTTATCTACTAAATTAGGCCTAATTTTTGTTTTTGTACTTCCTCTAATTATCTAATACGTGCGATAGATATGAATAAATTATCTACCAATTATGTTTAAATTTGGGTACAAAAATGAAAATACCAGACATAATCGGTAAACAATTATCAATCAGATTCACCGATTAGGTTGATATTCTTCAGAATGAAGAACACGATGCATAATCAGTAGATATGCATCCTAGGCTACATTCTAGTCAGATCCCCCAGTTTAGAATTTTGTTTGACCAATTCATTCGATTGAAGCAATAAAACCCAAAAATCAGTAGAATCTTACTTAACTGGGCTATTTGAGCTTCGCAAAGAGATATATTGTCAGAATTAGCATCCGAATATATCAGGGACATCATCTCTTTGTGTTCGCCACTTTCTTCATCTTCTTCACTAAAAATCTCTTTCGATTTTTATTTCTTCCCAAATATTGGATCACTTCTACTATCAAATTCACGACTTGTTTGTTTCACTCGAGCTTTGGTAGGTTTAGTCATTGTTATATAGAAGAATCAACGATGGTTTGGTTTTAGTATCGGCGATTAACGAAACTGAATTCAATTCGAGAATGAAACAAGGTAAAAAAATTTGGATTAATTGTTAGATGAGATCGAGAAAAGAAGAACTCGTGTAATTGATTAACAACATTGCGAAAGCTTATAGAGGCGTATTTGTATTTGACGATGTCGGCGAGCGTAATCGTGAAGGAAATGATCTTTACATGGAAATCAAATAATATGGAGTAATTAATGAACAAAATCTTGCATAATCAAAATTAGCTCTAGTATATGGTCTGATGAACGCCGCCGGGTGGCTTTGAAATGATAATAAAAATAGAGAATTAAGTTTTAAGATAGTGAAAAGGATTATATAATATTTACTCACTACTAGGATATTCAATAACTACATCTGTTAAATGGGTATAAATTAGCAGTCTCAGATTATTTTGGAGCAACCATCATAAATGGCAGGTTAAATTTTATCTACATCGCTTAGGTTATAAAATGGAGTTTATGTTTAGTGAAACTAAAGCACTGGGTGAAAATAGTAACATGGGATGATCATGAAAAGTGTGGTGCATGTCGAAAAAAAAAATGAATTAATTAGTTAATAGCCAGTTTCATTTTTAGTGAAGCTACAATACTAGGTGAGATGATACAGTAGAACCACTATATAAGAATACTCCATATAGGAATAACCTATATAAGAATAAAAATTTCTGGTCCCGATTTAGGCTAGTTATATTTAAGAATAAACTAGTACTCCGTATTGGAATAAGTCGTATTTTTTTCCGGTACCGTCTTAAGAAACTTACCTCCATATAAGAATAATTCACAATAGTATATACTCCCTCCGTTCCTAAATAATAAACTGGTTTCTATAAATAGATGTTTCAAAAAAATAGGTTGGTTTCCTAATTGGGAAATTCAAATGTTACTTTAGTTTTCTGGGACCACTTTTCTCTTAACTTCTTTTGATGACAAGTGTTATGTGGACCATTTCACTTTACTTCTTTTGCTGACAAGTGTCATGGGGACCATTTCACTTCACTTCTTTTATTGACAAGTGTCATGAGGACCACTTTCAATGATTAGTTCTCTTAATTTCCTTAATTTTTCTCTAAAAACAAAACCAGCCTATTAATTAGGAACGGAGGGAATGGATAATATAGGTCATATAGTACATTAAAGTTTAAGACAAATAGATTCTTTTAACCAATTTACACAATCCTTTTACTCCTACTTTTTAGCGGGTGTGATGTTTTTTTTTTTTTGGATGACTCATTCAAATATCTCCGATCATATGATTTCGTTTGTCAATTTTTCGTATTATTGTGAATTTTGTGTGGATTGTGTTACACAACAAACTTGGTATATCTAAATAATACATGTGAATCTAAACAAATCTCACATGTGAAACTAAACAAAATTTATGTTTTCCAAGGTATTTCCTAGGTACATTGTGTTGCATAACAAACTTCATATATTTAACATGTGAAACTAAAAAAAATTCAACCAATATTTATATTGTCTAGGTACATTGTGATGTTGTTGTGCATAATTATTTTTTCTCTTAGGTACATACTAGAAATAATCCGTGCCGTAACGGCACGACATGCAGTAACGGAACCAGGAATCTACGTTTGGGTGGGCTAATTTTTTTTTCTCTTCCAGCAGATGCACAATAAAATTAAAAGAATATGCAAGCGGCATGATAAAAAGTAGCCAAACTGTAACATAAATGAAAAATAAAGGAATAATAGATGACCTCAAAGAATAACCACGCAAATCTGTTCGAACAAAAATACTTGATTAGCAAAATGAGGAACTCAAAATGGCTTGAAAAGTGTCCAATGCAAAGAAGCGTTCACCTAGACCGTCAAGTGTCATTCACAAAACACCATTCACAAAACAACTTACGATGGACGAAAGAAGTGAAGGTTACAAAGTCCCTGTTACAATTTGATTGCTATACAAATATTATCATCGCAGCATTATAGTACTAGAAAATAAAAATCATTATCCGTTAGGATTGTTGTTCAAGAGGGATATATTTAGCTCAAATTTAATATGGCTAAAAGGCCCATAAAGAAATATAACTCACCCACAACAGATGTTTTTCATGTTTAATATGACAAGACAAGTAGTAAAGAAATATAACTCTCTTTGCTATGGCTAAAAGGCCCAACTCCCCCGCAACAGATGTTTTTCATGTTTAATATGACAAGACAAGTAGTAAAACGATACAAGTACAGACATACATAGGAAGCTTTTATCATCCTTCAAGGGGCTGGCAGAGAGCTTGATCAATTCAGTTAACCAATTAAAGCTACTAAATTAAACAAAGTACATAAATGCGGCTTGTGAATGAAGGATATAATTTTATCAAATACTTAAACTAATAAAATTATGGAAAGTTGAAAGAAAACAATTTTGGTTTCATTAACACAATTCATCAAACACTTAATCTATTAAGATTAATGAAAGTTGTGTGGAGCAACTTTTGGTTCAGTAACACAATTTATCAAATGCTAATCCTACAGAAATCCCTAAACATGTTATACATGGTGTGGCTGAGAGCATGGATTCTGGAATGCAATACTTTACTCGGGCTAATTCAAATTCTTACCTGGGGTAATTTTTTTCTTTTTAAGAATTATAATGGCCTAATCAAGGTTTTACTAATTTTGGGGTGGGCTACAGCCTGGGTAAGCCACCCCCTCCTTCCATCACTGACGGCATGAGACTGAATAACCTTGTTTGAAAAATATGATTAGTTTATATCAGTGTTAACATTCGACTCTATTTGAATTGACGTACATGCACATTATCGTTCATAACGTTTGCTGATGACATGATCATATTTAACCGGCTACCAAGGATATGAAGCATTTTTTTATGTTGGCAAATCTTTTAGTGTATCTTGTAAAATTTGTTGCAAGTAATGCTCGTACTAATGCT
Organism: Papaver armeniacum; assembly: GCA_023531295.1. Classification (NCBI taxonomy): domain Eukaryota; kingdom Viridiplantae; phylum Streptophyta; class Magnoliopsida; order Ranunculales; family Papaveraceae; genus Papaver; species Papaver armeniacum. The sequence goes on along the minus strand of JAJJWW010013062.1, from coordinate 4,799 downwards.
TGATGAAACCTGATCGTATTTAACCGGTTCCCAAAATTTGTTGCAAGTAATTAGCATCTTGTAAAATTATGGACACTAATGCTCGTACTAAAATATTGAAATGAAAAGCACAAATATGTCTAAACCCATGAGATAGATAAGAGATCGAAACTGTGATTTCAATTGAACCATGCATGATACATAGTAAGCATGGATTGATTGCAAAGATTGTATATAGTTTCATTTTAAACTGATCATTGTGATCTTTACGCGTGAAACAAAATGAAAGCCTAACAACTACACCAAGTCCTAAAGTTATAGTGGTTAGAGCTAAGCGTGCAATCGAGAGAAACTGAAGGATCAAGTGATGAACAACGGCAAGCTTGATACCAAGTGATTGGCTCAGTATGAGTAAGAATGTAAAAGAAAGTTTGGAAAGACGGTTGTAAAACAGGTACACGGGGAAAAAATCCCAAGTTGGGCCCTTTTGGAGAGCAGAGGAGAAACTCAAGATGTTATTGACAGGTGCTCGTAATAAGCTTTCAGAGTGTAAGCTTAGAAAAAAACAATTCAAAAGTCCATAATCCGGCTATAACAACAAATACATACTGATACTGCTGAGTGGTCCAATAAGATAAAAACATGTAAATTAATTATACAAAACTTATATCAACTTGAAATATAGTGTTGTTCTTCCCAAAGAGTACAAAAAGTAGAGATAGAACAATTGCCATGCACATTAAATCCAAAAATAGAGATCAAAACTGTCAAGAATTTGAAGTCACTATTTTTTTCTAAATATGCAGCTTGAACATACATGATCACAAATATAGTAAGATAACTGAAACGAACTGTCTAAAATAATATCCATTTTAAAACCCGATGTTGCTTGTAGAGTGTCCTGCTGGAAAGGCAATACTGACATGTTATTGTACTGGACAAGTTTTGGATGGAAGCTGGTATTCATTCCCTGAGATACCCTTAAGCAAGAAAATTTTATCATCTTTAAGAAATTCATACCCTTGAAAAACACCATTTTGATGGTAAACATAAGGCTGATCTGAGCACACTGGCCATTATATCATCAAGCCTTGTCAATACAACCATCCGCAAGCAAAGAATAAACAACATACAACCAACAAAAGAAAAAGATGCGAGTATGTTGCTCACCTGTTGATGACCGGTTGTCAGCCGAGCAAAAATAATTTCACTTTCTCACTCTACTAAATATAAATGAAGTACATGGTAAGAAAGAGTTCGTATCCATAGAGAGGCAATTGTTGTTATGCGATTTCGGTTTCTTAGTAACCATGGGGGGATTTTTGTTTTATCTAAGCAATAAAAATGATTGAAAGCAATAAAATAATTTGAATAATCAATAAGGAGAAGATATTGGTCACGGGATAGTATCATTCACAAACATGTATTTTCATCAATGACTAGAATTGGTATTTTAATCTCTCATTTACTAAAAGTCCTAGGATACCTTGATCGCAAGAATATCCCGCTAATTCTCTGATTTCATCACAACCACATTAAAAGATGTATATGTGAATTCTTCCTAGAAAGCAACCAAAAGTGTAAAATCACAATTAGATTTAACTCCCTCAAAGAACTAAGTTCTATGGAATAAGACTAATCAAGGCAATCAAACGTGTAAAAGCACTAATTCAATTTAACCAAGGTTATGATTCATATGCAATTATAAAGATGTATCACTACAAACAATAACCACACTATCTTTACTTAGAATCGGGGATAAACAACTATTTCGCATTGAAAACCCTAATCTAGCAATAGAGATGAATGTAAATCGGATTGATTCCGGACTCAACCAAACAAACAATCAAATCATATGACAATATTAATAATGAATCATAAACAATAAAGTATTGAGACAAAACTAATTCATAGATTTAAATAACATGTTAAGAAATCAACTTTATTCCATAAGCAATAATATGTGTTTAGCTACTCATAGCTATGGAGTTCATCATAAAAATATTAATTGAATAGAAGAAGATGAACAAAAGCAAACCCTAGTAGCGTAAACAAAAGCGGCTCTCTCCAAGTTCCAAGAATAATCCGTTCTCCAAGAGTTGTAGAAATCTTTCCTTTAAATAGCTTTGCTTTCCAAAATTAGGTCAAGTCTCAAAGGTAGAAGTCCACCAAGCCCATATGTGAGAAAAATCCATGTAGAAAATATGCCCCAAAAACTATCGCCGGAAAACTGGTATTATGGCCGGAAATTGGCCGGAAAATATATCTCAGGTGACCGGCAAAGTCCACCCGGTCACTGGTCAACGAGTCAGCTCGGTCGGGTCAACTGAGTGAACTCGGGTCAAGCATACCGAGTCAAGTCTAGGTCAGACAGACGAGTTAGATAACTAGTTAGACTCAGCTGAGCTGAGTGGCCTTGTCCTGAGCCATTTGCACTGTCTTGAGATTATGTTGCACCATCATTGCACTACTGTGATGCATAACCCACCAGCTGCAGCTTCCATTGCAGCAACTAATCACCATAACCCATGATCCATTCTGTAACTCTTGCTGCAATTTCAGTTCCTTCATCTCAATCACGGCAACATAATCAACCACTCTGCCTCAGATTCTACATCTGCTACTTGACACCATTTCCCTGGCAAGCATTTAAACCACCCATTGCAGAACCATCAAGCCATGGCAACAACACCAGTTCCTTATCAAGTAACTGCTGCTTTAGCTTGCCATTCTCACCAGCACAACAACAACTTCATGTATCCTCTATTTCTATTGCCTTGCCTGCAATTCCGCTTATCAACCTCCAGCAATCCTGCACATTCCCTGACACTTTATTTTACAGTTGCACGGCCTCAAACCATCCATCCATATCAATAGCTCATCTTAGCTCTCTTACAACGCCTCCAAACCAACGCCAAACGCACCATCAATACCAGTCATTCACATTACAGTTCAGCTGCACATACACAAATTCTCCATAATTATCTTTTAACTCATTCACAAGGACACCTGCATCTCAGTCATAGCTCCATCTCAGAAACACCACAGATTCAACTCTTAAAATGCAGAAACTGCCTAAACTGTAGATCCACCACAAGTACTCAAATGCCACTTACACTTTAATGATATTTCAACCACACACCCGAACTACAATCTGTACATGTCCTAAAACATTCATCAATTGTCCATTTCATTCTCTTTATTAACAATCAAGTACAATGACGCATTCTTATTCGGCACAACCTAAGTGCAACTGCAACAAAACTTGAACTGTCAATCACCAGCATAAACTCCCATTCATTCATTCATTCATTTATTCCTGTCTTCTCGAGCTAACAACTTCATCAACAGCAACGCCAAGCTCTCAGCTGCAATTGTATATCACCTCATTCACCATAAACCCCATTGAAACATTCATACACAATCTAATTTGTAAACCAGAAATGGACCCATGAATTTCAGCACCAGGATCTTCTTCTTGCTTCAATCTCCAGCAGCATCCAGCTCCATAATCTCTGCATCATAACTCAACATCACCACCTTATTAACAGCACCAACAAACCCATTTCAGTTCTCATTCAATGATAGACACAACATCATCCATTTCTTCCCTGATCTTCTTGAGCACCAGTTACTGCCATCACCAACATATGTTCAACTCAAACCCTGCAATTTCAATTCAAGCCTAATTGCAGGAGCAATCATCAGAACAGACCCAGCAACTGCAACAAGGCCATCAAATCCATCTCAAGTTCAATCTGACATAAGCTTTAATTCATAATCTTCAGATTAACCGTCTCTTCTCCGACTTCGATTCAACCAAGACCCATTGTAACACCATCTTGAATTCCATTAATAGAACGCTTTAGAACCAAATCCCCTAATAATTTCTGCATCTCCAGTTCTTCGTTCATCTGCTCAAATATCAGTTCTACCATCATCAGATTCAGAAACCCTTTCCTCTTACTTTGATGTTTATCATCATACAACCAGCAACAGCTTCATCTTCTTGGAAGTCACACATTCTTCAATCGACATTTTAAATATCCCATCAACATCTGCTTGTCATCTCCGACAATGACACAACAGCTCCATCTCTTCTTGAATCACCATCGATTATAATGGTAGCACAAACACCATCTCATTACCTTTTCCTTCCTGAATTCAAGCTCAAAATAAACCAAACTCTAACATCACCAGATCTAATTCCTCTTCTTCCATTTCTCAATTCATCTGGCAGCGAATTCTTCCTCCAACATCAATCAACATTATCCGTTCTCTCTGTGACTCTGTCGATCTCGACCATTAATGACGCAACCATTTTTCACTTCCCGTCTTTTCTAAATTCTTGGCGTAATGATAAGAGAATGAATTTCTCTTGAGTTTAGGGGTATGGTAGGAATGAAAATAACTCTGGCACTCGAAATAAGATAAGGGCCACCCGAGTCCATATATGGCTTGTGGTTCCGAATAACCGACGACTAAATCTCTATTCACTCAATCTCGGTTATGAAAAAATGACAGATCATTTCTAAACCTCATACAAACGCGCCCTTAGCCGCTCCAAATATCACTTGTGAATTCCCTTTTTATCTTTTCCGCTTCAAATGAATGATTTCATCTTCTTTTGCTCCAAATGACTCCTAAGTACCTGATTAGCTCAAAAGCACACATAAGATACATAATTTACATGAAAACTCGCAAAGAAAGCATAAACAATAGATAAATATCAGGTGTTTATCACACCTATCAAATTCCCCCACACTTAGACTTTGCTAGTCCTCGAGCAAATCAAACAAAACTTATTCTAAAGTATACGA